>JXTC01000324.1:0-22650 GCA_002914845.1 Trema orientale | reverse complement strand
GGACGTGCATGGCCGAGGAACACGGTGCCGAGGTAGGCGGCACTCAGACATAGGTCCGAGGAATGCGGAGCAGGACGCCGAGACACGCGGCGTGGCTTGCGCGCGCTGGTGGCACGCAGGTGCACGTCGGTAGGACGGTTGGCCGAGAGCTGGGGCATGGCGCGGTGCCATGCGATGTGGCTGAAAAATGCGGGGTTCGTGGGGGCATGGACTCAGCCATGACCGAGAGACGTGGGCGATAGGGGGAGCCCACGACCGAATCCCATGTAACGTGGGGAACGGGCGCGAGAAACGCGCGCACCTGGGAAGTGGCGCGCGCAGTACGCGAAGCACGTGCGCACAATCTCGGACATGGGCGGCATACGTGGTCAATGGGCTTGACCGTTGGTGCCACGTATTGGGACGTGGCACGGCCTGAGGGAATTGGTGTGCTGGAGCCGTGAAGTGGCCAACTGGCTGGCGCCACACACGCGCACGTCTGGGACGTGCAGCGCGCGGCAGTAGGCAGAAGTTGCCAACTTGCAGAATTTCGTCGGTATATAGGTTCCTAAGCAGTTTCTAAGTGTTCCTAAGGGGCATAGACCGTGCTCTATAAATAGTTCATGAGGGAGGCATGCATAGTGATAAGAAACACAAGAAGGCAAGAGGCATTAAGGGAAAGACACTTGACGGGACTAAGTGTTGGTGCCTTTTTGAGAGTTTAGTGCTAAGTGAGGGCTAGAGAGCATTGGGGCTGGTCTAGTGTGGGCTTAGACTACCGGGTCACATTGTAAGGGTTGTGAGTGCATTAGTATGGGACTTTGTACTCAAACACTTGGGTTTGTGAGCGGGTTTGTAAAGCACTTGGTGCATCATTGTAATCCTTTATTATTGTGATTAATAAAGGTTGGGAAAGGGTTCCCGTACATTGTTGGCTATGTATTTATTTAGTTGATGCGTACTTAACCTCTCTTGTTGCTTTGTGCTACAATGGACCGTAGTACTTGTGTGAAAATACACTTGCATTCCGCATAAGCAAGTTGTGTTGGGGGAAGGCTGAGCCTTGGTTAGGGGAGCCCTGGCTGCCATCACGGGATTCAGTTATCTTAAGTCTTGACACCGTGACAAGCTGGTATCAGAGTTTCGTTCGAGAGCGGGCGGAGTACATCATTCAATGGTCGGGGGCGGCATGAACGAATTGAAGGATCGGGTAACGCATATGGAGGAGATTGTTGGGACTCCTCAAAGTGGTGATGCTAACTCACTTGTAGCTCAGGTGGAGCTACAAGAAATTGAAATTAGAGGCGTTCAAGGTGAATTACGAGACTTTATCAGGGACTATGCCGAGCAAATGAATGCTCTACGGGCGGAACTTATGGTCTCGGTGGACAAAGTTGCCGAGAGCGTTGCATGACTAGATGCGGAGATGGTATTGGTAAAACGAGCCGTGGTGAACTCTTCTAAAAATAATGAGGGGGCAACCTCCAAAATCAAGGTGCCCGAGCCAAAAGCGTTCCAAGGGGTGAGGAATGTAAAGGAGTTGGAAAACTTCATATGGGATATGAAGCAGTATTTCTGAGCTGCTCGTATTCCCAACGAGGAGCAAGTTACTATCACTAGTATGTATCTTGCTGGAGATGCTAACTTATGGTGGCAGACTCGTGTCCAAAAGGATGTCAATGCGGGAAGATCACGGATTGACACATGGGCAGTACTGAAAAAGGAGTTGAAGGTTCGATTCCTACCGTGCAATGCGAGTTGATTGGCAAGGGAGGCCTTGAAAAAGCTTCATCATTTGGGTACGGTGTGAGCCTATGTGACGGAATTCAGTTCGTTGATACTAGATATCTAAAACATGTCCGATGAGGACGAGTTGTTCAACTTCATGTCGGAGTTGCAACCATGGGCACAAGCGGAGTTACGAAGGCAGGGTGTCAAAGACTTGACTTCTGCTATGGCAGCTGCCGATAGCTTGGTGGATTTCAGTCCATCTCCTTCTAGTGAACCAAAAAGGAGAGAGGACAAGAACAACAAGACGGGGACGGCTCAATCCACTTCAGAGGGCAAGAAACCTGGAGGCGGTTTCAGTGGTGGCTCCAAGAAGGAGTCATCCAAAGGCAAAGAGAAAAACAACAGGGGTTGTTTCTTATGTGATGGGCCACACTTTGCTCGGGAGTGTCCAAAGAGACAACAATTGAGCGCACTTGTTGTTGAGCCTTCGGAGGAAGGCACTTCATCGGAAGAAACATGCGTGAGAGTGGGGGCTCTCACCATACGAGAAGCTTAGCCACGAGGGTGGGGCGGCCTCACCAACTTCAAAGGACATGCAACAAACTGCGGCGTTTGGGAGGCGGGTTGGTGAAGGTGTGGGGGAGCCTCATGGTAATGCTTGGTTGGGTTTCTAGTGGAAGGATGCCGAGGGAGCTTTTGGTAAAAGTGCGGGGGCGCACGAGGTTAAGTTGGAGACGTACTTTCAACTTAGCCAACGAGGGCATTGGCTTATGTGGGTGGGGAGGGTTTGTCACACCATCGAGACTCACATATGGAAAATGACAAGGTGGCACAGCACCATGTGAAGTGTGCATAGAGGCATGCACACAAGACGGAAAATGAGGTACGACATATTGGACATGCATGCGGAGGGAAGCCAACACGCATGCATATATGCGGGCGAGATACTGGGCACACTCGGCCAGGTGTGCTATGGAAAGTGTCTGAGGTGCATGGAGCAACTTGTGCACTCAAAGTGTTGTGGGGGACAACACTAGCGCTGGGCGCCCAAGCACGCCCACATGGAGTGGCGTGTACTATCGCAGACTAGGCACGGGGGTGCCTGGCTCGTGCACGAGGAGCTGCATGCAGGGAAGGAACACGGGCGCCACGTGCAGGGGCATGCGCGCACACACGAGAACAGGCGCTGGGCGCTAATCGCATGCATGTGGTGGACATGCATGGCCGAGGAACACAGTGCCGAGGTAGGCGGTACTCAGACACGGGTCCGAGGAATACGGAGCAGGACACCGAGACATGCGACGTGGCTTGTGCGCGCTGGTGGCGCGCAGGTGCACGTCGGTAGGGCGGTTGACTGAGAGTGGGGCATAGCGCGGCGCCACGCGACGTGGCCGAAAAATGCGGAGTTCGTGGGGCCATGGACTCAGCCATGACTGAGAGACGTGGGCGGTAGGGGATGCCCACGACCGAATCCCATGCAACATGGGGAATGGGCGTGAGAAACGCACGCACCTGGGAAGTGGCGCTCATAGTTAGTGGAGCACGTGCGCACAATCTCAGACATGGGCGGCATACGTGGTCAGTGGGCTTGACCGTTGGTGCCACGTACTGGGACGTGGCACGGCCTGAGGGAAGTGGTGTGCTGGAGCTGTGAAGTGGCCAAGTGGCTGGCGCCACACACGTGCACGTCTGGGACGTGCAGTGCGCAGCGCGCGCGTGCGTGGCTGGGTTGGTGCCTTTTTGAGATTTTAGTACTAAGTGAGGGCTAGAGAGTATTGGGGCTGGTCTAGTGTGGGCTTAGACTATTGGGTCACATTGTAAGGGTTGTGAGTGCATTGGTATTACTTAAACACTTGGGTTTGTGAGCGAGTTTGTAAAGCACTTAGTACATCATTGTAATCCTTTATTATTGTGATTAATAAAGGTTGGGAAAGGGTTCCCGTATATTGTTGGCTGTGTATTTATTTATTTGATGCGTGCTTAACTTCTCTTGTTGCTTTGTGCTATAATGGACCGTAGTACTTGTGTGAAAACACACTTGCATTCCGTATAAGCAAGTTGTGTTGGGGGAAGGCTGAGCCTTGGTTAGGGGAGTCTTGGCTACCATCACGGGATTCAGTTATCTTAAGTCTTGACCCTGTGACACTTACCATGTCGCTTGTATAGAAAGTGACGTGATAGGCCACAAATTATCAATTATTAGGGTCTTGCCATATCATTTTTGAGGGATACCACGTCACTCCTCGAAGAAGCGACGTGGTATGTGTCGTCTTCCTCTCCCTGCCTCTGTCGCGTGCTCGACCGGTGTAGGTTATAGCATTCCAAAAAATCTTAACCACCCTACAGGTCTCCTCGTAGATCAGACTAATGACACATACGCTTCACTCCACCTCTACGAGCCAAATTCCAAATTACCAACTTTGTAATCCATTGCCCAAACCCTTACGGTGTCACTTCACTTCACCCTTTCCTCCCTTTCTGTACCCTAACATTATCGATGATGGTCGGAAACTTCAAGAATCTGTACCTAAAAGATCAAAAAATACTATTACATAAATTTTCAAAGGCCTAAAATTGAAGAAACTGAAATAAGAGAGAGAAGTACGTACCTGAAATTCGAAATAAGGTTGGGGAACGATTTGGTGGGTTGATGGTTTTGAATAGACGGTCGTGATTGAGTATTTTTCGTGGGTGCAGATTGATAAAATGGCTAGTATAAGCCCCTGCCACGTCGCTTTTGTAGAAAGTGACGTGGTAAAATAATATACCACGTCATTTTCTGCAGAAGTGATTAGGTACGCACCCAACCACGTCGTTCCTTACAAAAGTGATGTGGCACGTACCTCGTACCACTTCGTTTTCGCAGAAAGTGACGTGGTATTAAATAAAATTATATATCACATCACTTTCTACAGAAGCGATATGGTACGTGGCCCTACTACATCGCTCGTGACATAAGCAACGTGGTAGACCTTGTAATCACGTCGCTTTTAAATGACGTGACGTGAGAGTTCAACTACGTCGTTTTCTTTGGAAAACGTCGTAGTTCAAGTGATGCCGTTAGTCCCTTTTTTAATAGTATCACAAATATCAGTGCGTTCTCTACAACAAATTATTAAAGAAGTCTTAGAAGGCTTCATACCATTTCCTTTCAATTTGTTTTGTTTAATGAACACTAATTATAGTACAAAGTCCATATGAGAAATGAATAAATTACAATCGATTAAATCGGTTATATCTGTAGCATTGTTTTATGATTTCTAAGTAGCGTTTTGCTGAATTTTAAAAAAGCAATGAAAAACTGTCTTTGTGCTGGTAATCCGGACTCTAAAAAACTTGTCAACTAAGGTCTCCTGCCGAATTCGTTTTATGAGTAAAATTCGTTCTTTGTTTTCTGTAAACAAAGGTTAATAAGGCGACTAGAATATTGGAAATTTGTGGTTGACGCAAGTTATTGTAGGTATGATATTTACGATCTAATTACAACATAGGATTGAACAAACTGAGACCTTTTTATGTCGCTTCCTCTATATGGCCTGTCATATGTTCTCATTAGGCTTTATTGCAAGAGAGTTATTTCTTATTGGTGAAATTTCTGGGGGAAAATTTTTAGTTACAACTCGGGTTTGGCTAAGACTACTACTTTTGCTTGCAAAATTTAGTGTAACTTTGCATATAAGGTAGAGATATGGGTGGCAACTTATATGTTTGTTGATTATGATTGGAGAAACAATTGGTCTAATATTTCACTTGAATGATTTTACCTATGTTCTTCACCTTGCAAGATAGTTCTATTGTTCCGTGGCTTGAAATAAATTGCGAGACTTTTCCATAAAAGTAAGATGAGTATGTGTTTCTCTCATGCCTTTCACGAAGGAAACCAAGTGGCTAATCATGGTCGCGTTGGCTTTGGTCTGCGCTTCATTGCAAAGTCCTTTAGTCTTTGTAATTCGAGTTTGTCGTTTTGATGTTTGTATAGTAACACTCATTTTACTTATTTGAGTTTTCCTCATTGTCTTGTCTCCGTAAATTAAATAGGATTTTAACAAGGTATTTGTTGTAAATATTTTCAATAAATTAAATTGTCATAGCGTGACTGCGTAATATTTCCCTCCGCTAGGTGATGTGTTTTCTTTATAGTTTGTTCCAAATTTTCTCTACTACTTTTCATAAACCACTTTATTATTTTAAATGATTTGAAATAGGGTTGTAAATGATTATCCTACAAATATGTGCCAATGTAATTGAAATACAATATTTTCACTCAAGTTTTAAAAAAAAATGCAAGTTAATATTAAACAAGGATAGATTATTCCAATTAAATAAAAACTCATACTTCTTATTCAACGCAATTGGCCGGACCTTCTAGAGAAATTGAAAATTAAATGATGGATGATTCTGGAGAAAAGAAAAGAGTGGAGTATAACAGTATGCTAGAATCTCTCCTTTTTCTTTTAGCACTTGGCTTGGAAAATTGTGTACTGTTTGATTTTAGGTTGCGGTTTAATCAGAATTGAATCACTTTAATACAAATGACATATTATGTCGTTGTTGATATTACATCTTACAAGATGAGTTGGACTGAATTTGGGACTTGGAATCGGAATTTGAAAGTCTTTGTCGATGATTTATCAGTTCCACCGTTTCACATGCACTGTTTGCCAAAACTCAATCTTATCATTTATCAACGTGTAGACGTCGCTGTCGGCTTGCCTATACATGTTGTCCACCTCCACTACACCTCCCTTTCTCTATTTCCCTTTTTTTTGGCGTCCTTATTTGGTTGTATGGGAATTATTTCCTGGAATATATAAAAGCAAAAATTAAAAAATAAAAGAATAATCTAAACGAATCTGTCACAATGACATCCAAAGAATTGATCAAAGGTGGGTTGTTGTCAAATAATATCTTATAGCTTCAACAAAAGAAAACAAACAAATTAAAATAAAATAAATAAAATAATTAATAGTATCTTATGGTATTGGGACCTACCACGTCTTAGCTAGGCCTTAGCCTTTAGAAAGGAGGAGGCTATTCAATATTCATCAGGCCAACACCATGAATGATACTCTACCGAGGGGGAAAAAAAAAAAAGGTCTCCATCAATTATACAACTTCGGCGGTTCCCCTAGTCTATTCCCACAGCGAACGTAAACCGCACAACATAATTAGCTTAGTCAAAACTTTTGCGGCACATATTTCTCCTCTAATTATGATATCCACACGCTTTTATGTGTTTTTGACACCTTTCCAGCTTTCTATCTAGCTATAATTCGAATTGGAATCCAATTTATATATAGACTCTTTTTTTTGTCATTATTTCTTAATGTTAGGAGGAGTATATATTCCATTTAGCTTTGGACTTAGTTACGAATATTATTTCAAGACTAATGTTACCGGGCATCTTAAGGTACAAAATACTACACAAGATGTCAGTTATTCACAAAAAGATGGAATGACACTTCAGATGAAATCTAGTGTGGAACCTGGTATATTAATTTCATATTTTATCTTCCAGTGAAAAACTGAAAAGTGAAATCTCGTGTGGTGTTTCGTACCTTAAGGTGTCACATAATCTTATACTTATTTCCGAGCGAAAAACTATTTTTATGAAATTCATACATTTATTCTAGAAGGGCTCTTTGTTTTATGTTTTTCATTTCCTTTCTCTCCTTTTTTTGTTAGTTTTACCTAGGGATTATGGTGAAGGCAACTCTAATTACTTTGTCAAGACATTTACCAACTCACAATAGATTTACAGTTTTGAGTACTTGTTCGGTAGCATCTTCATTCCTTGTCATTTTTTTTTTTTCATTTAACAAAAAGGTAAAAGGAACATAAAAATCTTCTAAAACAGCGTATACTGAGGTGTCTAACTAGCTTTACTCTCACTTACAAAGAAAATAAAAGTGTAAATTAAATTAAGTGGATCAAGCATTGCTCGGCCTTTGAATAATGGGTTCGCTTTTGAGGCTGAATTACTGGCGACTATTTCTGCTAATGATATTATGCTATTGGAATCTTTTTGACTAAAGCTTTGGATTGAAGTTGATTCCTCCGTTCTTGTTCATATGTTGAAGACTAGATCCCTTGGCGTACTAGGGTATTGAAAAAAAAAAAAAAGGCTTTACTCAAAATGAAGTTTGGAAAAATGAGAAATTGATACTCAAAATACACCCAATGAGTTGAAGGAAAATGAAGAAATTATATAATATATTATAGAATATGTCTCTGGAGTTATAAACTATTTTGGTTAATTAAACATTGGTGACGGTTGTAACAAATAAAATGTTTTGTAACTAATAAGATGTTCATACTGCTTGTAACTGATAAAAAAAATGTTTTCTAACCACTCCCATGAATCCTATTAATAGAGGTTCTGTTCCCTCATTCTAATCACACTAAAAAATCATAAGATCTTTTCGTCTAGTTCTAATTCTAGTTTTAGTTCTAGTGTTTTCTCTAGTTCTAATTTTGGAGTTTAGAAGATAATTCAGTTTGACAGAAATACAAGTTTAGTATGACTTTTGCTACTCTCCAAACTATTGTATATTGGAAGAATAGCCTAACAACTCAAACACCCATCTACAGGAGGCAAATATGTTTAAAGGACATACACAGACCTCGATTCGACTTTCAACTTATTTTCTTTATAATTTCAATATTCTATATGTTTTCCAATTTGTTCATAAATTCATTGTTATAGTTTCTGCATTATATCTAATTTCTAGTTCTCTTTGTTCTATACGATTATATAATTTCATATATTTTGCCTACCATATTTAGGGCTCATTGAAGTCTTTGTGTTATTTTGTATATCTATCGAGTGGATGACTAGGTAGGAAATAAATTGGCTAGCTAATTATTAAGTACAATTTATGCCCTTAATATTCACTCTCTAAGCTTAATATTTTATTAGTTTTTGAGGGCATTTGTGTGTTTTATGTTATTTTTGTTAAAAATTTCAGGTTTATTAAATTCTTGAAAGCATGTTAACAATTCTTGTCCAAGAGAAAGAAATCCAAGTGTTGTGATATTGGTTGAAAGCAAAAAGATGCTCAAAAGTACTTAAGGAACATAGCTAGGCAAAGAGACGGGCGCTGCAGTGCCGCCTAATGGGTATCGCAACACTGCTTAGCTGAAATTCCCAATATCCACTAGTACTAGCACCGCATCGCTACTTTCTGAGCGCTGCCGCTGATGCTTAGAACCAGAAACATAGGCATTGAGGTGCCCAATATAGAGCACTGCAGTACTGCTGCTGATGCTTAGAACCAGAAACATAGGCGCCTTAGCACCCCGTACAGAGTGCCGCATCATTTACCCTCGTGTATCCCTTCTAGCTTTTGAGCGCCGCAGCGCTCTATACCTAGCACCGTAGCGCTTCCACGTGCTCTGGACAGCATAAGTTAAATTTGACCTAGCCGCCAAGGGGAATATAAATAGATCTTTTAAGGATCCGATAAGAGGATTGGAGAATGTTTTTGGAGGCTCTTGGCAGCTACTATCTTGGACAAAGGGAGATGAAGAACACCATGTGAAGAAATCCTCATCTAACCAAAAAAAGTTTTTCTTTCTTATCTCTTCCTTTCATGATGTTGTTGTCTATTAGCTTGTGTTTATTCTTTTCCATTATGACCTAAGCATTTTATCTAGAGGAATGATATAACCTATACTTGAAACTATGTCTTGATTTTCAATATCAATTTTGTGGTGATTTTTCACTGGTTTACTTGTGTTATTTTGTTCTTTATGTTTCTTAATTGATTAGCAACCATTGGGATGTTTGGGTTTCTAGAATACGGTACTTGAGAGAGGGGATTTTAGAGATATGATTAGAATAACACAACCTAGTATATTGTAGAGTTTGAGAAAATCTATGAATCCTTTGAAGCTTGTTATTAAGAACTATAAAACTTAATGAACTCTTGTTTTCTTAATTTTGAATAGAGATATTGAAATTAGAATCTAAGGGTAATTTTTACTCGGCACTTGAGAGAGAGAGTAAAAATAATTTTGAGTTCTTGCTTATAAACTAGAAAAATCAATTAAGTGGTATTATTAATTGAAAGACAGTAGAAAGTTAGGTGAAGTCAAACATCTAGAATTTATTACTATTTTTATTTTTCTTTACAATTATAATTGTATTGTGATATTTAATTTTACATTTCAAATTTTCCTAGATTACTTATATCCATAATTTATTTGAATTGTCTAGATAAAACTAAGATTATCCAATTATGGTACTTAGTAGAAATTCAATATCAATCCATGTAGGTACGACAATCTTATTTACTATTTTATTATAAAACTTGACAATGTGCACTTGCGGTATAATTTCGTGAACACTAGTGTCTTAGCTCTATCATTTAATTTAGTGGCACCCTTCTCCTTACTCGAGTTTTTGTCCTAACTATAGGTTTAATGAGGTCTCTTTGGTTTGTTTTCTCTGCAAACTATTGTTTGTCTGCTTTTGCTTACCGTATTCTAGTTTTTTGGTTTAGCATTCGGATTGTATTCTTTTATATTGACTCTTTTTATTTTCTTTCTTTCTTTTTAATAAAGTGCTTTTTCAAGGACGTTGGTNTTAAACGTGGGGAAGATATAAAAGGGTTCGTTTTGTTGTTGTTGCTTTTAAGTGTAAAGAACATTCAATATATTATAAAACAAGGTATATAATAAATAGAAGCTCTATTTATCAGAAAATAATGATAATATTTAGAAGCTCTGGCTAGCTTAACTTCACTTACAAAAGGAAAGAAAAGGTGTATCGAGCAGCATGTTCTTACGTTTGTCTTTCTGTTATTGTTCTCACTTATCAAAAGAATATCTAAAAAGGCGATGATGAAGAGTCAAGGAATATCAACCGGGGGGAAAATGTAGAAGGGTTGTTGTTGTTGTTGTTATATGTTTGGTAGTCTTTTGTCTTCTCATTGATCTATATGGATGATCACCTTATAATGGGATGAAGGGTCAAGAGATCATCAACCGCGGGGAAAACGTAGAAGGGTTTCGCTTTTGGTTCTCAAAGGAAAATGACCCATAATCGAACTATATGCATGATAGAATAATATTGAACGTGGAAGCAAGTTCCTGCCCTTGATTTCTATAGAAGACAACAAGCATATCTCGATAATTAAGTTGATCGGCACGTGCACACATGCGTATAAAGCTGGATAAGAAAATTCGTATATATATATATATACCTACATATTGACACCATATTGTTTTCTAATGTACGTAGAACAACCTTGAAAGGATATACAATAGGATATACAGTTTTTTTTCAATGAGTAATCAAAAGGACGTAAAATTAAAATAGTGCGAACGCATATATGTATATATAACATGCTGGACTTAAACTGTAAGAATTTTCTTAATGTACTGATCGATATTCTATATTTAAGAGATATCATTTATTTTAGGAATATCAAAATTATGGCATAATAAATATAAAAAATGCTAAATATCAATTAGTCAAATATTGAGAATTAGTGAGTTTTCCAATAATTACACACTTTAATGGAAAGTGTGTAAATGACGTATTCTGGAAACTGGTCCTCTCTCTGCCTATAAAAGAGCTAGCATCAAGACCCATCAGAATAATACGTGCTAAAATATAAAAATTAAGAGAGGTTAAGAGAGAGAAACACAGTTTCTGAAACTAGAGAATTCCTAGTGATTATTGTCTGGCTTATTGAAAATTTTGTCATGGAACCAGGTACGCAGTTTCTTCTAATTATTGTTATTGTGAAAATCATAGAGTTCTAAGATTCTGATATTATTGGTGATGAAAATTAGGGTTTTGCATATTATGATTTTCTTGGATAAACATCTACTATGTTTTTCTCCTTCTAGATTTTTTTTCTGGGTTTTTTTTTTTTTATAGATAAGCTTTTAATGAGAAATCTTTTGGGTGATGCTACCTAATGGAATTGTTTTGACATAACCTTATGGATATACCTCCAGTCTTTTAAGTTTTTCATTTTTTGCCTTCGAGTTTTATTTACTTTCTTTTGTAATATTGTATCTTTCATCCTTTATTTAACATATTTTGTTAGTTTCGAGGTTGTTGAATAAGGGATGGTATTCTCATCTAGTTGAGATACTCGATGCTTCTCTTATGACTCGATTTTTGCCCCAGGAAAATAAAAATACTATATATATATTATTTGGAAAGAAGAAAATATAAAATTGGGGCCCAGGATGTAGAGATAGTAGAAATGATGTGGCAAACGATTTGAAAATTGAAACTTAATATAGTTCAAAGAAATTATCATACAGTATGTCGAAGGAAAAAGAAGGAAATTATTTACACGTATTTACTTGATTACGGTATGCCAAACCGTAATTGTCACCATCGGAAATCTAAAGCTGTGACTTTTATAATTTTGAGTATAAATAAAAATAAATAAGAAAATTTGTAAAATTCAGAGCAAACGAAGTACTTTAATTTTATAATCTAGTCCACAAATCATTAGAAATTTTATATTAAAAGGGGGTCCATCTTTAGTTTAGTTTATCAAGGAAAAAACGACAATTAAGATTCAAGAAAATATAGTTAAGTCTTTTAAGAACTTGGTTTAATAAAACTTTAGTATTTAGTTAACTGAATTTAGTAAACCTTGAATCTGAATGTCCAAAAATTTAATTTACAGAGTTAGTCATAATTCCAAGTACTTAAAATTTTGAAAATATACTCCTTAGGAACCATAGTACCTACTTATATACTAAATCCTCAAATAATAGTAAAGATATCCTCATACATTTACTTAACATGTATAACAAACTTGGCTAAATATTTAGACATGAAGAAAAAATATGATAAAGTATAGGGACCAACCGAGAGAGAGGAGTAGGACTGCAAGCATAAGCCAAATGACTTGTCTAGCCATCGAGACAACTATATCAATGAACAATCACCTGAAATGGAGGAAAGTAGAGGGGGTGAGCTCGAAAGCTCAGTAAGAAAATTGTTACCTCATTTGAAAACTCTTTTAGTGATAGAGAGTCCCTACATGGTTAGTTTAATCCAAAAACATCTTTGCAAAACTATATATATAACAATTTCCAAAGCTGATAGTCCGTATATGTACATACATATAAGTGTATATATATATATAAGCATGATACCCAAAAATCAATCAGTCCACAAATACATGATACAAATCTTGAACCACCTCCCATCAATGGAAACTAGGATATTGGCACTACGTGTACTATACAGCCTGCCTGACACCTAGCCCATACTCGGAGGGGACACCCGTGTGTCGCCTACCAAACCTGGAGGGGCAACCGTATTACCTACACCTGCCAAATGGGAAGATAATCAGAAGAAAAATCCCGTGTAGGTTTACGGATTCTGCACTGTCAGTGGGGCCGTAGCGCCACACTGTAAAACTCCATGATATTAACCTGGTAGTCATGTATAATCCTACGACACGTGTACTCTAAACTGATGTGTAGAAATATCCATACAGTAATTTAAGTTCAAACGATGCTCTAGTTTTTAAATAAAATAGTTAATTAAATTTTATAGAAAAATGAACAGCTTAACGGCCCGATTTTAACATATCCAAAAATAATCTGTACTCAGAAAAGTCCTAGAGCAATCCAGTATCTATCATACAATCCAGTTCCACCACATGTATCCAACACAATTCTAAAATCACGTTATTCATCATATATAATATAAAGTAAGTTTTATTCAAAAAATATACAAAAGTTTTATTCAAAAAATATACAAAACAGAGTTTACCGAATCCCTTCTTCACTAGATAGTGATAACATGTTATTGGAACTTCAAGGTATCGTTGGACAATCGTTCGGAGGGTCAGAAACCAATTCCAAGCTCTCCCACTCACTTGGGGAAAACTAACTTCTTAATGGAGCTTCAAATCAATAAGAGGACCTCTCTATTGAATTTCTAACGCCCAAAATAACTAAGTTAGACATATAATTCGTCCAATTCAGGTCTGGATTGAAACCGGACTAGTGGCATGCAAAACAACGTAAATCTTAGTCGTCTGATTTCGTTTTTCGTGCCAGTCACCAAACATAAACAATATATATATATCAATCTTCTCCATTTCGAGAGTACATTCCAAAAATGATATCAAAAATACAATCCAACGGTCAGATCAAAAAGTCAAATCTTAAATCTCAAAACTTAAACTACTCAATAATGGCAACTTTTGATCCGGATAAAATAGAGTCACGAGATAGAAACCTGGAGATTCCTCTCGACAATACAAATCCAACGAGCCCAAGAACGTGACCTGAAATGGCCCGAAACGATACCGAAAATTCGAAGAACCTCGCGACTATTCGTCTTCTCTGGTGATGTTGCAGTTCTCGGGTAGCTCTTACAGTTCGGCGGCAAGCTTGGGGCGGCTCAGTGGTACGGCGCCGGTGGTCCTCGCAGTTGGACAAAGGCAGGAGGCAGCGCAGTGAGCTTTGGCACTCTTCGGGGTTCCTTCGGTCGAGAGTAGGGGAGAGAATAGAGAGAGAGTGTCGTGGGTAAGAGAGAGAAAAGAGAGGGAAAAGAGGAGTCCACGTGATATTGCATGGAACTATGTAACCTTTTCCAAAATTGCAAAATGATCCCCTAATTTTCAAATCATTTCATTTTAGTTTTCAAAATATTTGCATTTTAGTCCCTGCTCCTTGAAACTTTTGCAATTTAATCTCTCTGTTATTTAATCCGAAAATTAACAAAATGACCACCCCTTGAAAATCTGGGATTTTACAGTAATAGAGCTTAGCTCTTAGCCTCTTACTAAATGTATTTTAGGAATTTATATCAAATAGGACCACGAATTATTCTCTTAATTTTTGTAATAAAAGGGAATTTCAATTTTTTGAATGAACATGGAAAGGGAAAAGCGTCAAAATTATAGAAGAATCCTGTGCCCCTAAATCAAATAAAGTTATTAAAAAATAAAAGTTAATACAAAGCACAAACGAAGTTAGAAAAACAAAGGAAAAGGGTGTGAGGATTTCAAATGGCCTCTTTCAATAATATAACAAACAAAAAAAATAATTGTCACTTTACATATATGGTACTTAAATACCTTTATTTTTTTAATCGAGATGCACTCTTACACGTACGCTAACTTTTTCTTTTCGTTCACAAGACAAATCCGATGAGGCCGCATTCTTCACCGGCGTGCCTCCAACTCCCTATTATACTCTAAATTTTGAATTATTTGTTCAATCATGATTGAGCCTATGTTTGACTACAGTTAAAACACATTCAATCCGGTTGAGCTCAAAAATAAATTATAATCTGCTTTCCAATGTTTAGCTCGACCATGGTCGAATGAGTTCAACCAGAATCAAGTTGTTAATTCAACCTCAAATTCGTCTAGAGGCGATCGTAATCGGACGACGCTGAATAATTGCATATTCTTAGTTCTATAGAAACCTAAATTAATAGCAACTTCATTTACAAATACAATAGTCAAGAAGAATTTTCCTAAAAACCCCTAATATATAGGATGTAGTGGAGAAAAGAATGGTAGTTTTAGATTTTTTCTTCTTTTACTATGAATTAACAAGAAAAGGGCTTCGTTTTTAAATAGATTATAAGTTGTCCTAACTTTCACCAAGAACTATAGAAAGTGTCACAATTAATTAATACTGCCTTATTATCTTTTGGGTGAAATCCAATTTTAGTCCCCGAACTTATTTAAACTAAATATTTAGCCTCTAACTTTCGAAATGGCCTATTTAAGGTATCTAATCTATAAAAGTTTTCCAATTTTGTCCTTTTCGTCAGCGAAATGTCAAAATTTGACAAAATGTATCATGTTTTAGCCATGGGTTCAGTAATCGGAAAAAATTAGAGGCAAAGAATGCTCTTATTTACTTCATGAATCATCATATTAATGAATTTTGGAGGTAAAACTCAAACCTTTATCCACCTTGTTAAACAAGAGGAAGAAAGAAGTAACCCAACTCAACAAAAAGAAGGCAATTATTAATGCCCTTAGTTGGTTCATGGTATTGAACCATCAGATAGTTAGAAAAATTAGAGGCCAATGAAATATACTACTAGAAAAAGTGTCTTTAGTAACACTCATTTTTAACTAATGAAAACCAAAAGGCAATACTCGTAGAAGTGTTGCCTACTTGAGTGTGACTAAAAGAGGTGCCATATAGCAACACTTTTTCAAGTGTTGCTATAGAGATGAGTCTCATTAAGTTACTAATGGAGCATACGACAACACTTGTACATTAAGTGTTGCCATATGCTTCATTTAAAAATTTAAAAAAAAAAAAAAAAAGAAACATGGCAATGCTTATCCGAAAAGTATTCCCATCAATTTGAGCTTTTCAAGGCCTATACTTTTCTGTATAGGCATATTTTGCTATTTATTAAAATGTAATATAATGATTCTCTATAAATTCTATACGAACTAAAAGAGGAGAAATCCATGAGAAAGTTACACACAAATCAAAACTTCAATATAAATTGGAAGTTAATTACAATTTAATTGAAATTCACAATTAAAGTCTAGTTTAGCAAATTACAACAATAAACTTTAATAGAATAATCAAATTACAATAACAAATAAACTAAAGTCCATATCTTTAAATCCAACCTCCAAACTGTAAAATTTAAAAAAAAAAAAAAAAAAAAAAAAAAAAAAAAAAAAAAAAAAAAAAAAAAAAAAAATAAAAAAAAAAAAAAAAAAAAAAACAAAAATTTAAAAAACAAACCCAAAAAAAAAAAAATGAAAAAAAAAAAAAAAAAAAAAAAAAAAAAAAAAAAACTAAGATTAGATATAGAATATTTATTTACGTGAAATCCAAGCAAAAAAAAGTGAATATAATAATTTTAAATTGAATTAATGAAAATAAAAATAAAATAAAATAATTAAATGTGATTATTTGCTCATATCTCTAGAAAAGATTTTATTATGCATCTTGTATCTATCCACATTAGATTATGAATATTAACTGTACTAAATTTTTATTAAAATGCACACATGGGTTTAAAAATGTTTGCTCCAAATAACCCATAATGATTAGGATATATGCTTATTGTCATAATCTCCATTAACAAACACAATAGAGTAGTTAGGGGGGAAAAGTCTTTTACCATTAAACTCAAAGACTCAAGGGAAAGACTTGAATGATGCATGTAGGTGACAAACGAGAAGGACAACGAGCGAAAAACAAGACTGGCAATGGACAAAGGACATCGAACCTTGACTTCTTGTAAGAGTTGCTTGTGAGATGAGAGATTAGAGGGAACGTGAAAGAGAACTAGTGAGAATAGAGACAAGAGAGAAAGAGAGTATGTGACAGCTATGTTGATGAAATGAGAGTGGCAATGAGAAGAATAAGATGAAACCTAGGTTATACAAACAACAAAAGGTAATGCTTTCCGAGAAAGTATTACCTTTTTAACACTATTAACAAAAGGCAACAGTTTTACAAAGAGTGTTACTTGTTTTAAATGATTATTAATAAAAGACAACACTTTTTACACTTTCTAGAAAAAGTGTTGTCTTTAGTATATCTTTGGCAACATTTTTTAAGTGGGTGTAGCCTATTAAAAATATAAACTAAATAGCTGTAGGAATATGGACCTAACACTTAGGAAAATCATACATGCATGCAAATATGGAAAAAACACATGATCACATCATGAACGCAGCAGGAAAAATAGCAGATTTAAGTTTTAAAATTTTTACATAAAAACAGTTTTCATAACCATATAACATACATGCATCTAATACAGGATCATGTATAACATAAATCAAATCTAGATACAAAACCCTAGATATGAGATTAAGGTTTTACCTCTTGTAGTGTGCTCCTTCTTAATCTCCTTATTGATGGTGATCAATTCTTTAACCCTAGATCTTCTTGTCTATGCTCTTGCTCTTGGTTGATGTGGTGAGTGGGCACCAAGTTGAATCTTTCGTTAGAGAATAATCAAGAACACCTTCTTGATCCTTTGGAACACAGTTATTTGAGATGAACACATGAAATTTCTAGAAAACTATTTTCTTCTATCTGTGATGAGTGTGACCGAATTGCACAGTGACTTTAGTTCACTGTGCTTGGCTGAATTTCACTGTCTCTCTATCTCATTGTGGCGTGTTGTACTAGTAGAATTACTGTGCAGTTTTTTCTCTCATGTATCTTATATATATGAGGCCAAAAACTACTAACCCTAGTCCTACTAGGATTGGGCTTATTCTCCAATTTGGGCTTTGGGTGTATTTTTATAAAATTGTCCAACTCATAAAACTTATTTATAAAAATACCAACTTCTATGTAGAATTATTATTTTATACAGTTTCATGAAACTAATTTCACAAATACCACTAATTAATTAATGAGCTTTATTGAGTTAGACAAGGGACCTAATGGATCCAAATAATCTAAGTTCCAATAGTATGATAAATACATAATAACTCTTATTATGGTATTTATATAAATACTACTAGTAAAGGGGACACTCTACTAAAGGCCTAATACTGCACTCTTAGATTAGATGTCATGCCTTTTATAGAGATTACTAGCCTTGATTAACTGATCTATCTAGCATATTCTATACCACACATAGAATCCCTATACAATGCCGTAGTTGGATGGGTGAAATTACCGTAATACCCCTCCAATACCTATTTACCTTTAAGTTACCATCTTTCTATCAAGGAATAATGTTGTCGATAATTTTGTTCTCAATGGCTATTTAGACAAAATTATCAACCAATTCACAAAGTGAATACTAAGATCTTAGATTTAATTATTCCATGAATCTTGAAAGAACCTAAAATGATATTAATGTATAGTATCCTTAACTATTTGGTATTCCCATCAATTCATAGGCCATAACCTCCAATATGCCAGAGTTCACCTTTAATTTTATAGAGGTTAGTCTTTTAACAAATCAAAAGGCTATAACCTATGAAAGCAAGTCCAATCAAATATCAAGGATTAAGATCTACATGCTAAGAGCTAATTTGTGGTAATATAAGAATTGAATTACGGCACTCCAATTCTTTATATTACCTGGTCATGTCCAATACACATAACATATTTATATTGTACTAGTGTTTCTATCAGAAGTCTGACACTTCAATGATTTGAGACACATCATTTCCGTTGAGATAGACAAACGCTACAATCTTTAGAAAATAAAGTATTCCATCTTTATTTACATATTGTGAACTAATTTATTTAGACTTAGATAAAGAAACAAGTCTCCCCATAATTAACACTTAATCATGTTCGTTTCTTTATGTACAAATAAAGTCGTGGAATCTTTTTCAGATAAAATAACTATTCAACAGAGACAATTTAATCTAGCAAATATCATAATTGCGCATAAGATAAAGTTGTTTATTCTAAAAAAATAGTAAAATTGGAAATCTGCTTTTAAGGGCAAATATCCCAACAATAGTAACACTTCTTTTGCAAGTGTGGCTAAGGAAGTGTTGCTGAAGACTTTTTTTTTGCTTAAATAACCATCATATTAGGGATTTTAATTTGGAGCTAAAACTCTAATCTTTACCCACCCCTATTAAATGAAGGAAAAGAGAAGGAGAATATAAGGACATTTTACCTAATACATAATAAATTCCTTCAAATTTTTCCATTTCACTGATTGAAAATGTCTAATTGGATTCGATAATTTAAATAAGCCATTTTAAAAGTTTAGGACCAAGATGGGATCCGGTCTAAAAGTTCAGGAACTAAATATGTGTTTTACCCTTCTTCTTTTTTAACTCTTTTGTTATACAATTTTAATTATGCCCGCACATGTGTAAGGAGATATATACAAACTTACCCAATCAAGTCAAGAAATTTAAAACGCACTTATATTTAAGGGGATAATCACCTAATCTTGTAATTTTATTTGGGGATAATATCAAAAAAAAAAAAAACACGTTGTTTTAGAGAAAAAAAAAACGCATACTTTTACTGATATCAAATTAAATTTTAAATTTGTTTTTTTTTCAATCAAATAGCACTCCCACAAATTTGATCAAAATTAAAATCTTAGATTGTTAAAAAAGATATTTTTGCCCTTAAACTGATAAAACGTAATGAAAAGTATTATTAAGAATAAAATAATTTAAATATTGAAAGCACTTAAAATAAGAGGGAAAAATACAAAATGGGAATTTTTCATTTTTGTCATTCCTTTTGTTTTTTTACATTTTATTGTTTTGAATAACTTAAATTCTTTTTAATTTGAATAATTATTATATTTCACTTTAAATGATTAGAAAAATGGTAATTTTTTAAAACTTTTGTCATTCTAAGTTTTTTCTTCATTTTAATTGTTTTAAATAATGTGAACTCTTGAAAAAAAATGGGAATATTTTTTTTTTTAACTTTTGTCTTTCTTTTTTTATTTTAATTGTTTTGAATAAGTTAAACTTTTTTTGCCTCGATAATTGTTATATTCCCTTAAAATAATTGTTTTTAGAAAATAAATAGAGAAAGAAAACAATAATTGGTTTTAATAATTATTATTTTCAATATATGTTTTATGAATTCAAGGGTAAAAGTATCATTTTAACAAACTAAAGTTTCAATTTTGACTAAATTTGTAGGCTCGTTCCTATTTGATAGGAAAATACATATTGAAAGTTTCGTTTGATATAAATGAAAAGGTGTAGATATTTTTTGGCTAAAACACTAAATGTAAATTTTTTTTTATATTATCCTTTTAATTTATAATCATATTTTGAATATTTAGATTCTTTTATCTATTTAAGAAGCGGTATAAATCCTAGTCACTCTCAACCATGAATACAAGTGGGGCGAGGAGTGCAAGACAGGAAAAAAAACATGCCATTTGTGTGAAAGAAATTCTTTTCCTTTTTTTGTGAAAGGAAACAATTTCATTAAAACTCATATAAGGGTTATAACAGTAGACCGAGTAACATAGAATTTCTTACAATGAGAATTAGAAAATCGATTCATAAACTTGAAGATAGAAAAACTTTCAGAGATCTCGGAGCAAAGGTAATCCCTAACAATGATCTTGGAGAAAACCTCCATGAAGGATGGAATATAGCTCTTCAATAGCTCGTTATAATTCTTTATTATCTGAATAGGTACTTCAAATTGATTCACTGAGGGAGATTCTGTCAACTCCGATCTGTAATAGTAACAACCTTTCCAGATCTGAATAAAATATGATACAGATCTAGACAATCATACCAGTAATAAAGAAAATACTAGAAATAACTCAAATCACTACAAATCTAGATCTTGGTATACTAAGATCACCATAGATCTAGATTTAGGAGAAAACTACCTTCACAAATAGAAGGGTTATTTGAAAATAAAAACAAAAACATGAAAATAAACTAAAAAGAACCCATACCATACATAGAGAGGGGAGATCTCACTCTCTGATAGAGGAGTCACCTAATATGAGGTTTTCTGCCTTCTGCGAAACCCAGCAAAGAAAAAGAGAGAGAGGGAGAAAGAAAACACTAATACATGGCTGTTTGAAAGAAATTCTTTCAAATAGTAATTTCTCTACATTATAGTGAGACATCTTGGTAGACACATCACTACCAAAAACAAATTAGTATTTAGTGACAATTTTATAGTTACAAAAAATATTTTTGTGACTAAAAATAATATTTAGTCACAAAAAAGATAAAAGTTATTCACAAGTTGTTCCTACTATATTTTTAGTCATTATATGCTACATATAGTAATTAAATTAGTTGTGACTAAAACTATATTTAGTCACGATGAATTGTATTTTTTGTGACTAAAACTTTTCGCCGTAGACATTTTAATCACGGTGTAATGATAATGACATTATTTTAATTACGAATTTTTTTGTTTATTCACCAATTTTATTAGGACTAAAAGTGAAGTTTCTTGCAGTGTGCTCAAATCATGTAAAATTCTTTGTATTCTTTAGTATTTTATTTACTATGCAATAATTACTACGTTCAATTATCGATTTTATGTCTTTGGAATTAATTATCATTCCTGTTGTTAACCAAAACCATTTTCCACACTATTCATTAATCTCAAAATTAATAGATCTTTCATGTCATGCAAAGTGTAGTTCCACCTTATTCCAACAGAAGGAAAAGAAGGAAAAAATAAGTATAGTTTTCGGTTATTCTCCCTATCAAATTATTCATATACCATATCTAATTTATATTTATATTTTTTGAAGAGATCAATTTTCTTGAAATCATATATTATTTCCTTCTGAAAATAATCACATGTCTTGATTTCCAATTGTAGTTTTAGTTTTTATTTTTTAATAGCATGTATATACTTCTATCTAATATTAACTACCATTTTTTTTAGTATGATAAGTTAGCACTTAGGGGCTATTTGGTGTGATATAATCCTTGGGAGGGAATGGGTATCTTAATACATTCCCTTATTTGATAATTTTTTAATCTTAGTAAAGTAATCTCCATGGGAATCATATCCTCTTACTGAAGGGTGAAATAGGTGGATTTTAAATCACCCTCTATCCAAACCCCACCCTGAAACGAAGTAAAAAAAAAAAAAGAAAGAAAACACGATGAAACGAAAGGTACCGGTACTACGCTCATGTTCTCCCCACTGCCACTAGTCGTCCATAGTGGTCATCTTCGTTGGTCATCACCCTTTGTCACCACCGTCGGTCATCTCCGTTGGTCACCACTATCGATCATCACCAAAGTTGTTCGTCTTCTCCATAGATTTACCCCTAACTTTCATCTATTTTGCTTTATTTTTTCTCTCAAATTTCTTGATATTTCTCTTGATTAGAGTGAGTTGAGTAAGATTTCTTCAGATTTGAAGCTTGGGCATGGAGATAATGGGGTCTAAGAGTCTGGTTTTTAATTATGGTGACTAAGTTTCAATCGCTGTAGTTTATTTCTTTCCTTCCCCGCCCCCCTCCTCTCTCTTTCCTGTATATTATGAGATTATGTCTTT
>JXTC01000323.1:306016-361542 GCA_002914845.1 Trema orientale | reverse complement strand
TTACTCTGTGGCAGACCCTTTAGGCTGCCGACCCCCAGCTGTCGAGGCAAGGGTCGGACGGGCCGGGCCCGCCTAAGTCCCCAGACGAGCTTAACTTTGTCCCTCGACAACTGGGCGGGCCTTGAGATGCCTCGTGTGGGCCACGTGACCGCTAAATGGCTTCCCCGCAACTGTGTAACAGCTGGCCGTCCACATAGCAAATGATCCGAGAATGGGCCCCACATTGTCCACGTGGCGAACGATTGAGTTAGTGGGCCCCACACTGAGGTTGATACTAATAACCAACTCGGGTATATTTGAAGGATTTCACATTTAAATATATTATAGATAACAGGATTTCTCATTTAAATAAAGTATAGATAACTGTTTTAAACTGAGCATTTGGAAAGGAAAGCTAAAGGATGCAATGACTTCCTTTTTCCCTGAGAGTTACCGGGCTTGAGCTCCTCCATTTGAATTACAGACGATATAACAAATAAGCTTGTGCTAAGAGAAAATTGTACAAGCAAATTGAATTGAAATTCACCATGTTTATCAAAGACACAATTAGGAATTCAATAAGGCGTACAAAATCTCTATATTCTGCCATTTTGTATCCCTAAAGAAGCTCACAAAGAAACTCAGGTTAATGCAGGCCAATATAGTGTTCATTTACATTACATGCACCTATTGCACCTGAGTGGCTCAGACCACGGAAAAAGCTGATTGTATGGTAGATGAGAAGCGAGATGCAATCGTCTGGGAGGCAAATTGTTGGATCTGCTTCTTTGCATCTGAAATAGAACAAGACATCATTTAATATATAAATGTGATACAAAAGAAACATGTTTATATCATTTATCAGAAAAATCAAACAAACTACTACCAGCACACACCTTTGCGGCATTTGGTAAAGCCTACAATATTCGCAATACTGAGGGTCAAACAAACCCCAACGACGAGGAGATAATCCGCTTGAAACCTTATGAGAGAGAATATCCCAAGCACAATCCATACAACAGCCTATAAAGTATTAGGGGAAGAAGCTTTAGATGTTAGAACAAAAGGAACAAGCAAATCCATATTCTACAACTAGACAATCCTCGTTATACTAACATATGAGGAATTCTAACTTCATACATATTATCTCCAGCTCTACGTCCTTCATCCGGTTTCTTATATTCAGAATTATTAAACAGTACGAATCTAACTCTAAACTCCTTTCCTTATTTCTTTGACATGTATCGCATACTTAATCCAAAAGTATGATATGACCTTGGCAGTTTAACACTTGCCACAAGGAAGTCATATTTGCTTACCGCAAGGTAAAGTGTCCACCAGAATAGCCACGAATCTTTTTTGTTCATCCGGGCCAATGACTAATACCAACAAACAAACAGCAGACGAGTCAAATGACTACAGAGAAAATCATAGATACTTCTAGATAATTGAGCAGAATCATCTACAAATAAGTTGATAATGATTCAATGGTAAGACTAACCTCTTGGTCAAGGCATTCAAACTTCCAGACACTCTCACCAAGATCATTTATTTCGTTCCACCACCTCAATCCAACTAAGATACGGCCACTCACATTCTTAACTACCCAAAAATCAAGAGCAGCAAGAAGAACAGTAACCACAAAAATGATCACGAAGCTATCAAAAAACAGGGCAGAAAGTATGTAAAACGCCAAAGCTGAAGCCTGCAAAAGATAAGCAATACTATATTGTAATATAAAGAAGATGCTTGAAGACACAAATCTACAAATTCAAACCATGTGTTCGGGACCTTGAAAAGAACATGAAAGAAGCATATCTGTGGGTTGGCATAGTTCTCCCCTGCAGGCTGCACATAAGATTAACTCATCATTGCATATGAAGAAACATGTTAGGACAAGCATGCACAATTATCAAAACATCAGTTCAAAATCTTTCCTTGGGGGACAAAAAGAAGTACTTTCCTCATAAACCAAAAGAAATGCCCACTTGCTAAACATGTCGGTTTTGTTTCTTCATTTTACTAATTATTAGAACTACATGACAACATAAAATCATAAGCTCCATGGGGATCTTTAAAACTACAATGGGAAAAACACACCCGGCAGTTGAAAAACTAAATAAATAAATAATGACTACCGTGGTACCATTTCCAATTATTTTCTTGATTTACCATCAATTCTTTCAATTAGCCAATGGATATGTTTTAGGTTTACCTTTATTTTGTATAAATTTCCTGATTAACAATAACAATAATACTGCAGCTTTAAAACCATTGAACAACAACAACAACCCAAACGAAATCCACAAATTAGGACAGCATTTAACCCAGAAAAATCACAAAATCAAACAAATAAGCACATACATCATCTCAAAGTTCAAAATCCCAATAACTTTCTTGCTTTGCTTGCCGATCTTTCCCACAACTCAATGAAGAGTTAAGCCAATCTCTCTTCTTCTCAACAATTTTCTCACCAAACAAACGAATCGCAAAGCTCCTTGCACAACCTCAGCGCAGCTCAAACTACTATCCAAAACCCAGATCCATTCTCACCCCAAAAATGCAGGATCAAATTGTTTGAACCCCAAGATTTATCCGCATGTATATATACAGACAGACCCAAGATTTATACGTATGTATATATACAGACAGATAATATCGAAAACCCAGATTACCATACATATCTAAAAGCGAAAAGCGCTAATGGGCACGTCTCAATCTCCACCATAACCCTCAAAATCTAGTTAAAAAAAAAAAAGAGCAGGAATTGAAAGTGCAGAGCCCATAAAACTGAGTCAACTTACCTGGTTGAGATCCATCTTCGAAATCTGAAGCTTGAGAAATTATGAGCAGGATCAGAGGGCCTAGGGGCTGAATGCAAAGCTAGGTTATGGAGAAAAGATTCAACATTAGAGATGAATAGATCCTCCTCTGTTGCTATAACTTATATGTATGCATAACCTAACAACCTGTCCGTCGTTGGCTTAGTTGACATTTGACAACAATTCTGAGAAATAAGATACGACATGTAGCTTTATACACATAAACGACGGCGGCCTTTAAAGTTATATTGCCTACCATTGAACGACAGAAAATTCGTAGTTCGTGCCAGACTGGTAGAAGATAAACTATAAGTCGTTAAAAAGAAACGACGTCGGACTATGACATTTAAAAACGAAAAAGACATACATGCCCCTTTACCATAAAATGATGTAAAAAGTACTCAGGGCAGCATTCTTTCAAACAAATAAATAATGATGAGTCATTCTCAAGTATTAAATTAGTAAGCTGTACAAAATTAAGGGTGCAACCTCAATGGCTCATGAATTATATTCTATAGCTGGTGTACCACTTTCGTCCTCATTGCTATTGTTCTATTATTTGCCCTTATGACTAAAAATCAGACAAATTGCAAAACAACTCATAAGTACCGTCTCTTCTCTCTCTCTAACCGGTTTTCTCTCAACAAAAAAGCTTCTCGCTGCTCTTCACAGAGGTCGGAGAGGGATCTTTCCCTTTTTCTTCTCCGGTCTCTCCTTATCACTCTCCTCTTTCCTCTCTTTCTCTTCCTCACTGGTCTCTTTCAGATATAAAAGTTTTTTATTTTAGTTTTCTAATAAGTCCAGATCTGAATTTGGTTTAGTTGTGTGGATTCAAGTCTGTTTATCGTATCTTGTATTTAATATTTCTTCTTTAATTTAGATCTGTTAGGTAGACAAATTTTTTTCTTTTCAGTGGACGTGGATCTCAATTGGTGTTGGAATCATATAGTTTACCCCGCCAAGAATGCAGTCTAAGGAGCATGTGTTAAAGTTAATGGTTTGCTAGTGGTTCTTGTTATTTTTTCTCTTGGAGAATTATTGTAACCCACACATCTTGCTCTTAGTTGTGTTTGTTATCCACATTTTGTCTCCTTTCTTTAAAGAGTTTGAAATTGCAATCCTTGTGCTTGTATTACAATTGAAGCTCTTTTGATTCGAGTAATGGTATTCCTTTGACGAGACCGTTTATATCATAAAAAAAAAAAAAAAAAAACTCGGACAAGTTTAAAAGGCATAATGACCAATTCACGAAAAATAAAATATCCATACAATTTTGAAAGCTAAAGTTGTAGAAAAGTGATAGAATCAAAGTAGTACAAAGATATAGTTTGGAGCTATTAGTGAAATAGCCATTTATTTTCCAAAATTGTTTGTTTTTTCAAAATAGAAAAAAAGGCACTTTGTTTTGTATTAGTACAAGACAATTTGTTTCGGCAAGTTAGGTTTATGAAGCAATATCACGTAAAAATTAGTAATATTTGGATTTCTTTTTTTTTTTCTTTTACTTTTACTTTTATTTTTTCAGCAGAAAACAGTGACTAATGTCGCTAATAGCCCTTAAATTGTCGTTTTTTACCGCTCTAGCCTTGACTTGATCTTTATATCATTTAAATTTGACAATGTTTAATAGAATGACAAATGATTTAACGATATTAACATTTAAGATAGGATATTATTTAAGTTGAAAATTCGAATGACAAAATGATACTGCAACAACTATAATTTAAGGAGCATTGGTCCAAAATTAATGGATATTTTAACATAGAGGTGTCAAATGTATCGTGCCATACTGTACCAACATGGTCCATTTAAGTTAAGCATAAATGTGCTTTCGTGTCGTACCGTGCCGTGTCGTGCTGGCCCATAGTATAAAATCACTGGCCCGACATGGCCCGTTGGCTCATGCTCTAACGTGTCATATCAACCCACATGCTGGAACGTGCTAATATTTTTGGAACGAAATTGGCCCATCTAATTAGTAAATTTTATTAGTTTTACTATCCCTTTTACCAATTTTTTTTTTTTTCAAATAATTCCAATTTATATATAAAAAAGTAAATTTAATATAAAATTTTATCTTAATTAGGTTTGCATTACAGTTGTTTAATCATAAATTCATAATTATTTGAAAATTATTCTTTTTTCTTTTGAATGAAAGTTTGTCAACGTGAATAAACATATCAATAGAGAATAGAAGCATTCCAACTAGGTTGACACCTAACTATCTAAACAATCCCTTGCTTAACGACCCTTGAAAGATAATTACTATTAATAAGAAAAATAGAAGAAAAGAGAACAATAGTTTAGAGCTTACAACCCAAAGGCAAACGTAACTAGAAAAGACCTAAAAAAAAGAAATCATACGAGCCTCGTTAAAACTTGACTAGACAAAAGTCAATCAGAAAAAAGTTACAACCACGAAAAAGAGTACACATTGCTCAAGAAAGAAACAACTGATAAAATGATAAAAATATTTTAGAGTTAAATCCCTTACAACATAAGAAAGAATAAAATCTTATTCCTTTTCCTCGTCGTTGTTTGAGTCTAAATTTTGCAAAATATATCTTCTTCCCATATTGTGTGATATATTCTTTGCATTTATTTTTTCTTATTTTTCCTTGTCTTAGATATATCATTCTCCCAATTTTTAACGACCTACCTAATAATTTCATTTGAGGTGGTAAGAAAAATAAAAAAAAAATTAAAAAGATATGTATATAAGAAAAACAAAATGATAATAATATATGTTTAACGTACCACCGTGCCGTGCGTATCGTGCTACTTTGCCATGTTGCGTTGTGTCGTATTTGTATACATATCGTCTTGTGCTTAGCCTATCATGCCTAATTTATTGGCCCATCATAGCCCACAATTTAACGCGCCATACTATACTGTGTCATCGTGCTAATGGGCCAGTTCAGCTCTCTTGACAACTCTACTTTAACAACACTATTTACAGCACAATGATATGTCATTTGACATATAAACGACGACATTTTTCTCCTTCTAAACAAACTTCTAAACAGCAAAAAAGGAAAGTCGTTTAGCAGACTTTAAAACAAAAAACGACATTGTCCGTGAGTGTTTACTGTTTTCTTGAAAACACAAAATTAAATCTGCATTGTTTGCTTGTTCTTCCCAACGCCAAGACTGATCCGTACAGATTGGTTTGTTAGAGAGAGAAAGAGAGAGAGAGAGAGAGAGAGTAAACAATGTTGCAACGCATATTTCTGCTCTCAGATTCCGGGTAAGATATGTTTGGCTTCTCAACTCTTTAATTTCCCATTTGATTTAAGGTCCATTTTGTTGAATTTCATCAAATTTTATACCAACCAAATTTTGCATTTTGATTTGGATTCCATGCATTTGATTGCCCTTATTCATCAAATTATATCACATCTTCCGTAATTTCTTATTCGATTTCACAGTGAGGTGATGCTCGGCAAACAGCTCACTGGTCATCGTGTAGAAAAAGACCGGTGTTTTTTTTTTTTTTTTTTTTTTAAATAATGATTTATAGTACATTTAACGCAACAACACAAATGTAAGACTAATTTAGTCATGAAAAGTTTTGAGGCGCCTATAAACCCTACTTAGTTCTTTTGATGTTTGGGCATGGGACTAGTTGGACTATATAATTAAGAGGAAATTTGATTTTTTATAGTATTTTTTCAAAAAAATTGAAAAATCCTGAAATTTGAAATTGTTTCGAAAAATTTTAGATTTAATTATAAAAATACCACTTTTAAAAGTATTTAGAAAAATATCATTTTTTAGTGATTGATGAAATACTTAAGGCAACTAGTCGAGTTACCTGAGATAACTTAAACAGTTACTTCAAGTAATAGGATTGGTTACTCTAAATAATCTAACTGGTTACCTCGAGTACCATTGAAAAATATCAAATTTAAAGAAAAAAATAATATTTTTCTAAATATTTTCTAAAAGTGTTATTTTTCTAATAATACTTTTAAAAAGTGATACTTTTCTAAATCAATCCGGGATTTTTCAAAAAAATCAGTTTATCCGGGATTTTTCAATTTTTGGTATCTTGGGCATGGAATTTTGTAAATAGCCCTATAATTAAGGGATCGATCCAATTTGAAGTTGCTTTTACTCTCCCTTCAAAAAAAAAAAAAAATGCTTTTACATCATGATTCTGATCATCATAAAATTATTTTTGTTACAACTAGTGTTTGAAAAACTTATTTTATTTTGTTCTAGATTATTTTATAACTAGTGTTAAAATTACTTTTAAAAAAATAAGATTTCAGAACTGATTATTGGCACCGAATTAATCCAACTAATTTTCGCAGCAGTTTTAAAAGACTAGAAAGTCTAGATTTAATTCATGCTTACATCTTAATAAGAATAATAAATTCTCTAAGCAGCACAACAATACTACACTGGCTCTAAAGCTAGCTAGCCACAATTTCGTTTCTCAAGCATATAATGGTCCTTAGAGGACTTTCCTTCCTATTGATGATCGTTAAACGAGTCCTTATCACTGCCATGTGCAATTTGCAAAAGCCTCGGCTACCAACAAGAAGGCGATTGAACACACTCGGAATTCAATTACAAGTTGACGAACGACAAATTATTTGCTTGAATGACTTAAATTTAATATGTGGTCATGGTACTGGCTGCTGCCCTTATAAAGGGGAATAGTTCTTTCTTCAAAAAGTCTAGAAATGTCCATATATATATGTTTTTAAGTAAACGAAGCTTCTTGCGTTATTTTTTCAAATCTATTTGCAACTTGCATTTTTCCTAAGTGATTATACTTTTAGATAAAAATAATAAATCTAATCCAAAATGGATTATCTCGAGCTAACAGTAAAATTGATTGTCTGATCGATTTATATTATCTATGCTCAAATCTCAATATATAATTGTGATATTTGTAATGATCAGTCTATATTATATGCAATTTAATTATAAATATTTCTTTTACGTCTGTATAGTTTGCACTAAACTTTATCTACTGTAAGTCGACGTAACAGACCATGTACATATACAGGAGATTATTCATGCATTAAATAACGTGTTAACTCTCTTAATTGTCTGTATGCGTGCTGATTCCTTTCAAACGTATGTTATTTTATAATTTCATGCATCATGCATTCTTATACGTGTATACATAAATATATATATATACACATATATGTATTTATATTCAATCAATTAAGGGAGGAGAGTACTCGATCGAATTCCTCCGACAAAGGGAAAATAATTAAATGAAGAAAAGCCAGCTAGCTATGGTTTGCGAGGTCAAATTTCAGTTGCACGAGAGAGAAAATAGTTTAGGTCAATTCAAAGAGGGTATTCGGTTTATGTTTCAAGGTGGACCTTTTCCATGTCACATACATATATATTATAATATGATATATATTAGGAGGCAAGTGTGTACCTAATAAACGCTTTTTTGGCCCTAGATCAAACTGCCCGGCAGCGGTTATTGACTATCCACCGGATATTGCCACTTTTGATATTCCGGGTTTGTTTTAGAAAAACTTCCCCCGATTTAACTAAGGAATTAATTAATATTTGACGTATTAATTATATCAAAACATTTTATATGTTGCCTTAGTTCTTTTCTTAGACACAAATAGATCTGAATAAAAGTAGTACTTCAAAAAAAAAAAAAAAACGAAAATATACCATAATCATTTAATCCAATTATGCACCACAAAAAGTGAACATTAATGATTAAACGCACATTGGGTGAGTCATATACGCATTAGGCATATTTCAACTTTGTACAAAGTGGTACCATATGTATATAACATCTTCAATCTTCGGTACCTTGAAGAAATTAATCAATTTTACTATTTTATTTCAAGATGGACTTGGCAAGCAACTAGGCAAGTGCATTAGTCCCTCCCTTTCGAGATTCAAACTCAAGGACTTTGCCTTACTAGTGTACAACTTTTTCACATTAGACCCTTGGTCTTGGAGCAACCTCACCAAGCTTCGCTTGGCGTTTGATCTAAATGGACAGTTGGACGCCAAAAAACCGTCCACTAAATGTAGGTATGCCTCTAAGTCATGGCAACATGCCATGTCAGCATTTGGCTTAAGATAGGGCGACATTTTTGTGTCCACCCTAAGTTCTGTCCCAACATGTGAGTACGCTAAGGGCATGTTGTCCTCCAACATTTCGAACACTCCCCCAACCAATTTCGTCTTCCTTAGCTTGTCGTCGAGTCCGGCTTCGCTAAAAAACGCGCCCGGGACCCTAGTGATCACGTCTTGGGAGTTCACAATTCTCAGGACCTTGACGTTTTTCGCATTGATTCGGTCCGCGAAGCCCCGGTTTCCGACCCGAGGGCCGCCGAATGAGAAGACAGCCACCGGTGGCACATCGTCGGCGCACGTGCTTAGCTCGTCGCCGACCAGTACGGCCAGGGCGGCTCCTAGGCTGTGACCGGTGACCGTTATGCTCAGTGTCTCACCTTTGTACAAGTCCATTAGCCTCTTGACTTCTTCAACAACTGACTCGGCCAGGCTCGGCACGTGAGCGCCACGTGTTTTGTACAAACTCAAAAACCCGCACTCCACTTTGGGTTGTTGTTTTTGGCCGTGGGTATCCGGGTCGTGAGTCGCGTGACCTTTTCCGCCTTCTTCTTCCGGCATCTGGATCAGTTGGGCCCGCACATTCTCGGCCCACTCGAGACACGTGGCGGTTCCACGCAGCGCGATGACAATATCCCTCCTCCCCATCCGTTGGATCTCCCTCTTATCGTCGCAAACCGCGACGTACCCGACCCAGCTCGATCTCTGGGTCATCCACCCGAGATCGGGCGCCGCGTCATCGACCCACTTCGGCAAACCCACAGACGAAGTCGCATAGAGACTCTTCGTCACCTTATACGACCGATCCGGCAGCGGCACGTGTCGTGGCATAGGCGGCTCGTCGATGGGCATGGCGGGGTTCGAGTGGAAGCACCGGTACGCGGCTTGGATGAACTCCCCGTACCGTACAACCTCTCGGCGGAGATTCTCATCAAGCGGGTCAAGTAGTCCGGCCCAATCGTTGAGCCCATGGTAGTCTCTCCATCGACGGCCCAGATTGTTCCTCGGCGAGTACTCGGCGGTCTTGGTGAGGAGCTGCTGGAGCCGGTTGAGATGGCGCGGGGACATTTCGTCGGCGGCCTTCATATCAGGCCACATTCGGGCCAAGTTCAGACCCTCTAACAGGCTTTTCCCCTTCTTCTCCGGCGACCCATTAGTTAAACTCTCGGAGACATTTCGTCGAACAGGGGGGTCGAGTTTTTCTTGCAGTGGCGGCTTTTGGAGGAGCTTTTCGAGGTTGGCGAGGTGGACCCGAGTCGAATTGGACGAGGAAGATTGTCTTGTTAATGGGTTTAGAGGTGAGCTTTGGCACTTGAAGCTGGCTCGTCTGGCCTGAAACTGGTTCAGATTTACAGCAGGTAGTGTAGAACCGATCTGCATCATTAAGAGAGAGACAGAGAGAGAGTATTTGATGAGAGAGAGAGAGAGAGATAGGGAGGGAGAATACAAAAGCGAGTTTGTTAAATTGTTGTTAGTTGTAACCAAAGTGAAATTTGAATAGATCAGATCGCCAAATATATAGAAGTAGCCTTTGAGAAGTACCCCTCAACATGACTATAATTACAAGAGAAAAGAAAGGAAAACGAAGTAGATGAGTTTATGATGGGGGTGTTTTCGGTAATGCGTGTGACATTGACCTTTTTCTGTGAGTTCCGTGTTTAGTGTTTTGTTGAATGCCCCTGAACACGTTTACTTTATATTACAATTGAATGAAGAAGATAGAGGACGTAAATAAGAGTTAAGTGTAGGGGTTTTTCTGGTAATTCTGGAATTAAATTGACCTTTTCTGTTTGTGACTGTATACGTGTATTTGTTTCGCGTTTTCATTTTTAAAGCAAAAAGACTGCTGTTCTTAATTGTCTGCGACGAGCTCTCCCTCAGTGTCAAACACTATTGGCCAGTTCCACCACCTGAATTGACGGAAACGTCCCTTCAACGCTTCAAACTCTTTTACCATGTTGACAATTATGCCCTTCACTCGGCTCCGTGGATTGGTTGATTTTGGAGGAGGTGGAAAAAGCAAACCTTTTGCTATATGTCGAGTTCACATCACTTTTCTTCGTGGTGGTGGTCCATGGATATTGGACAAGAAAGGTACGAGTCTATGACCGTATGATACTGTACGGACCAATTAATCCCCCAATGGAATAGTAATTAAAATCTTAATATTATGCATTTTTTTTAATTCTCATATAATATGTTAATTATTAAAATTTAGGTAAATGAGATGTGAGTTCATAGTCATCCATTATTATGTGATTTCTCATTATTACTTATTAAAAGTCAGTAATTAGAAATATTATATCCTTGTAAGAAAAACAAATGAAAAAAGTCGCTGGGAAATATACGAATTATAACCTTTTCATTTTCTTAAAAGAGTATTTTTTATGGTTCATAAGTGAGAAGGAATTAATATTCAGCAAATAATTTATTATGTTGTCTATTTAATTAATTAAGCATTTAAGTTCCGTCGGTTCCTCATGAAATTTGATTAATTTATTAATAGTTTTAAAGTATCTCCAACAGTATTTTGTGTGTTTGAAAATAGGCAGCAGTCCATTTTGGTTTTGACATATTCTTGCCTCGTACGGTCATGGCAAAAATGGTGCTTTGTGTTGAAAATGGTGTTACATGATATTTTCGGCTCAATAAACAATAATTATCTACTTAATTTACATTCATTAATAATCTAGTCCCTTAGTAATATAGTCATGACTTTTCATTTTTGGGTATTAGAAAAATTCATTTGAACAACGAATTTTTTTGTCGTGATAATTAAGAACCCAACATTACTTGGTGAACAAGAACTCTTGGTACATGGTTATATTGGTATTGTTATTATCGTTATTATTAAAACTCAGTGCAAAACTGAATTAGGGCATGCAGTACCTTTTTTGTTTTAATCAGTTATGATGCTATATTACGGGGATGAAGTAAAAGTTGAATTTTGAATTGATATTTTCAACTACAAGTATAGGTCTACATATAAAATATATTCAAGTCATACAGGTCAAAATATTCTAAGGTCAATTTCCTGTCTTGGCAGGATGTTGTTAAGTAAGACATTTCTAGACGAGTATGTACCTAAACTCTTTCAAAACACATACTTCCTTGCGTAATATTGTTCAAAAATATAGAACGTATTTACGTACTTAAAAGAATGAAGGCATTACGGCCAAAAAGAAATTGAAATTGTATTTTAATAAATACTACGCGTATAATTTATAAGTTTATATATACCATCTTTTTTTTTTCCGCCGAGCTGAAACTATTGTGGGTATATGATTTTTAATCAACTTTTTCATTTTGACAATTTTGGAGCCCTAGCTGCTAAGAGCTAACTAATATGTATTTCCTGTAGTGTGTATCTTTCAAACGCTTAATTATGATATTGCTTCGAAGTGTACGTAATTATTATTGGAACATGTCCATACAAAAAAAAAGAAAAAAAGAAAGAAAGATCGTGTTTAGCTTTGTAGCATCAATTAAGAGACGTTAAACGTGCTTTTTTCTCACGCGCGAAGATATACATAACATAAAAATAGTAATGACAAGAGACATATTTTTCATATGAAAAAAAAGGCAAAAAATATGTATATCTTAATTGCAGTGGAGATAACAGAAGTTGAGCATTAACATATATGTCGGAAACTTTTAGTTAATAAGATTAATTTATATATGAGCACACAAGATCTACATAACCATAAGGCTAGAAATACTCATTTTTCACTTAACAAACTTGCATATAATATTGTAACATAATTTTAAACCACATTTTATCTCAAATTGCGACTACATGACCATTTAAAATTATGTGATGTCACATCATTTGTTTTTTAAAGTTTTTGGTATAAAAAGTAAGTATATATTTAACATTACTCACATAGATAAAGATTCTACCTTGCTATTTGTTCCTCAACAGATATGCGTTTGGCATTTCTCCACTCCTATCTCTCTCTCCCACTACCACTATATTGCCAAACGAATTAATCAAAAGATTAATGCACTTTTTATGAAGTGGGAGAACAATTAAGTAGACATGCACTGTGATCGGCACTAAACCTAGTTGCAAACAAATCTCCTATCATCTTCATTATCGTAGATATACCCGATATTGAGAAATAACCTTTCAATTTTTTAATTAAGCAATTATCAAGTGATTCATTAATAAGGCATATCAAGTATATCAATATCTATTTTACCTTTAGCTTCTCTCAATACATTATCATGATAAAATGATTTAGATATGGTAGTTAATTATCTTATATAAGAGTGTCATAACCTTCTTATACTTAATTAATCGAGCTAGAGAAGAGTATAAATAATTAAAAAGCTTAATAAATATTAAGCACGAGTTTCACACTGTGTCCAGTTTACACTGTCTTTCATAAACCCTTTTCTGCTCCATTAATGAAGTTCAGATACATGCGTGAATCTCACATGGTGCCACTAAAGTTGACTGTTAATATTCACACTAAAGAAAAAAAGGCCCCGTTTTGACGTTTTTTCAGTTGGACGCGTCCCTCTCTAACTCCTAATGATGACAATGAAACCACATATGATCCAGCCTTAATATAAATCTCTATAATCAGGATCAGTTTAATTTTTCTTTTTTTTTTTATAAAAAGAATATATATATTTTTTGGTGTACTTTTATGGTGGGTGAGGGAAAGTTTGACAATCAATTTAGAAAAAGATAAAATTGATTTTATAACAGTCTAAAATATTAAACATGTTTCCTAGCTAACGATATAATAAATAGTGGAATATGATAGCGAGGGGAACGTGGGACATGATCATCTACTTATTTGGCGTGCAAGCAAAGTCCACATCCCCATCTTTACCTTTATTACGCACTTTATTTACTTTGTTAATTAAGGCTAGCTGATTGGTTCAATATAATAACGAATTGACTTTCAATATTATTGAGTTTGAGTGTACTCCTTTATGAAACAGAACAAATAAATTAAGAGAATAGCTCTAGTCCTTATATATGAAGGATTATTCTTAGTAGCTAAATTCACTTTTTCCCAGCGAAAAAGAAAAAAAAAATTCACTTTTTAGTACATTTTATATAATTAATGTTAAAAAGATATCACGTTATAATAATCGGGTAGATTAATGCACGTATTTTGTAACGAAAATATAATCTGGGTAGTATATAACAAGCTAAGAGGCCTATAAGATGATTTAAGATAACAAGGTGGCAAGATGATTTAAGATAAAAAGGTGGTAGTCGTGTATGCCCTTTTTTATATTTAATCGCTTATATATATACATTTTAATTAAGAATTAGAATTCCTTTTTAACTTTATTAGGACATGAACCCTTCCTCCTACACAATTACACATCTCGTATAACTTTTTTTTTTTTGCTGGAGTATAACTCTATATTTTACCACTAGCTAATGGTGTATTTTTTTTTACCGTTAATTGCTTATATAGTTTGCTAAATTGTGATCTCAAATCTTAATTATCGTGGATCTTACTTGAATTTATTGTACACATTTGTTCAAATTTCAGCGCATGAGACGCCTTTAATGAACATGAAAATTTTCCAATCGAAAGAGATACAAAGTACATGTTCTTTTTCAACAAAAAATAGATCACCGACACCCCCGCTCCCCCCCGCCCCCCCAAAAAAAAAACAAGCTTGGCATATATCATGTCCTTTGCCGTACCAACTTTGGGACTAAAAAAACTAAAAGAGGAGACAGAACGACTAAGAAAATGTTTCTAAATAGACTAACAAAATCTTTAAGAAGCATGAAACAGACAAAACAAACCGTGTGTAATCCATATTGAAATTAAGTCATGTATGACTCGGAATATATGTGATGAAGGAGCTGGATGTTCTCTCCCAACAACTTAAAAGGCTTGACATAAATTTAACGAAGACTTTATACATATGAAATGCGAAACTACATAGTAAGTGGCTCCTTTAGTATCATATGACTGTTGTGCGTAATTTCTTCTCCGCTCGAAGTAATTTGCTCGTTGATGATTATGAGAATTATGATAGCATTCGAGGCAAGAAGACATGCTCGAAGGAACGAGGAGAAGAATAATAATTGGGAGAGAGCATACCAACTTCGAGACCTGGTTTCCTTAATTATTGCTACTTGCTCGTTACAGTAATACTACAGTTAATCCATTCTAAACATTATATATAAACTCCAAAATAAAGAAAAAGAGAACGGATCCAAAGTCCTCAAAACACTCATGTAAATTATCTCTTACAAATTTTCTCAATAATATCGGCTACAATGGACGTAGGTTGTATCAATTTCAGCAAAATCACTATAAAATTGTATCGTTTTCTCTTCTTCATAGTCGTTTTACTATCTAAAATTACAATCTCGTTCTTACATCAACATTGGTGTCGCTATAACCAATTTTAAGTGTCAACATCAACTCATCAATGGTTAGAAAGTTCTCGTTCATCATTAAATTTTCAATTATCATCATCCTTTTAATTCTAAAATGAGTAAAGAAATATATACTAGTGTGCACCGAAATACAAATAATGTTAGGATGCTAAAAATTTGCACAAAAAATTACATCGAATCTGTAAGTATATTACAGGGTATATGCAGCTTATGCTAAGTGGCATTCATGATGCCCTTAAATTCTAAATAATTAGTACACATTTATGAAATATCACAATAGAAAGTTTATACATAATCTATGGGTTTCTTTGGAATATAATTAATTGTACCTTTTACACTAGGTCGGCTAAGTCGTCATATGTACAGGATTCGACTTTCAGAAATATTCGAGTAGAGTTGACAAGTAATTAAAAAGAAAAAGAAAAAGAATGCTTTATTTCGACCAATTATACGACTAGATAAGTATCTTTATGGGTAGTTTAAGAATTGAGATGTCTGTCTCCTTACAAATGCATAAATTCAATTTTTGCTTTCGACAAGTCCATGACATGTCAACTAATCTCGTTTAAATTAACGAGATCGATCAATATTACCAGTTAATTTCTTCACAATTTGTAAAAGATTAAAAAATAGTTTTGCATGAGTAGAGGTGAAATATCCTAAGAAATGAAACTGAAATAATAAGATCTTTTAGGTTTTTTATTTAGATCTTATAACGCTACTGTTAATTTATATGCATATATTGGCTATTCCTCTTAGTTTGTTTATTTCTTAGTTGTTTTGCAAAATTGAAGAGTTATTTGTCCAAAAATTAAACATATTAGACGTTTCAAACATCTTTTTATGAAATTTCCCTTTCGGCATCCGAGTATATCATATATATGGATCATGCTTACGATATATAAACTTTAATTTTGGTCAATGAGTTTGATAGATTTTCTTCCATTGATTAGCTGGAATCTTGATGAGAACTTGACCCGGCAGGCCGGTGGCAGCCCCTTATTGGATTTGGTCTATGCCCGAAATGAAGGCCTAACCCAAAAAAATGAAAACGACATATTATCTAGGAAATTAAATTTTAAAGTTTGGAATGAAAGATGTTTCTTTCACCAAGTTAAGGTATAGGTCTATCTATATGGCTATATATATATATATATATAATTTTTTTTCCTTAAACCAAATAAAGGGTCGTAGTTATATATATATATATATTTTAAAGTCTAGCTTAGCTATACTTCTTTTGATATACATTTTCAAGTTTTTGTCCCAAGATCATCAGAAGACCCCTGCTAAACAAGAAAGACAAAAAAAAAAAAAAAAAAAAAAAACAAATTTGGCTTCAATTTTGGTTCGAGGACCCTGCTTAACTAATCCTAATTATCAAGTCATGATCTGATGGCTAAATATTCGAAGTTAATGACATAAGACCGACTATATGCAATATTTTTAAATTTTCAATAGAAAAACATCTATAGAAACTGCTATATATGTATATATGTCTGTCGACTTTAATTACAAAGGAATAAACACGTAATTAAGTTTGACACTAAATCTGGATTATTCAAGAAAACTATATATGCACTACAATCTACGACTATTTCTTCAATTATGCGTGGATTCGATAATCTTAGTTCTTCTCATTAATCTTCACATTCAACAAAATCTTGGAGTGTACGAACAAGTATGATCTATTAGCGGTGAGTACAGCCTACTTAGAGTCTAATTAGACCAATTGTTTTAAGTAATTTGAAACTGAGACTTTATTTGTTCTAATTAGCATTACAATTCCATAATATTCAACATGCATGATGTACGTGTGCTTACAATGAGTTCCTCTGGGACCAAAATATTTGTCCATCTATCTAGATTTTCTCCAATAAATGTAGAACACGTGATTATAGAACAGAAAACTTGAATTCGACCAGAAAGTTTTTGGAAATATATAACGATATTTGATCAGGCACAAAACATTTATATATATATATAAATTACTTCTCAATTATCCTAAAGATTTAAACCAATCTAGCAATACGTACGTACTAGTACACATTACATAAAACTAATTAATTGGGTTGTAATGGTTATAATTATTAGTGAGGTTTTTTTTTTTTTTTTTCCTTTTCTTAAATTATCCAATATGCTTATAAAGGGAAGGAGAAAGGGTTCTCAGTTAGTCTATTAATATGTGTTTTCGACTGGAATAAACAAATTTTTGACACTAATTATTATTTAAAACTTGAATGTAGATATCAATTAATAATCAATCACTTTTAAGCTTCATATGCAAATATATATTTGATCTGATAAATAAATATACATATTATATATATATGTAAATATATAGTAAGGGGAGCTATATTAATGACACAGTTTATTTTGACCAAAACTACATATATGTGTGAAAAGACTCGTAATTGAGGTAGTGGGTTGATAAAATTGATCTGTCAATAGACTATAGTTGGTAAAAATATAATTCAAAGGAAAGACCCAAATCTCTGTATGTTATAGACTTCAAAAAGTATCCCAAAATACAAACATTGACGATGTCTAGAGTCTATATGCTTAAATTCGTGAAACATTTTCAAGTGGGCCGGTAAGTTGAAGAAGCCGGGGGACAGTTATCTTTGTACTTTGAAAATTGATAAAGTCACCTTAATTTTAATATACAAGTTTTATAGTAGTACTCTTACACATAAGTAATTTTAGCATCTCAATAGATTATAGAACTCTTGTGGAATATAATACATCATCATACACAGGGCAAAGAGTCAGGATTTTGATCGATCGAGTGTATATATAAAGCATAATTTAAGAAATAAAAATCACGCAAAAAAGAAAAAAAGGGAAAGGAAAAAGAATTGTAGAATTTAATTTTTAGTTTGTTAAAGGTCTGTAAGAATATTGGGCTTATTAATTTCTCTGTCTCTATCTGGAGTTTATATTTTATTCCGAACTTTTTCTTGTATTCTACAAGTTCATACTTCATATTAGCTAGAAAAGCTAAACAAAAAAAATTAATGAAAATATATAAATTTAATTAGATTTTAAACTCCTCGAGCCAAAGCTGATGATCAAAATTTTCAATGGACAAGGGTAGAAATTTTGAATTTCAACGGGGAAAAATTAATTTTTTTTTTTAAATCTACATATATAGCTTAAAAAAAACTCGAAATTTTAATAGGAGAAGCTGACCACAGTTGTCCTAGTGTGGCATTTCATGACATTATGCACTTAGACTAAAAATATTTACAATATTGCCTTCTGATGAAATTCCAAAAGAAAAAAGAAAAAAAAAAAAAACGAAACAAAACAAAACAAAACAAAACTCTACTACTTGCTAGTCAAGCTTCATAAAAATTTTATCTTTTACCATTAGAAAAACACACCTCTTCCATTGGCCAGATTAATGAGCATTTCATCTGGTTCTGGCTTACGCAATAAAGCTATTGAAGTTTTATTTCTGATGACGTATACGTACCGAAGACTCAGGTTTAACTATAGCTAGTAGCAAGTCCATGAAAACAAGTATAATGATCAACAATTATTTAATAAAGACCGTGTTGAATTTAATCTTGCTAGCTACTATATAGCAATATATAAATGCAATTCACGCTATGCAAAATTCTCAAATTTGTCGGTATTAACCATAAAACCTTAAATATTTCATAGCAGCTTACGAGGTATATATATGCAATTTATTAAATCTGATATGATATGATCTTTATAAATACGCTTTTGACTTTTAAAGTCTTTTTATAGTAAGGTCTTTTCCTATGGCAGAGTCTCAAGTAGAAGTGAGAAAAGTAAATACAAACTTGAAGGGGTTTATTTGTGAAAATAAATTCCTTGTTTTTCTTGAACTGAAAAATGGATCTAGGATCTTTCTGAAAAATAGACTCTATATATTTATTTGTGAAAAGGCCAGCATATACAACCTAATATCATGTATTAGGAATTAGATAATAATATTAGTAATTATCTTATGTAATACATGACAAAACTCTTATCTTATAATTTTGTCATATACTTGTACTTAAAATTTACTATATTACATGGTTCTTTTTTTTTTTCCCTGTCATTTAAAAAGTATTAAGAAGTCTAATTCGTTTCATTTTACAAGAGAGAAAGGGGTTATTCTGCCTATAAACCCTAACTTGAACCACTAATCCGAAAGGATACTATTTGCCATAAATAAGTGATATGTGGACCCTAATTTACCCATACGTTGATAGTTCTGTTACTGTAATTAAACGAAAGATTGAAGAGAGCCCTTCCGACAATTTAAACGTTAATTACGTGTGTTATACGCTGATCAACCACTAATTAAAGTGATATTTTTGTCATGCCTTCTCTTCTCAAGACTCAAGCTGTTTCAAAAGTATATTCTGAAAAAAAAAGGAAATAATGTTATCTCCACACAAACGTGATTTACTACTTAATTAATGAGTAATATTAGGGAGACACATATTAAACTTATACTAAAAAATTGTACTACAGTGTGATATATTTTTTAACCACATATATATTTCCAAAGTAAAACCACACGATGAAAAAAGTGGTCGAAAGCATGCCGCATTATTTATTGTAATTTTTTGTATATAAATTTTGATCGTCTAGCAAGTGTTATTACTCGTGTTTGTCAAAAAATTAGTTGAGTTAATGTTGGATTCCTGCTTCAAAAAAGAATATTGGATTTATTTTCCCTTTTGTCTATAGGCGTGAGTTGACGTTTTTTCTGTTTATAAAAGGGTTTTTTCTCTTTGTTTCTCAACGAACTTAAATATAGTCCCTCGATCTACCTACTCCAAAATTGACGAAGAACAGGTAAGTTGTTCAATATCTTTCGTTTGTCTTTTAGAATTCAATATATATGTATATACACATTTCAAGTGTCATTGACGTACAAAACCATAGTAGTTAAAACGTCCCATTTACTTTTCCATGAGTGCTCTTCAGATTGAAAAATATTAATGTTGGAATATTATGAGAAAAGTGTAGTTGATCTTAATAGGCTGGAAACTTCGGTTTTAATTGTTTGACATTGCTTTGACAATCCATATCACAAGTCAATATATATTATGAATACTTTTCAAACATACAATAAGCTTTTACATTGAGTGTATATACACATAGTGCTGGCATTTTAACAAACACTGATTTTTTTCCTTTAACAGATAAAATTTCTAGGACATTACCAACGAGATATTCGTCTTCTTGAATCCAACCGCTAACAAATGAATTATATCATACATGGAGATCAGGAAGACTCATTATCAGAAGATTCCGCAATTTTTTTAAATTTTAAATTTTTTACTTTTTATTTTTAAGTTGGAGATCTTGATTCCACCAACTGTACATAAATTAGTTTACAACTACTGGTCCAATATACTTGTATATCTATATAGGTATTTCTTTGAATGCAAATCGATCTTATTAATGATTAATATAAGAGTTATTAACTTTTATAATGAGTGAGAAAGAGAGTGCATTTAACATTCTTTTAATTAACTCTTTTTTTTTTTCCGCTCAAGCTCTAATTAATTTTAATATTTTACACCAACTGATATGACACTGTAAGATGACATGATAATAAATTACATATTATATAAAAATGGCAATAATAACATATACTTAAAAAAAAATTGCTAAGGTGATCTTTATCCCATTTACTAGTTTTAGTAAGAGCCATAACTTTTTAAATAATAAAATAATTGATGATATGACAATGAGCAATTATTCTATTACCTTTTAACCAATGTGTCTAAGTCTCTCGACAACACTATCGAACATCCTCAAACTATAAAACCTTGGCTGATCAACAATATATATTGTCGAGTATTATCGAATAATTAATGTCGAGTTTGTACTTGACAGAGGTCTTTTCAATATTTAAATTAGTTTATAACTTAAAGAGCTAGACTAATTACGTAATAATAGTATTGAAAAACATTAGTCACTAAAAAGACTGTTTTGCAAACAATCCCTTTAAATCATCTACCTTACTTTGCTATATTAGTTGACGGAAAATTTTGGTACGTTTGAATATCTAGAAACGTACACTAACGTGATCAAAACCACTTGTTTGAACTCTAACTAACTTCAATCTCTTTGGTTCTCAAATCTCAATCTCTCTTCAGGCCACCCATTTGCATAATACATAACTACTTATGTTTGTATTGCTTTCATAGATTTTTTTTTTTCCTTTTGAGTGAAGCTTCGATAGATATAGAGCCTGTTTGGCGTGGTTTTTAGAAGCTGTTTTTTGGCTTCATGAGCCCAAAAGTAGCTTCTGAGCCTATTTGAGTAAAATATCAAAAGAGTTTCTGATATCTAAAAGTTCTTTCAGAGGAAGCCAGATTTATGTGCCTTCTTTATAAAAAGTTTCGAAAAATAAATAAATTTTTTTTGTTTTAATAAAAATTTATATTTTCACATTTAGTTTTATTTTAATAAATGACAAAAAAAAATACCATTTAGATCATCAAATCAAAATTTTAAATATATCATTCAAATAGTATACTAAGCTATGATTTTAACTTCTCTTATTTTACTGTATAAAAGTATAAGTAAAAGTTATCCCAAATAGCCTTATAATACTGATTATATTTATCACTTTAATCCTTATATCGATGCTTAATTGATAATAAAGAAAGCTTCGAATTGTAATCTATAAATATTAACTTTTCCAATATTTAAATGGGAACTCGAATAATAAGAATAACAACATAATGGATTATTGATTTTAAGTAGAGGAAATTTGATTTTTTATGGCTAAGTTTTATGAAAATTGAAAAATCTCGGGGAAGTATTTAGAAAATCACCGCTTTTAAAAATATAAGAATATTACTTTTCACTAATTGATGAGGAACTTGAGGTAATTGATCAAGTTACTTGAGATAATCAGACTAGTTACCTCAAATAACTCTTGATTAGTCCAAATTATTTGATTGGTTACCTCGAGTACTTTCAGAAAATACCAATTTTTTAAAAATGGTACTTTTATAAATATTATTAAAGATTGGTATTTTTCTAAACAAGACATTTTTCAAAAGTTTCAGCCCATCTGGGATTTTTATATTTTTTTTAAACTAGAATAAATTAGCTGTATACCACTTTTTTTCCTCATTAATTAAATCCACCACCATACCACTTTTTTAAAATAAATTTTTGATGAATTTTTGACGAATTCTTGATGATCTTGATGGATTCTTGAACGATTCTTGACGTCAGCGGCGATCTTGATGAATTTTTGACCAATTTTTGACAGATTCTTGACGATCTTGATGGATTCTTGATGAATTCTTGACATTAGCGGTGATCTTGACAGGTTCTTGATGAATTCTTGACGGATTCTTGACAATCTTGATGGATTTTTGACGGATTCTTGACAGATTCTTGATGTCAGTGGTAATCTTGACAGATTCTTGATGGATTCTTAACGGATTCTTGATGAATTCTTAACAGATTCTTGACTAATTCCCTCCCAAAAGTGGTAGAATCTAACAGTGGTGTTAAATTTAGTTAAAATATTTTTTAAAAATATTTCAAAAAATATCGCCCCCACCCAAAAAATAAAATTGATACTTTTCAAAGATATTCGAGGTAATGAATTAAGTTACTTGAGGTAATCAAATTCATTACCTTAAGTAACTTGAATCATTATCTCAATTACCCATATGTAAAAAGTTGTATATTTCTAAATATTTTTAAAAATTATATTTTTCTAAATAGGATTTTTTTAAAAAAATCTAAAATCCAGATTTTTTTTTTCAAAATTTTACCATATAAAATCATATGTCCTCTTACTAATAATTACTCCATATACTTTAAATTTCAATATGGATACTTTTACGTCCCATTCATTTCCTCTCAATCAATTAAGCTACATCAGCTAATTTTAAAACACTAAAACTTGCTTGTGAGGGACACAAACAGACAAGTATTACCCCAGACAATGTAGAATTGCACAACTTACCATTTTCTTTCATTACCCTTCTTACTAACCTTCATGCTCAGGTGGATTTGGCTTAAGAAATTTTGATTGACGTTTTTTTGAAAGCACGACGTCCTCATCGGCTATAGTTCCAACTTATCATATGGTTAAAAATAAGATACAATCGATAGACTATAACGGAAAAATAGAGTAGGTGATCTTTACCATTTTTGTCGATGAACAGGAGTAAATAAGGGTATTTCAATTTTTTTTTTATTGATAAGATATTTAAATACAGATAGGTTATTGAGATCTGAGATGACATTATTTTTAAAAGATTTCTTATTTGATTGGAGAATTCACAATCTCGGTTTGGAGGTTTGAAAAGTTCAAACGATTTAGATTATTTTTCATAAAGAAAAATAAAATAAAAAGAAAGGATGAAATAGTACTGAATTAATTCTTTAAGGAGGACCACATACTGGTTTAGTAGATTATAGGGGATGACGAGAATAATTACTAGACTCATGAATTAGCATATTTAAAGGCCCGTTTGGGATTGATTATAACTGTTGCTTTTAGCTTTTAAAAGCAGCTAGTAAAAAAATCAAGTATGGAAGGTATTTGGCAAGTTCTTATTTTTGATCAGCAGATTCTAAAAGTTGCTGCGTAACGGGTAATTTAAGCAGAAATTTGAGGAGTAGGGTAATGGTTGCTTTTTAAAGCTAATTTTACTTTCATAATACAAATTGTTTAAAATATCTCTTTACAACACGCATAATCTGTAGTTTACCAAATACTTAGATGTTGTTTTTAAAAAATATAACAGTTTTGTAGATTAAATTTACTAAGTGCATAGACTTTTTTTTCCACGACTATTTCTTGTTCACAACATAGCTATAGCAGGGCTACAGCATAGCTGTAACATAGCACAATAATATCAAATTGGCTCTTAAAAAAAACTCCTCTTTCAAAGGATTTGGCCTACTTGAAAATGGTGGAGAAGGCTAGTTTTCTAATTTTTTTCATAAAGGATTGAGGGAAACCGACATCGTGATTGCTCCCGTTAGTGTCAGACATTAACTTTAGTGTGTTAAAATCAACTAATGTAGCTCAATTTTGTTGGAGATACAAAGAGTAAGACCAAATAAGACGTGTGATCTTCGTCCATTACAACACTTTTCTACAAAGAATTTTAAATCTCGTAAATTCCCAATGTTGACATTAATAGTACTCAAGACTCAGAGTTCAAATTCTTGCTTTTATCGATATGTTTTTTTTACAAAAAAAAAAAGAAAAAAGAAAAAAGAAAAATGTTAGGTCATATGTATCAAACAAAATACAAAACACACGAAATTAAAAAGAAACATGTTGTTTAAATAATGTTGAGACGCAATGTCGTTTGACTAATTCAATTTCATAGTAGAAAAGATACAATTGAAGTACATTTCGTCAATGTGGCAGATTAAAAAATGGCATGCCCGTTATTGCCGAACTGCTGTTGTTCTGAGTTGTCAAGTAAACCCCAATTCCCAACCATCGAAACGACATGTCGCATGAGTTATAGCTAAAACGGCATTAATAGTAAATGACATGCGTTTTCTCAGTTAAAAAACGCAATCAAACATGAAAATTACATCGTTTTTATGTTTGAAAGGAACAAAACTCCCTCATTTGAGTTATAGTTTCTTAAAAAGATACATAGAATTATTTTCTAAATTTATATGTTATGATACTTAACTACTTAAATATGAAGTTTATAACTATAAATTTATAATTTACAAAATATCAACAATGATGATGAATGATATGTATAAAGGAGATATTGTGGTAGATGACCTTTTAAAGTTTATAAGTAAATATCTAACTTTAAAAAAAAAAAACTTTCAACCAGGCAAATTTTTGTTTTTTGTTTGAAGACAAAGAAAGAAAAGAAAGGGGAAACATGAGTATCAGAATCGATAGTGAGTAATGAAGAGAGAGAGAAAATTTTGTTTTATTTTAATTGTTAGATTTTTAGAGGTGAACTCCATTTTATATAAAATATATATTTGTTAAAAATAAATCTTATGGGTCTTACAAAGCTCTCATTCATTCATTCCTCTTTCATCTCTGATGCCAGATGTTGTCCACATGACTAGCACTGAACCACGATCTTCTTTCATGCCTCCATTACTACCACCCTACTTTATGTTGCAATGCACTCACAATGCATATAACTTTTGATCTAATCACTGGTCTTCGTACTCGTGTCATCCTCCAGCTCACATAAAAACTTCATAGATGCAAACCTAGATTGAGATTTTATTTTATATATATTTTTGTCAATCTGGTCTAAATTTTTCTGACGTGATTAATTTTTTCTTTTTCAACTGGAAGTGGAATGCGACAAGCAAGTTCGAGATTCCAAATTTTTTATTTGAAAAATGTTCAGTTTTATAAATGATTTGTACTTTTTGTTATCTTCTTAGTGTTGTTGAACATATTATGAATTTTATTGTTTGGTTCATATATTTCTGTTCGTGATATATGTGATTTTAGTCATAGTATTATGGTCTTTGGTTATCTTTTATGAACATGTTAAGTATTTTGTTATTTGATTCATAAAATTTTGATTGTGATATATAAACTTTTTGAGGTGGTATATGGCATTCCTGTTTTCTGGTTAGTGTCGATGAATATATTTAAATATTTTGTTATTTGGTTCATATATTTTTGGTTATGATATATATAATTTTATAGTATTATATAGTATTTTTGTCCTCTAGTTATTTTCTATCAACATATTAAGTTTTAGTATTTGGTTCATATATTTTAGTTTGTGGTATATAAGATTTTGGTGGTAGTATATGGCATATGATGTGGTCTTGTAATTAAGTTAGATGAAATAAAAAATCAATTCTAACAGTATTGTTTAAGTAATGTGAGTAAATTTTGTCATTGTTATATTTTATAGCTGATCATGTTAATTAGATTATATCGAGTCAGACTTTGCGTTTCAGTCATTTTTATCGTTTATAAGATTTCAAATTTTTAAGTTAAATTTGTCTCTACTAAATTTAGTTCATATGCTTTTTTTGTACATAGTTTACAGAATCATGTTCTTAGTTTATATTTTTATGAACATGTTTTACCTGTTGTGTTTTTTTATTTGATAAAAACTTAAAATATATTTTCGTTAAATCTAGTTCATATGCTTGTGTACCTTTTGTGCAGAATCATGTACCTATTATTGAGAAACCCAATATTGGCAATCTAAAAAAGAAAAGAATCCTCTCAGCTGGTAAGTTTAAGAAGAAGAAACGAGTAGAAGTGCGGTCGACATAAGTAGTACAGGCATAATCGAAAAACTTGTATAAATCCAATTTCTTTAGAATTTTGTGTTTCAAAAAATATAAAAAGCTATTAGAATCATTAGATTCTTATTGTTCTAAGTTGTAATGGTGTTTTTATGAAGGTTGTTATCTTGGTATATAGAAATATTGTTATAGTATATGAGAATTTGTACCAGATTTAGTATTTCGGATTCAAGATTTTTTGTTAAATTTGTTCTTGGTGTTGATACACCTTTATGTAAATTGTTTTCTTGTCTGGGTAGGTAAATAGTTTCTCATGGTATAAGAGGTTATGTATTAAATTTATTACTTAATATTCCGGATATTTTTATCATTTTTGTTTTTAGTGCTTATACACTTTTTAGTACATTATTTTCTTGTCTTAGTATATGGAAATTTTGTCATAGTATATGAGGTTATATATCAGATTTATAAACCAAATAAGAATGACAATTTAAATTAAGAAAACAAGAAACATTTTTCACTCTAATCATGCACATAAGCATATACTCAAGTGAAAAACTCTTAGTGCATAAATTCATGAATTGAACACGTAATTTATGAACAATACTCATAACCTTATGAACCACATATATAAAATAAATTTGGACTAAATTTTCACATAAAAATAAATTAAAGGACAAATTGGGCTATTTGTTTCTTTTCTCTCAAGTACCAAAGTACAATATTTTGAAAAAATTAGTGACCATTAGTGCCAATTACATATAATTTTAACCTTGAAGAAATAATTTATGAACTGAATAAATAATTTATGAATCACATACAAAAGTTTATAAATCATATACATAATCATAATAATTCATAAAATTTTAAACTATACACATCTATGAACTGAATACATAATTTTATGAACCAAACTAGAATAATAATTAAAATTAAGAAAATAAGATACCTTTTTCTCTCCAATCATGTACATAAGCATATAACCAAATAAAGAACTGTTAGTGCATAAATTTATGAATTTGTATATCGAACAAATAATTTATGAACTACACACATAAATTTATGAACCATACACATAACCTTATGAACCACACACATAACTAAAATAATTCATAAATTTTCCATCACACATAAATTTATTAGTACCACGATGCTTAGCTTTTTGAAGTTCTCATATGCTAGATATATACCTAATTTAAAATTAATATACTATAAAATAAAACGTATGTACTAATTCTTAGTATTAGTTCACTTTTGGGTTCATTGTTTTTTTTTTTTTTTGGGGTCTTCGTATATGAAAATTTGGTCACAGTGTATGAGGTTATATATGAGATGTATTACTTCAAATTTATTAACCTTCCATCGCCACGATTTTAGGTTTATTCTCATTAGTATATTATTTTTTTCCCCTATAGTTTATCCTTTTTGATGTATAGTATATGAGAACATATGTAGATCATGTAAGATGTACTAATAATTATTTAATAAAAAATTATTGTTCATAAATCATTATCAAATTAGGTACATTTTCAAATAAAATAGATGTTCAAAGATATATACATTGTAACATAGTGTCACGCCCCTGCATTGGGTACGTACGTATAAGGTAGCTCGACGGGCGTTGGACCCGTCTTAGCCGATACGAGGCACGAGACGACACTTAATCTAGCGGAAAAGAAAAGAGAAAGAAAAAAAAAANGTAAGGAGTGAGCTTGGGAGCTCAGTAAGCAAAGATGGCCTATAAGTCTAAGTGCAATGCATCATATCACATATAACGAGATTATTCAATATAAAGCATAATATTCATCATATAACATAAATGATGGCATGCTCATTCATTGATGCATGTGCAATGAAATTTCTAGGGCCCCGATGGTACTGCTACCGGCTCAACATAAACATACATCTTATCATCATATTTCATCATATATCAACATATCATATTTGTATTTGCCTATATAGGACTTGTGTGGCCACCCTATTGTTGCCTTGGCCGAGGCTCAAGGGTCCTATACCACAATATCATATTCATTCTCATCATAAAATTTTCTCTGGAATAATTAGAGCGTAAAGGGGTGTCATAAAACCCCGGTCCCGTAATGGACCTGCAGTACCATCCTACTCTATATGTCATGCCAATGCGATTCATATAAATCATTACAACAACAATCTCAATGTATCAATAGACATGTATTTATGGCTAAACATAATGGGAAGTTAACATATGACAGTGTCAATTTCCATAGTTTTACAATTCATAAGCATGCTTATTCATAGAAACCTCTCAATGTAATTGCAACATAGGAAAGTATTAACCATAAACATATAAATCATGGCATCGTGTCTATGAAGCATATGAAAGAATTAACCACCAACTATATAGGATTCAAAGTAGAAGCATAAATACGATTTAACAACACATATATCCATATGTTGTAGTTGTGTCTTTACTTACCAAATATGTCGAAAAAGAAAATATATTGGCACGGACGTCTTTAAGACCTCACTCGTTCTTACTTGAGCGATTCACTAATCTACATGGCAAAACATAATATAGACACATATTCCCGAGTCAAAATGGAGCTAAGACAATAAAGATATTTCTATCTTGACCAGTTTCCTTCTTAGGAAACATAAGCTCAATCAAGAGATAATAAAACTCAAACAAGCACATTTACTTGCTAACCAAAGAAGAACTCAATTACCAACCTTCTCAATTCCATCCTAACCTTATTTGTAGTAAAGAATTTAATTAGATTATTATAATGACTTCAATTAATAAGACAATCAGCTCATTAGTTCTAATAAGAACTCAAGCACCCTACTTTCCAAATCGTAAGTCTAGCACGTTAATTAGGATTTTTATACAATATCAAGAACTTAGTGAGTCAAAATGAGGTCTTTCTTTTAAATTTAGATTTCTTTTAAGTTGTTAATCACACCATCTAATCATTAGTAATAGTCAAAACTAAAGATATAATTAAACTCACATTATCATTTATTCTCGGGTTCAAAGAACTCAATTTTTTTTTTTTTTTCCAGACCCGACATTGTTTAGTAAAATATTCATAATTTATTCTACAGAGCTAGAAAAATTATAAGACTAGTGGCATACGAAACTAGACTCGAAAAGCTATCATTAGCGATATTACATGACATATTTCAAAATTATTTTGAGGTCATAAGGTGGCCCGTAATCAAGACCAAAATCTGCTTCGGAAAAATATTGGCAGTTTTGACTATCAACTTGAAAAATTCATATCTCCCTCTACAAATATGATTTTTGAGTGATTCAAAGTCCTACATGACCATTAAAGAGTCTATTTTATGCTCTTAAAACAGTTTTTAAAAATAAAATTTCAGTAATTCGAAATAGATAAAAATATAGAGATTACTACCAGCGAAAGTGTCCAAACAGTTTTTCAGCAACATAGCACATTTAATGTTTCATGTTAAATCATATATAACTTAGTTTTTGGTCATCTTGATCTCCTTAGATAGTCTAAAGAATATACTTTAAACCCAGATTTGATTAGCTAAAGGAACTCACGAAAAACTTTAACCCAATGCTACTAAAACAACAACTTGAAACATGCATGTTAAGACCAAGCTTTTCATATTTTATTTCCTAAATAAATCTGATTTTTTTTTTTTTTTGAGGAAGTAAACAACCAAAACCAGATGCATAAAGATTCATAATAGATAAGAGAAACGAAATTACTCAAACTTTACTTGTAACTCATTGAAACAAACTATAAAGAAAACTAAATTCGTCATACAACATACACTAACCAAATAGGCCCTTGAAAATCATAATTTTGAGGATTAAAACATAGCTAAAGACCATACCTTGGCTGCTATAGAGTTTAGACTCTTTAATTGATTCACAAACTCAAGAGTTGATGAAGAAATTTGGGTTTTTCTATAGCCTTTTGGCTGGTTATGAAATTTTTTTTTTTTTTTTTTGAGAGAAGAAGGAGAGAGGGAGAGAGATAGGATTTCTGAATTTGGAGATGGAGAGGAAGAGATGGAGAGAGGAGATGCAAGCTTTATGTAATGGAGATCATGGGTAGGAGGAAAATCAATGGGCTGCATGAAGGAAGCGTATTAGAGAGGAGAAGAGGAAGGCAGGCACTCTGTCTGACCTCTTGGGCAGATCACGCACGTTCTCCCCTTTTTCTTTTTTTTTTTCCTTTTTTATTTCCTTCTAACTATTTACAAGTTTGCCATTACTGAAAATGGGTCATTGGGCTCCTTTAACAATATGGGCTTGGACTCATAAATTGAAATATATAACCTAATTATGACTACTACAATTACTTTTATTATTTATTTACCCGTTTTCAGACATACAAATTAATTTATATACAACAAAATCATATTGTAAACAGAAAATTATCAAATAAGTTTAGTACTTAATAATGGAAACAAGCATATAAATCAATTCAACTAAAATCGATAACGACAAAAAAAACTAGAGCTCCATAGACTCAATTTGGGAATATGTTACGAATATTTTATTCGTAAAATAAAATGAAAAATCACTCATCATAACCTATTAGATCGACAAAATATTTGGATTTATATCACATAAATCTCGTGTTCGTACAATATACGCAAAGTCGTATTTTCATTTTGGCCTACTAGATTAGGGCCTCACANATGGGTGGGAGGAAAATCAATGGGCTGCATGAAGGAAGCGTATTAGAGAGGAGAAGAGGAAGGCAGGCACTCTGTCTGACCTCTTGGGCAGATCACGCACGTTCTCCCCTTTTTCTTTTTTTTTTTCCTTTTTTATTTCCTTCTAACTATTTACAAGTTTGCCATTACTGAAAATGGGTCATTGGGCTCCTTTAACAATATGGGCTTGGACTCATAAATTGAAATATATAACCTAATTATGACTACTACAATTACTTTTATTATTTATTTACCCGTTTTCAGACATACAAATTAATTTATATACAACAAAATCATATTATAAATAGAAAATTATCAAATAAGTTTAATACTTAATAATGGAAACAAGCATATAAATCAAGTCAACTAAAATTAATAATAACAAAAAAACTAAAGCTCCATAGACTCAATTTGGGGATATGTTACGAATATTTTATTCGTAAAATAAAATGAAAGATCGCTCATAATAACCTATTCGATCGACAAAATATTTGGATTTATATCACATAAATCTCGTGTTCGTACAATATACGCAAAGTCGTATTTTCATTTTGGCCTACTAGATTAGGGCCTCACACATAGTATTATGTAAATAAGGTTTAGTTTGACTACAAAATATAGCATGAGCATAATTCTACAAGTATATGAATCTTATAATCAATTTGAAGTTTTTTGATTTCTGGTCATTGAGTTTCTTGAATAATGGATTCCATTTTTTCTGAAATCCTACATATGTATAAGAGATGTTTAGATTAGTATATACTAACTCCACAACTTTATGAACCGAACACATAATTTTATGAACCAAACAAGAATAATAATTGGAATTTAGAAAACAACAAATCCTTTTCACTCTAATCATACACAAAAGTATATATCCAAGTGAGTAACTCTTAGTACATAAATTCATAAATTTATGAACTGAACACTTAATTTATAAATTACACTTACAAATTTATGAATCACACTTATAACCTTATAAGTTTAATATATATTATATACTATATATGCTGGTATAGTATATAAAGATATATACCTAGTTCAGAATCGTATCAACCATGAAAAAAAACTTATCTACCACTTTCTGAGTTGAGCGTCACGGCTTTAGCTTCACTGCATCACGACGCTGAATTTTTGGCACATAACTATTAGAGTAAATATAGATATATGCCTAGTTCAAAATCTTATGAACCATGAGGAGAGTTTCTGCCATATATATATATTATTGTAATATATGTAGATATACACTTAGCTCAAAATCTTACGAACCATGAAAAAAAATATATCTTTGAGTACTGTGATATTTATGTACCAATTATTTATCTTTAAAGTTTTATATAATAGAACAAGAATATTATGAATTATTTTGAAATTTTTATATGCCATTCTTTGAAAATTTTTAAATCAAGATTTTATGTCAATGAACCAGAACAAGACCTTCATATGGTACTAGAAAAATATCTTCATTTTAAATTCACAAATACTATTTGAATTCATATGTACCAAAATAATAATGTCATAGACTACATTCAAATTTCTATATATCAAAAAATAAAAAATTTTCAAAACTTTGCATATATTCCACCTAGTATACACTGTAAACTGTACATTTGGTGATATCAACCATGTATATAAAGTACAAAGCAGAGAAATCAACGAAATATAACTCATACATTTATAAGTATGAACTAAACCAAATTTTCAAAATTTGAAATTTATTTGATCGTTCATTTAACTAATCTCGTATATATCAATATTAGATTCACATATACCACATATAAAAAACTATAGACTAAATTTTACATAAGTTAGATTAGATCAAACAATATCAAAATCCATATTTTTTTCACTATAATTATGAACTAAAATGGGAATCCGTCAACTAAATCCTAAAACCCCAAAATTTCCAGTTGAATCTACAAAAAATTAGGCCTAAAAAGCGATTGAATCTAAGTATTTCACCTAAAAATAACCAAATAACAAAAATAAATCTACTAAAAACCTAAAATGCAAATTAATCAAAAAAGTAAAGATCAATTGGTGTTGATATACCTTTGGATCTATAAGTTCATCAATGGAATTTGAAAACTTCTTGATGGAGCTTCGATCTTTATTGATAGAGTTTTGATGTTTATGAATGTTCCATAGATTGAAGTGTTGAGAATATACCCTAGAAAGCAGTTTCTTTGTTTGGCATTTTAAACAATGTTTATTGGATTTAAGTGTTATCTATTTGCTGTCAATGAATTCTATATTATGTCCCAATTATATACATGTGATATTTGTGTTTTCTATTATGCAAACGTTTAAAAGTTTCCATGACAAATAATGAGTAATAAAAAATTGTTCGTGTGAAGTGTTTACATGTGGGAGACTGAATTCTTTATTTCATTATGTCTAAATTAAAAGTTCACATTTGGCAAATAAAGATGAAATACTTTATTTTGTCATAGAATGTAGCGTTGTCTATTTCAACGGGATTGATGAAGTCTCCAATCATCAAAGTGTCTGACTTTGGATAGAAACACTAATGCGTTATAAGAAAGTTATAAGTACATTGAATTGGACCAAGTGAAAATAGAATTTGAGGTTAAGTGCTGTAACTCAATATTCTAATCTTTCACTAATCTAGCACTATTGCAAGATTACCTTAATCCTAGTGATTGTCGGACTTACTTTCATGAGTTTTATCTTTTTGACTTACTAAAGGACTAGTTCCAATTATATGGTTCAAACTCCGGTATCTTGGAAGATAAGATTTGTGAATTGACGAGAACGTCTTTCATGATTTGGACACCATGCATATAATGATACTTTGAGTTTTTTCAAGGACTTGGATAATAAAAAGCCAGGTGCCAGGTATTCACTTTGTGAATTTGACTGTGTTTGTATGGGCAGTTACAAACATCGTAGTCAATTATTATCTATTAGATGAAAAATGGCAACTCAAAGATAAATATATACTATAGGGGTAATACGATAATTTCACCTCACTAGTACGACATTGCATTGGGGGTATATCTGCAGGTATAGTATATGCTAAATAGATCAAGTTAATTAAAATGTTAATTAGCTTCACAGAAAATATATGACATTTAGTCTAAGAGTACAATATTTGGCCTATAGTGGAGTGCCCTAATATTAATGGACAAGGCCAGTGACTGTGGGTAGTTGGCCCATTGGAGCTTAGATTATTTAGATCCATGAGGTCCCTTGTCTACCTCACACATAGCCCAATATTAATTAAATGGTTAGTTGAGCCCAATAAGCCCACTAAGGTTTACATCTCTCTAATACTTAAGACAAAAGTTCTCCTAAGCCTCTACATAGTTCCATACGCCACCTATAGCACAGTAAGTGTGCTTCACGTGAAACAGAGAGAAAAAGAGAGAGTGAGAGAACTGAGCCACTTCGGGAAAAATCCCGAGCTCGTTCATGGCCACCAAGGGAGAGATACCCATGGCTGTAAACATGCAATCAGGGAGAAGAAAGAGCATCTTTCGGATCGTCCGCTCATCTCTTGTTGGGAATCAAGAAGGTGCCCATATACCGGATCATTCAATGGGCTCCAGAGAATAGACATAAAGGCTCAATGATTGTGAAGCGCTTCCAGATTTTATCTAAACCAAGATCCATGAATTGATTTATATTAGATCAACGATCCTACATTTAGTTTTGTAAAGTTTCAAGAAAAATTTTAAAATACCTATTCTGCTGCGTTGTTGAATAGTTTACAAAACTGCGGAAATCATTTTCGGTAAAATCGTTTTTCGAAATTTATTTTTTAGAATTTCCAGCATGAAGCTTGTCGTAGATTGAAATCTATTCCATAATCAACAATAGTGAGGCTCCGGTACTAGCACTCTCGAAGAAGATGAAGATGTTGGTGATGATTCATAGAGGAAGAAAATAGACATAGAGAAAGTGTTTTTTTTTTTTTTTTTTCATGGAGCGTGAAAACTAGGGGAGATGGTTCAGTAAGGTTCAGGAAGGGTATTTTTAGTATAGATTTCTAAAGGACCTTTACCTGGGTAATTTAGCTATAAATAATAGGTCACTGACATATATTGAGATTTGGGCCTAAAATTGACCGAATTGATATTCAGCATTATATAAAACTACAATATTTGCTTATTTTCCCCCAATATGATAGGAAGTAGTGGACATAAACTACTTGATTATTAAATGACTATTTTTTCTTTCTGAAGAAAAAGGGTTCTTTTATAGATAGCAGTTCCAAAAAAATATCTTAGTCTTGTAGCAGTTTACTTTAGAAAAAACTGCCAAAAACTGTTATGAATCTAACGCAATCCTCCAAAATTACTATGAATTTAACCCGATCCTCTAAAATTGCTATTCAGCGGAATTATGGTTTTATGTCTTCTACCATTTGCTTTTTCTTCTTAGAAAAAAAAAGGGCCTGCAAAAAGGAAAAAAAAGAAAAATTTAGGTGGATGACCAATATTTTAAATTTGATTAAGTAGATTTCCATTTTTTAAATTTTATAGCAAAATGTCCAGGTATATTATATTTTTACACTTGGTAGATATGTTTATCTACCAATTTTAGTTACTGTACTGAACTGTACTGGGTATATAATTTTTTGTACTTGGTATATAAAATTTTACAATTGGTATATAAATATATATACTGGATATTTTGCTATAATATTTGACAAATGGATATTTACTTAAATTGGGCCCAAATTTTGGTCATATTTCTATAAGCCAAAAAAAAAAAATCGACATTGACATTTCAAATATCACCTATATTATCATGATAATATCCGTAAATATCTCATTTTTAACAGATATTTTACCCACATGAGCATAGCAGTTCCCAAAAAAATATCTCAGTCTTATAGCAGTTTACTTTAGAAAAAACTACCAAAAACTACTATGAATCTAAAGCAATCCTCCGAAATTGCTATGAATCTAACCTGATCCTCCAAAACTGCCATTTAGCAAAATTATGGTTTTATGTCTTCTACCATTTGCTTTTTCTTCTTTAAAAAAAATAACCTGCAAAATTAAAAAAGAAAATCAACAGTTCTGTTGACGTTTTAAATATCATCTATATTGTCATGATAATATTCATAAATATCTCATTTTTAACAAATATTTCACGACATCAATGTTTCAAAGATATTATCGATAATGTAGAGGAAAAATTATCTTTCATCTAATATTCTTGTCCACACTTAAAAAAAAAATATTGCAACAATATCAACAAATATATGATAACATTTTAATCTATATAGTTGAAAGGCTAATAGTGGCATTAGGCTTCTTACTATTAGTTTACTCGAAGAAAAATTGGGGCAACAGGTCAAAAGGTTAAGTAGAGAAAAAGGAAATAATAATAAAAACTTTGGAAGATAAGAAGAGATGACCCTTTCCCGAGACAAAATTGAAAATTACTCTATTCTTTTCTTCTTTTCGGCTAAATTACCAACTCACTCTGATCCTGATAAAAATTCAACACCGGCGATTTTTGCCGTGCGATTTCCAAATCGGTAGGGCAAACCTCCTCTCCCATGCCGTCCTAATTAACCTAATTACGTCTCTCTCTACACAATTTCCTTACATCAATGGAGTTTTCTTTCAATTTTTTTTAATTATCAATTAATTTTTTCTAAATTCTTCTATAGGTGAATTGTGAAATTGGGTTTTTGGGAATTTTTCGGATGAGATGTGCCGCCAAAATTCTTGTGTGCATTTGTCTGTAGAGGAGGCTGTTGCGGTGGAGGAGACTCTGCTTGTGTACTGTAAACCAGTTGAGCTCTACAACATTCTTCGATGCCGTGCTGTTGAGAATGTAATTGTATTTCTCACTTTTTCATGGGATTGAATATTACTTTTCTGTTGTGTTGAATTGTATTTTGCATAATTGGGATCCTTTTGATGTGTTTAAGCGTGTAGTTTTCACTGTTTTTGTCATGTACATAAGCTGGATTAGTCCTAATGGAATGATATTGAGTAGTGTTTAAAATTTGTGTTTGAAAGAAAAGTTTTAGCTTTGAATTGGGTCACATGAAAACAAGAAAGAAAATACGTTTTCTGTGCTTAAATAGTATATGTTAGAGGGGCATATCACCTTGGCTCTGTGCCCTTTTGATGTTTGAGCTTGGCTGTGTTTTTTTTCATCTTCATATTGTTGCCCTTGTTCTAATATATGTTGATGCCGAACTCTGGACGTCTTTTCGATTTTTATATCTATGATTGGATTTGCGTTGGTGGTTAGAATTCTTGGTTTGTGGTATACCCTCGTCTTAGGTTCTAATTGAGAACCTTTCTCTTTGTAGCCTTCGTTTCTTCGAAGATGTTTGAACTACAAAATTCAAGCAAGGCGTAAAAGGAGGTATTTGTTTTATCTCAATTGTTATGTTTCTGGTTTTCAAGTACTAGTCTACTTTTTTTTTTTTTTTTTTCATTTTTATGCTTTCTTTAATACTTGTATCTTATTATTATAAGTATATATTTAAATGAAAGCCTACTCTGTTCTTTGTAAATTTACCATACCCTTAGAATGGAGAAAATCAATGAAGGGAATAAGGTCCCATGGTTTACCTGATTATTAGCGGTTTCATGGCTATTTTGTGGATATTTCTTTATTTAATGTCTTAAAAGGAGTACTCCATCACTATTGTGCATGTACCATTAACAGTCCCCCCAGATACTAGCAACTGCTTAACTACGTGCCAATTATAGCATAATTTAACATGATGCATATGAAATTTTGGATAAAATTTCTTCACTCTCGAAGCAAGGTAGAGGTGAAGACAATCACATTTTGTACCATATCTCCTCTTTTTTTTTTTCAAAAAAAAAAAAAATAAATAAATTTTTTTCTTCTTTTCACTTTGGAGCCTGGGAAAGCTTGACCCAAAATCTTGCCATTGTTAATGAATGCTTGGTTTTACACGGGAATTTTCAAGACTGCTATTGGAAGTCCAAATACACTTCTTTGAAATAATTGAGTAGGGTAAATATGAATCCAGCTGGTTAATCAGTATACTTTTTCACTTTTCAAGTCTAACACTGAAGGGTTGGGTTCAAAACTTTACTTATCCTTGTATTGGCCTGCATTTGGTTTCAAAGCTCATATCTCACTATTAAGTAGTATTACCAACCTCCACTGCCAATTGAAATTAAACTTAAAGAAGTTTTTATTTCATTTGTCTGTATCATTGCCTCACTCTTGTAATATATTTTGTTTATTACACATTGGGTGCTCAATATATTTTGTACATAATCTTGTGTAGGTTGAGGGCTGGAACTGTAATATTCAACTATAGGGACTGTAACAACATGCTGCGAAAGACTGAAGGTATAAAAAACCCCTTGTCCTCATAAAACCTGCCATCTCCTGTTTCTCTGCATTATGATGTATACTTGACTGCAGAGCCCACCGAACTTAATTCTTTCACCTATTTTACAAGCTTGGCCATAAATTTGCCATACATGACCCACTCATTCTTTGTTCTTTGTTCTTTTTGGTTCGGGGGCAAAGGGGTGGGGAATGGGGTTGTCAGTTATGCTTCATTTTATCAAATTTGTTCGTTTCTGAGTTTATGGGGTAGGGAAGGGAAGGTAAGGTAAAGAGTTCTGATTCTCGTTAGTCATATTGTAAGGTAATTTGATATTATAGAAAGACATTGAAGCTTAGATGTATCAGCTTGGGGTAATAGTAATCAACTTGGATAGGAGCTAAAGTTGTAAATTTTGACTTCAATGCAGAGGGTATGTGAGAGGATTATGATTTCAAGAATTACATTGCTATGAATACGAAAATTTTTGCACTGATGAAATGTCCTAGTTGCATTTTTTTGGAGTTATGAGTGTGTATTTGGAGGTATAGGGCATATCATTGGTTGACTCCTTGATGATGCAAAAGAATGATGTTGGTTTCAAGTACGGTGATGTTTGGAGATGTTTATACTTTTTTCTTTTTTGAAATTTGTCTGATATGTGCCTTATATTGAGAGACAAAGTAGGATTTTAGAAACCTCATTTTATGCTGACCGTTATATTTACATGTTTAACATACAGTTACTGAAGACTTTGCTTGTCCGTTTTGCTTGATGCAATGTGCAAGCTTTAAGGTATTTCAAAATCCGAGATTTGTTATTCTAGTGAAATGAAATATTCAGTTTTGCTAGAGGTTGCACGAACAAAATGTAGGTTAATCTTGTAGTTTGTAGGTTAGAAGATTCTAATGTCCAACAAGAATACATCTTTTTTAACAGTGCCTTTTCTGTCTTGAAATGCAGTTCTCTTTGGAAGCCTTTTAGATTGGATTGCAATGCATAATTTTTAACTTTTATTACAAGATATATTGTCAATTTCTTTTCAGAACAACCATGTATGCATACATCAAGCGTTAATATTTCTTGTTATGCTATAATTACACACACACACATAAGTATGAATATTTTTTTAGCTCTATAAACGCTTAGGTTTTATTTCTTCTCTTTGTTTTATTATTTCTTTATGTTCGGTTATGATTTTTCTTGTCATTAATCCACTAGTTAAACATTAGAAGCTGACTTGTTTGTCATTTAATGCTGTTGTAACTCCTGAAGTCAGCTTGTCTTTCAACTTTTCTGTCATAAAAAAACTGCTATGGGAAACTAGACCCTTTGAAAGTGTCTTTTAGTCAGAAGGCCTACTTTTTAAAACTCTTTTCAAAATAAACCTTTTTAAGTTATGATTTGGTCTTGTGCGGTGGTCACCTCGTTATAATTTGAATTACAACTTAAAGATGAGCAAAAATTTTAAAAAGTAGGTTGTTCTCTAAGAGAGCTCTTCCAGAAAGGCTATTTTGCATTGCATAACTTTCATGGTCCTTTATTTTTATGTGTTTTCTGTATTAGTTTTGTCATGTATGGATAAAAGATAGTAACTTTTCTGTCCAGATTCTCACTATACTTAGAAGTGTGATTTTGAGGGAGAACTTGAAATTCTTTGCTTGCAGGGTTTGCGTTATCACTTGTCATCTTCTCATGACCTTTTCAACTTTGAGTATTGGGTTGGTATTTCATATAATCAAGTTATTCTCTCTCAGCATTTTTGTAGAGGCTAAGTCAAGACACATTTATTTGTAGGTGACTGAAGAGTATCAGGCAGTCAACGTTTCTGTGAATATAGATGTACTATCTGAGGTCAGGACTTTAATCTTATAAGAAGTACTATGGAAGATTTATATACGTGGAAATAGCATTTTTATATCCAAAAAAAAAGGGCACCTTTGACCTTTGTATCTGAAATGTTGGATGAGAACCACTTGTATGGACCAAGCAAGTGCAACCTAACTTCTAAAGTAAAATCTGCCATCAAGGTTATCTTGTTAATGACACACTAAACATAGGCCCTATGCTGTCTCTTTTGTGTGTTTAGGTAGCTTATTATTGTGAGAATTTCTTTTAATAGACATAAAACTAGAACTAGAAACAATTTCATCGTATAATGAAGGAGCACCATTTTTTTCTTCCTCTAAGTTATTGCTTATGGTGTCTTGGTCATATGTTTTCTATGCAGACCATAGCGGATAGAGCAGTTCCACAGCTACAAACATTCTTCTTCTGGTCGGTTTTTAAATCTCTGGGTACAACTTACTGCTTCAGATGATCCTAGTTCTTTTTTTAACAAAAAATATTGAGAGTTCAGAAGGGTGAAACAAATTGTTTGTGCAGTTCAAGACCTCGAAGGTGCCGGCGAAAGAACCTTGTTCAGAATGAGAAGAATGTTAATGTGCAATTCTTGGAGTTGGACTCGCCCAGACTTGCCAGTGAAGGCATACTCACGGGAGCTTTGGAGAGGGATGATGGTAATGTTCTTTACTGATGTATGATGCATCCAATTAAATAGCAGATCATAAAATTGATTTAGCAATCTCATAGTCATAACTTGTGAGCTGTTCCTCCGAAAATTCTCATTATTTTATGAAAAATAGAGAACACACGATGACATTAAAAATATACTCATAAATACCACTGATGTCAAGAACTTATAACTCAGCTGAGAATTTCATATGCAAGTTCGTTAAAATAAATTCGTCATAGAAATTTAACCTCTTTAGGAAAAATAAGGTGGCCCTTGGACTCTTGGCGTAAGGTATCTCCATTTGTTCTTTCCAGTATTGACTATTTTTGCTAGTTAGTTACAAAGGAAGTGTGCCTTCCGTGTTTTTCCCGGCTACCAGGTGTGGTGCTTAAAGTTGTGATTGCTTATAAAGGTCTAATTATTTGTAAGTGTTTCTCCCATGTTTTTCCCGGCTACCAGGTGCGGTGCTTGAAGTTGTGATTGCTTATAAAGGTCTAACTATTAATGTCAGAATTGTGAAGCAATTCAAATTTTATTCCATTCTGTTATAGTTTTCCCCTTTGTATAACAAGGAAATACTTTTATCGGCAGAAAAATGGAGAAAGATAAAAGGAAATGCAGTTTTTATACGGTTTTCTAATTCCTATTGACATTAAATGAACATCAAAGCTGCAGCAGAAATATGGTATTATTATATTCTACTAATATAAAATGCAAAAATAGAATGAGGAATCCTCTTAATTACAATATGCCACAATGCTTAAAATCTGAAAACATCAAAGTTTAAGGTTCTGCTGTTCTTGAATATTGTATGTAAAGTGTTGATATAACATCTCTATATAGCCAACTGGGGCTAGCTCAGTTGGTCCAAGGCTTGAGGGATGTGTGTGTGAGTTTGGGGGGGTTAGGGGTTTAAACCTTGGTAGAGTGTGTGTGTGTTATTTTCCTTTAAATTTGTAGCAAGTGGTGGTCATTAGTTAAGCCCCACTTTATTTAAAAAAAAAAAAAAAAAAACATTTCTATATGTTTTCTGAAACTTGGAGTACATTATGGATATTATTTTTATTATTATCAATTTAAGTCTTATTAGAGAAATCTTATTTGCGCCTAAGAAATGTCAGGAAAGATCCTGATACAGGAGCTCCAGTTGACTCGTCATTATTGCTAGTTGTCGTTTCCTTTATATGCTTTCTAGTTGTAATTGCTGAATGTCGTCTATGTTTTCTTTAGTAGTTCCCATGTTGTATTTATCATTTTCCTAAACTCTACCGTTTTGCCTTAGGGCTTTGCTAATAAACCTTTTGGGACTACGATTAAGATTTGATAAACAATTGGTGGCCGACAACACTTGCTCAGTTCTTTTCCTTTTCTTTTCTGGCTTATTGGGTTTTAGGACAGGTTCGAAGAAACCAGTCTGTTGTCCTGGGATTATTTCCCCAAAATCCATAGGCATCTACGTCAAATCCAAGATCAAATTCATTCGTAAAGATTATGTTAGTTGACTGGTCATCGGGACTAGATTGGGTTGATTTTCTTTAAACTCAAATCATATCTTACCTGTGAGGAAGGAAGGATTAAAATGATGGATCTAATTTTTTTTGTGTTTTTTGTTTTTTATATAGAAAATGTGGCTGTATTAATGAGTTAACACACTTTAGATACATTTTATGATTTCTTTCCTTTAATAAAAATTTATAATGATTTTTTAGTAGATGCTAAGATAAAATCACGAATCGGTCTTTTATTTACCAGCCTTTTGTTTGGTAGACTGAATTTTAACTTCATGCTCCAGATTCTCTATCGTGTAAAGGTGAAAATATCACAAAGCCGTTTCCTGGTGAGAAAGCTATGCAGAATGGGAGGCATGGACGAGAAAATTATGGTCCTGATTTTCCAAGTTCGACCGAGTGTATAGAACGTGTTGCATCAAGTTCCAATGATCTGGGCATTACAATTGCCATGGCCCAGACTTCTCTGGACCTTGATTGTGTCAAACCACTCTCAGGAAGTGATCCCCCTGTCCCTTCTAAAACAAAGAAGATAACCTTGGAGCGTTCAGACCCTAAAAGGTATGTCAAGAGGTGTTATGTTTTTTGCTAGTATTGTTCTCCTTTTAGTATAGGCATTCTTCTTTACTTTGCCTTATCTTTTTATTTTGACTTTATTTCCCATTGAAGACAACAACCACATGCTTGTGCGGTTATATGCTTACAGATGATTTTTGTGAATGGGCAAAGATTGCCTCTTCCATCTGCAAAAGATTTTGGCCTGTGTTTAAATACCTATTTCATCATACCTGATAACAATTTTAAATTAAGTCAAACAAGAGTATGGATTAACATTTATAATGACATTTTAAAATTTCCTTAATTTAAAATACCAAAGTGTTTAATAAGCATTCCTGGATTGGTAGGTATTATTTTTACATGGGTCCACCTAAAAGTAGAATTAAATGATTTTGCTGGTAAGACCTGGCTCTTGGCCATGAGATGAATGCAGATTATAAGTTTCTTTCTTATGCTAGTCCACCCAAATGAAAAACGATCACAATGATTTTTGAAGGAGTTATATAAAAGGTTACGACATGGATATCTTTGTTTGGAGTTGATTAAAAATGTGTATAATCCTACTAGATGGCCATAAGATACAGTAATTTATGAATAGATAGAAATTTCATTGCTTTTGGTGTTGTACCTCAATCTAGAGAAGTAGAAAGAACATGCATTTTGTCATCTATGCCTCATTTTTCTTATAGATGTTACTTGATTTAAGTTCTAGTTTTTGTATCTGACGTTTTGCCATTGAAGAAAAAGGAAAAAAAAAAACAATTTTGAATGTGTTTAAGAACAGATTTTTATTCTACAACCTTGAGATTGTTATTTCTTGTTAAGAAATTTTGATGTTTTAGGTTTGGTTTTTGGTTTTTATAATATTCCTTTGAACTTTGTTTGGCCAGTCGAGTACTCCTTCACAAACGACAGTTCTATCACTCTCACAGAGTTCAGGTAATTGGTTACTTTCAAACCTGTTTTAGAATTTCTTTCTTCATAGATCTATTTCAGATTTGATTTCTGTTTATTTCTTGCGTCTTTTTAGATTTATATTTATAGCTCCGTATACCAATTATTCAAGTTAACGGACAAAATGGCATCCTTCTGTCTTCTAAATACCTATGTGGTGCACCTATTTTTTCCCTGCCATGTTTCTTGGGGTTTGATGTGCAACTGGTGTTCCTTATAGAGCTGATTTTGAACACGTTTGTACGTATGAATATGTATATATATATGTTTTAATGTGTTTTGAGCACATAAATATGGCATATAAATGCACGATAAAAGAGATAGATTTGCACAACTATATTATATGTTTGTGTATACTTCGTTTTGTACCCTCGAGTCCCTTGTCAATTTCCATTTTGAGATGAAAAAAAAGGTCGGATAAGTAAAGATTCTTCTCATAACTGGGAATATCTGAATGCAGTTTAAAGCACTAGTAGTACTTTTTGCTGTATTAGATCCATACCTATTTACTACCTTTTTTTTTTTTTTTTTTTTTTTTTTTTGTGAACCAAATATTCTAAAGAACATTATATTTTCTTTGTTTGTTTAATAAGCCTATGGCATTAGAGCAAGTGCTTTCAGATCGGGATAGTGAAGATGAAGTTGATGATGACATTGCAGATCTTGAAGATAGAAGGGTATGTTTGATGATTGTTCCGGACTTTTTGCTCTTTTTTTTTTTTTTTTTCTTTCTAAATTGAACTTCTCATTTCAGCAATTTTATCTGGTTTGCTGCTGGGCATATTTGTATGATCCTAAGCACTTAAAAAGGGAGAGTTCATACTTGGCTTGTTCAATACTAAAGCACTGCTGTAGAATGAAAAAGCTGCCAGCAGGACTTAGAATCTCTAATACTTGTGGCATGCCTATTTATTTAAGCCTTAAGCTCCACTGTTTTTGGTAATCATTTAATAACAAATGAAAAGTAAGGTGAACTCAGCTGAAATGCAAGAGAGTATGTGATAAGACCCACACCTGTATCACTTAAGCTAAGAGGTGAAGGTAGGGAATTTAGCATTCTAGTAGTTGGGGTGGGAGTCAGATAGTTGGGCTTTTGGCACAAGGGGTAGTCTAGTCTTTTGTTAGTTTGTTAGTTTGCTGAGCTCCATGGGAGAGTTCTAGGCCTCTCGAATGCCTAGAGTTGCTGTATCTTCTTTCTCTGCCATTTTATCAATATATCAGTAGCCTTATTATCTTAATTTTCTCTATTTCTATCATTTGTACTCTGTGATTGTACCACTGGGTTCTATCAATTGGTGTCAGAGCCGTTCTTTCTCTGGGAATGGCAACCCCAACTCTTGATGAACGTCTTGACGTCGTCGAGCAACAATTGACTGCTCTCCAGGCTGAGTGTCATCAAACACTTGCGCCAATCAGGATTGAATTAGGGCGGCGAATTTCAAGGTTGGAAGCAGGGGTAGATTTCATCTTGAACAAGCTTTCGATTTTGGAACGAGTGGAGCAACACATCGACCCCCTCGCTGACTGGTCAAAGTGTGGCAAGGAGGACGAATCGGCCGAGTCTATTGTCAGTGGGGTTCCGAAGGAACTTCAGCACAGGGACGCTGCCGCACCTGGCGTCGAGCTCGATGGGGCTGGGACTTCGCGAGACGACGCCGATGGTTTGCTTACGGAGGGTCGTGATGGTGCTCGAGGCTCGCGAGTAGATCTAGGTTCACGCAAGGCTCTAGGCTTGCTGGTGCTGCATCACAAGCACGAGGGCCTAGAATCGCAAGCAAGGCGTGAAGATCTGGGCTCGTTTTCGGGATGCTATAGGAGCGTGGGTCTGCTCTTGCCGGAGCCACATGATGGGGTCGGTTCGTATCCGTTGGCACAGGGTTGTTCTCGAAGCAAGAGCCGAGAGTTCGTGCGAACGGGCATCGGCCAACACCAAGGCTTGAGTACAGCTGGATTCGCGTATGGCCGAGGCGGCTGCGTTTCTAGGTTCGCACACAAGCAATTTCGTCGAGACGTTCGGTGGGGCGGAGTTGTTTACGCATGTTCGTCTGGGCTTCTTTCTCAACACAAACAGAGTAAAAATTGTGAGGGTTGGTGTTTTGGGTTTGCGTACGCTACTGAGTATACACGTGGGAAGTGTGGAGATGGGTATGAGCAAGGTGATAGTAGATTGGGCCCAAGTCTAGGTGAAAACCCATTATCTGATTTCAGTTTAGGGCCCACTGGTGGCCATGTTCCTTCCTATGGCCCGAGTCACACCACCCAGCTCCGTTCAACCAAAACTAATGGGCTGTCTGGAGCAGCTGCAGGCGAACAGAAACCTTCCTTCCCTCTAAGGTACATCACTACTTCGGAGACGCAGTTGATGGAGATGGAAGAATTAGAGCAATGGCTTCCACTTGCGGAAGGCGGATGGTACCTCGGTGTTTACATGGTCGTGGTCCAAAATTTGGCCAAGAACAGAGCATCAGTACTGAGGTTTCAGAATTGCAAAGCCCGGTCGTCGGAAATCCATCATCGACAACGATAGCAATGTACGGCAATCCGGCGAGTTATCAGCTCTTTCTTCATTTTCATCTTAGCACAGATAAGCTTGCAATACATCGTGGTCTGACCTTATTATCTAAATGATATGCTGCACATGAAATTACTACCCTGGTTATTGGTTATATGGAGTTTGGGAAGCTTGACCTTGTTGGGAAAATGTTCAAAGTTGTGGCTATAAACTCTGTAGTGACTTGGACTACTATGATTTCGAGGGATGTTGACAATTTGCAAACAGAAGAAGAGTTACAGCTCTTGTGGACAATGTTTCGATCTGGAATTGAACCAATATCATCAATTTTGGGCAGTGTACTTCTTGAGATTCCGAGCAAAGATTTCGTCTATTGGTATGCAATGTTTCTTGGCTGGCTATGCTCAGTATGTTGCAAGTTATGAAGCTCTATATCCATTCAATGAGATCATCAGCCAGGGTTGGTTAACTTTTGGGCACGTATTATTAGTTTGCAACAATTCAAGATTACTTGCTTTCGTTGTGCCATATGTTGCCTTGATGATAGGAGATCTTACACTAGTTAGTTGTCTAGCTGCTTGTTTGTTTCTTGGTGCTATGGTTCATGGAAACTGGGTAAATAGTTTTCTAACTAGGTGTGGCCTAGAATGTAATATGGTGCTTGGTACCTCTATGATTAACATGTCTAATGCTGGGCGTGTGGATCAAGCAAATAAGGTGTTCGAGGAAAGGTCAGAGAGTGATACTTTGGCATATACATTGCTGATTTCATTGTTAACTATCCGTGAATTCAGTCCTGAGTCTAATGAGTTTGTTCTGGGAGGTCGTCTATTACCACACGCAGAGTTGTTCGGCACAATGGAACTTTCTGGTGTGACGACGATCCATGTGACTTTTCTTGGGCTACTGTCAGCTTGTTCTCAAGTGGGTTGGTTTGAGAAAAGTCATTGGTATTGGATTGGGATCAAACACAATTGTTCAAGTGAGCTACAGGATCAGTGTTACGCTTGTCTAATTGATATACTTCGTAGAGCTAAGCTATTTGCCCTGGCAGCAAGAGTATTTCATTGTATTCACTTTTGGGCAGCAACGCTGTGTGCGACTCCAAGCATGTTACTACATCATAGAGGCATGATGGTGTGGCTCGGTAACTTACCACTTTGGCACGCAAGCGATTGTGCTATGACTTTGCAACTTGATACAACCGCAGTGAGGGTTCGACCTTCTCAACCAGTGCGCAAGGGCAGGCCACCACCGCACGTCCACCTTGAGGACAAGGTGATTTTTGGGGGCGGGGGTATTGATAAGACCCACACCTGTATCACTTAAGCTAAGAGGTGAAGGTAGGGAATTTAGCATTCTAGTAGTTGGGGTGGGAGTCAGATAGTTGGGCTTTTGGCACAAGGGGTAGTCTAGTCTTTGGTTAGTTTGTTAGTTTGTTAGTAGGGGCTAGTTTAATCGTTGAGTATATTAGGACTTGTGGTAGCAGGGGAGGGTATTGAGTAATTAGTGAAGTGGGTCATTGGAGCTGAGCTCCATGGGAGAGTTCTAGGCCTCTCGAATGCCTAGAGTTGCTGTATCTTCTTTCTCTGCCATTTTATCAATATATCAGTAGTCTTATTATCTTAATTTTCTCTATTTCTATCATTTGTACTCTGTGATTGTACCACTGGGTTCTATCAGTATGCTGGGTGCTTAAACTGATTATACTTTTAATGAAGCAAAGTTGTTGAAATTTGATTATAGTTGCAACTTGTCTCCTTGAAGCGAAGTTGATGAGATTTTGGCAAACCGAGTTTGTCGTTGAAATAAAATCATTTTTCATAGTAATATAGCATTTTTCAAAAAGCTTATACAGAATCACGAGATTCTGCATACTGAACAGAAGATAATATCCATCATAGATTTTCGGTGTATTAGGTCATGTAAGAGTGTAATTAAAGTCTAAGAGTATTATGCATTCCAGGATCACTACACTATGTAGGGTGGTATGTTCTATGATGCTAATAATGCGATGATATAGAATGACAGACAAATCTATTTCTTGAGTCAGGCAAATCAATGCATTGCATTACTTTTGATATTTGAACATTGTGTCTGGCTGTAAAGTCCCCTTGTTTTGACCCATGAAAATGTGACTTGATATCTTTGCCTTTCTTGGTTGGTTTATAGAAAGGTGGGAGAAGTTTAATTTTGAGCAAGCTTTTGATAGACTGATAGTGATGTGTCTTTCCTGTTTGCCGATCTATGCTCCAGTTGAATTTTCAAATAATATACCTGACATATCCTACTTTTAGCTCAAGGACTAATATCAAACTTTTATGTTCTAGATGCTTGATGATTTTGTTGATGTCACCAAAGATGAAAAGCAACTTATGCATCTTTGGAACATATTTGTGAGAAAGCAAAGGTAGTTAGTTCTTGCCACTTTATGGGCTCTTGTATCCTTTTTAATCTCTGTTATCATTTGTTTTGTATATCTTTTTCTTCTTCGGGTTACTATAGAATGTTCGGTCACCAAATGCCAGTTTTAAGATCTTCTATGCAATTGTTTTTATTTTCATTGCGGCAGGGTGTTGGCAGACGGTCATATCCCCTGGGCATGTGAAGCATTCTCGAAACTTCACAGAGAGGAGCTGCTCTCATCCCGACCTCTTTTCTGGTACCAAACAGATTGACTTAGTAACATGATTGTTGTGAACTTCTAACTTCAAATTTAGTAATTTCCATTATTTCATTTTTTCTTTGGATATTGATTTGGCTTTGAAATCAAAATGCGCTTGGCTCAGGTGTTGGAGGATATTCATGATCAAACTTTGGAATCATGGTCTTCTTGATGCTTGCACTATGAACAACTGTAATATAATTCTGGAGGGGTATAGGGATAAGGCACCGGATGCACCGGATGCAATGAGAAATTAGAATAGGTTATTATTTTGGCTTTGAAGACGAGAAGGGTGTATATCACTGTTTCATCTGCTCATCTGCTTCGTTCTCTATTCTTGATTTCTTGCCTCTTTAACAGTGGGGAAAAGGAATCATCAAGCTATGTATGGAAGCTCAAACAATTTTTTATTCAGAATAGTAGGAAATAGGGTTATTCATTACAACGTTGTATTTAAATCCTATTTGAACCTCAAATTATTTAGTTTAATTAGTAGCAAATTTGGCTTAGCGAATCACTACTTCTGGGTCTTACCATTGTTTTATTCCGATGTTAAATAGTATCCTGTAGGCATTATATCTCTTTGAATTCTAATCACTAACTCGCATTTTCTATAAGGATAGATTTCCATTTTCCGGATGGCGAGTGGGTTTATTCGAATTTTCGTGACAAGAAGTGGTGGTAAGAGATGTCACAGAGCATTGTCCTATTATTCTTGATTCTAATCCAGCAAAGTGGGGACCTACTCCCCTTATATTTGAGAATATGTGGCTGGAATATAGAAAGTTGGATGCATCTTTTTCAGAATGGTGGATCAATTGGCCTGTATCGGGTTGGGAAGGGTGTAAGTTCATATTCTAGACTCAGGATTATGCAAAAGGATCCCAAGGAAATGGGATGCAAAGTCTTCGGTGAGATAATGTTGGAGAAGGGACTTGATGGGCAAATTGGAGGCTCTTGATGGGTTGGAAAATACCTCGGTGTAGGAAAGAACTTTTATCAACGAGTGGGTTTCAGGGGTTGGGGTTAATTTTGGAGTGAAGGGCCTCACTATAGACACAAGTCAAAATTTCAATGAGCTAAAAAGGGGATGCACATTTCTAGCAGTCTTATGAATGGTATCATAGTGATATTACTAATGTGTCAGGTCCAGATGGTTTTACATTGAAGCTTTTTTTCAGCAATGTCTGGAGTGAATTAGAGATAATCTAATGAAGTTATTCCAGGAGTTGCCTTATATTGGTATCATTAATTTTCCACTAATGAGACTTGCATCTGCTTTATACTAAAGATGTCAAATTCTTGTGAAGTCAATTGTTTTTTCCCCAGTAGCATGGTCAGCAGTCTACAAAATAATTGCTATAAGACTTACGAAGCTTAGATTTCTTAAGCACAAGGTGCTTTCCTAGCTGGAAGACAAATTCTAGACGTGGCTTTGATTGCATATGAGTTTGGTGGAAGATTATAGAGTTACGGGTAGGGAGTTGTCTTTAAAACTGAAAAAGCCTACGATAATATGGAGTAGTCTTTTTTCGATTTTGTGTTGGAAAAGAATGAATTTTGATAGGGATAGTGAAAATGAAGTTGATGACGACATTGCGGAACTTGAACATAGCAGGCTATGCTTGATGATTTTGTATTCCGGGCCTCTTTTTGATCGCCATCTTTTTCAATTGAAGTTTTTATTTCAACAGTAGAATATATATGGTTTTCCGGGCATATAATTTTGTCTGATATGCTAAGCACTTTATGAGGAAGAGTCTATATATTCTCTGCTTGTTCAGTACTAGATACTGCCATAGAATGAAAAAGCAACTGAGCAGGACACAAGAATCTCTAATACATTTGGTATGCACATTGGATCAAGCTTTATTGTGCTGTCTTTCCTTGAAGCAAAGTTGATGAGATCTGAGTTCATTGTTGAAATTCAATCATTTTCCGTTGTAATATAGCATTTTCCCAAAACTCTTGTTCAGAATCATGTGAGTCTGCATACTGAACAGAACATAATATCCATCGAAGTTTCGAAGTGTAGAACCAAAATACATATGCCCGAGGTAATAACACTCTACTTGCAAAAACGAAACTCGGGTAATAAAGTCTTTTTTTTTTCCTTACAGGGATCCATAATAGAATGACACGCAAATTTTTCTATTTTTTATATAGTTTAAATTTTAAATATTTGAGATTATCTATGAGCTAAGAATTAAGTATCTAAGATTGGAAATGTACAATTATCAATTTGTTTATTGAGTTTTCTTCATTCGACACTATTGTCTCGTATCTAACAATATAGTACTATATAAAGACCATGTCTAATGCAAATGCCAAAACTTATAATATGTTTAGTAAAATATTAAAATACAAAATAAATTCATGTTTGGGAAATTGTTTCATTTTGTAGTTTATAATCCAATATGATAATGCTTATTAAATTTTGTCTCCATTTTGTTTGGGGCGCGTCTACAGTAGGGGCGTCCCTACGTAAGGCCCTGTTTATACACCGTTTGATGAGAATCTGTATATAAAAAGATTCCCCACAGATTCCCATCAAACGGTGTATAAACAGGGGTTTTACGTAGGGGCACTCCTACTATAGCCGCCTCCTTTTGTTTAATGCACTAAATGTAGCTATTGTAATTGCTGAGTGAAAAGACAAGAAGTGAAGCAATTCTAAAATTTTATGTCAACTTAGGACTAGGTATAGCATGTACCCAAATCTGATACTAAAATATAGATCATTGCAATGGAGATGAATTTCAATGCTAGCATGGCAAATTTTACATTGACATGAGAATTTAGCACTGTATGATGGAGTCTCTAAGATGAAGACTCCAACAAGTTACTTATAAATTTCAAAAAAAAAAAAAAGAAAAAAAAGAACTTCATACAAACACTCATAACAAAGCATTAAAGAAAGAGTAAATGACATCCAGCACTATCTTTCACAAAAGAATACCAAAAATACGGTTGGGTAACTTACATGATTTACTTACGTATAGGATATTTGGCTAAAGCAAACCAAACTTATTTCATAGTATCTATAATTGATTCTTAGGACCTTAGGTTAATATCACTAAGTCCTGTATCACTTAGGTCCTCATTATTATTATTATTATTATTATTAGTTTGATACATTAGGATTTACTAAAACTCAATTTAGGGGGAAAAAAAAAAGAACTCAATTGTGGTTCTCAGTGTTTCCCCGGGTGTGTTATAGCAACCCCTTTCTTGTAAAATCTTCGCTTAGCTTCAAGTTAAGCAATAATTACTTCTTGGATAAAGGTCCCTTTTATTATGCAATCTATAAGCTCATTTCTCACACGCTTTGAGATTTGATTTAAATACTAAATCCTAAGGTCAATATGGCTTTGATTCTTGGTTTATTTGGCAAATTCATGGGAATCTTTTTTCTGCATTCCAAAGAATTTAATTTACTTACGTACAGGACATTCGGCTAAAAGAAACTAAACTGGTTTTCAAGAAACCTTTGTGGTTTCCTGTGATTTACTTACTTATAGAACATTCTGCTAATAGGAAACCAAATTAGTTTCCAGGAAACCTTTGTGGTTTTCTGTGAAAAAAAAAAAGTCTTATTTACTAAAATGCCACCGCGTTTTCTAACTTCCAAAATATTTAGAAAAATACCATAAAAAGGTCGTACGGAATTTTTATTATTTTTGAAAGGTCGTAAATTTGGTAATATTTTTTGAAAAATAGGTATAAATGTCCAAAACCCTTAAAGAAACAAGGGAAAACTTGCTGTAAAAGCAAAACACAACAAAAATCCAAAAGAAACTTCCCATTCAAAGTTTTGGGTACATGAGCAACTTCGCATTGTTGCAAAATTGTTTTCAAATATGCCACAACAAAGTTTCAATTTGACAATTATTTCAGCCCAAAAAACCATAAGGTACCAAATTTGGCAAGTCATGAAAATATTCAGGAAAACCGGAAAAATTGAGTTCCAAATATGAATTGGTAAATTTATTCTATTTTTGCAGTAATGAGAATAACTCTTAGAGAAATTTAGGTAGATGACCAAGATTTTAAATTTGATTAAGTAGATGTCCACTTTTAAAATTTTATAACTAAATGTCCAGGTATATATATTTTTACACTTGGTAGATACACATATCTACCAATTTTTAGTTATTGTACGAAATGCACTGGATATATAATTTTTTATACTTAGTATATAAAATTTTACACTTGGTATATAAGCATATATACCGGATATTTTGCTATAACATTTGACAAAAGAACATTTACTGAAATTGGACCCAAAATTTGGACCTCTTAGACTAAGTCTTAGGATTTAGCTGTGTTGAAAATCACCAACTCTGAATTGTGATGACAAAGTCTTGTCTCATATCACATTCCCTCCTCCTCCTGAGGTGGTTCCAGGTTTAAGTCAAAAAGCGGTAGTCTTCTGGGGTTACCCGGCCCTGTACAAAGTAAAATCATAATCATATTCATACCCAAAAAAAAAAAAACAATTGATATGTGTATATATATATATATGCACATATATCGAGAGAGAGAGAGAGAGAGAGAGAGAGAGAGAGACCTCCAACTTGTGGGTTTTGAGCAAAATTTGGCAAAATGGCTTTTCGTAGCCTGAGAGTCTTGGGGAACGTCATCATGTTGGAGAGGCTTATAAATTTCTCCAAGGACTTGTCAATGTGGGGTGAAAATTGGAACTTATTAATCCACATTCCTTCCACTCCTTCTGCTGATGGAATGACCAGATTTTCCACCTCCAAATGGCTCAGATCTGAAAGGTATAATTACGATCATATCACCAATATTCTGAGTGCAATCGAGGCTCAAAAATTTAAGGGCTAATTGTTTGGTAACGCGTATTGCTATAGTTTTTAATTTATATAAGTGAAATGAAACATGGATATCTTTTTAAACATAAATTTGAAATTTAAAAAAAAAAAATCAAATAATTCCTAAGTAAACTTTATATATAAATATAAAAAGAAATTATATGGTGCATGATCAATGTACAGCTTACGGATTCAATTAAAGTCTATGCTTCCGCAGCATCCCTTTGCCTCTGTAGTTCTTATGAGTTGTTATAAAGGGCATCTCAGCCATTCTTTTTCCATGTATTCTGTGGAAAGACACGGCAATAAACCAAAAGATCCTATAAATTATTATATCATCAAAGTATAGTTCTATTCATTTTAATCATGATACTCCTTACTCATACTTTATAAACGTCAATAACATTGCTATTATTAGAATATTCTTAATCTCATTATTTCGAGAGTCAATTTTAATATAATTAAGTTGATATATTTTACCCCGTTAAGATTAAACATAGATTTTCAATCGATCGTATATGTAGTTAACATGTGTGCTATATATATATATATATGAGATGATAGGAATTTTCAAAGAAAGAATAAAAATATATCTATATACATGTACACGTGCGAGTGTTTCCAATGAGTAATTTTGTCAAAATAGGAATCAAAATTAAGTTTTACCTGAGAGCTGCGGCAGAGATCATTTCATCGCCCTTCTCCAAGATAGCAGTGTAAAAACCTGCGAAGTTGACCCTGCTTAAATTTGACTTGAACAGAAAGACTTTAATTAGAAGTATTTATTAATTAGAAAGTCATCATTTATCATCATCTTGATATTCGTCTAAATACTGATAACACTATACTTAGGGATAGGGGGTTAAAAAAAGAAGAATACACCCCTTCTATCTAATTTGTTAATCTCACGTAGGATAAAACTAGAGAAAACAAGAAATTGAAAGAACACATACAAATATACAAAAAGAGAGGTTAAGTGCTATAAAGCCTATAATCATGATCTACTCACTCATCAATAATAATAAGTCAAACTCACTAATTAAATTATCTAAAAACGATGTGCGGACTTGTAATAACTCAGATTTTAAAAGGGCAAAAAGGTCATTTTGACAAAATTTAAAAAAAAAAAAAAAAAAAAAGAAAATATTTTTTCTCTCTCTCTCTCCCCACGTGCTCCTCCCAGACTTCCCCTTCTTCTTTTTCTTCTTCTTCTTTCCTTTTCCTTCTTCTTCTTCTTTTCTTCTTCTTCTTCTCGGCCGAGGAACGACCGAAGGAGTGCCCACTGCCGCAGCTCACCGTCCGGCCATCGTCCGGCCCTGCCAAGCACCAGCGAGACTCCGCCAGCTCCGGACGAAGCCGCGCTGCCCCTCCCCGGCCGTCGACGCCGTCCGCAACGCCGGAAATCTCCATTTTGCCGTTCGAAGCAAAAACGGATTTTTGGCCGCCGGCGAAGATTCCGGCGTCCATTCGCCGTGAAACTGGTCCCGTTGGACT
>JXTC01000323.1:251963-298687 GCA_002914845.1 Trema orientale | reverse complement strand
ATGGTTACTACACACTTTATGATATGTTGTACCTACCATAGGATCACACACTTGAGTTCCATTTTAGCATCATAGTATTTAGATCGCTGGCGAGTTGCTGCAGCGCTAGGTGAGAGACCTAGGCCCCTGCGCAGGTTTTACTGACACACCTCCGGGTAGTGTCAGGATGCTGGGTACCTCTGTTCAAGAGGTATTACAGGACTGTGATGAGAGAATGGGAGCTCATAGATATACTTATACTTGGTTGATTTATGATATGTACAACATGATTATGAATATGATTATGAACATGGTGACTTTGGTTTTGATTTTGATTTTGAATACGTGATTACTCTTGATCATTTGTAAACTTGTTTTATAACTAGATTTTTGAAAGGTACTAACCATGCAGGGTTTCAAAGGTTGCATTCATACTAAAAAGGTAATTGAATTCCTACTGAGCATGTGAATGCTCACCCCCCCTTATCTTTCCCCTCTCAGGTGGTGTACAGTGTGATTTGAGCAATTCCGGAGTGGAGTGACTAGGACTGGAAGAGTGTTCTAGTTTAATAGTTGGTAATTATTCAATAACTCATTTTGGAACTGTAATAACTCTTAAGGCCCATACTTTGGGATATAGCCTATATTATCTATTATGCCTACTTGTGATGACAATGGTGATGCATGTCTATGTTTTATTACTATCATTAACAGTCTATGTCTAGTGGTGATCACAAACTGTGGGAATTTACAATTTAAACTATTTTTATAATCTTTATAGAAGCTGTCGTTTTTCAACTAGATGTCGTTTTTCTAAAAAATTACAGTTTCTAAAATTTTTCAAAAATAAATTATGAATTTCTATTGTGAAATTCCCCTTCTGCCACTGGCCCGGGGTTTGGGTCGTGACAGGACTAATTAATTTAGGTTTACAATTATGGCAAAACAAGTTAACTGCCGCATTATTTGGTGCTGAAGATATGAGGACTTTAAGTATTTTTTAAACGATGTGAACTAATTTAAACGGATTTTTGCTTAGTTACGATATAACAAGTTAAATGTCAGCCAACTGGTCAGTTGGTCTAAAGTTTGAGGGATGTGTTGTGAGTTTGGGAGAGTCAGGGGTTTAAACTTTGGTAGAGTAGTATGCGTATGTTATTTTTCTTTAAATTTGTAATAAATAGTGGTCATTAGTTAAACCCTACTTTTTTTTTAAAAAAAAAAAACAAGTTAAATATCACATACACGATATATGATATTATTATAAGATAAATAAAAAATGAAATAACAAATTATATTAAAGATAATTTAACATCCACACCTAAAGCAAATCTGTCTGAACATATGTACAGTTTTAATAGCTTTCACGGTAAAGAGTTTCTATATATGATACTAGATTTTTCACTGTTCGATTTGTTTTATACAAAATTATGCAGAACTAATTTAAACGTTTTTATTTTTTATTTTACTCATTTAGAATATAACAAATTAACTGTCACATGCATTACTAATATGCTGTATATAAGTACATGTTCATATATTTGAAATAGTCTTATACCTGGCATTGTACACCACATCTCGGATTATATTGATCTTTGTGTGGTTATCAATTATTTTCTCAAAAGAGAGATCCATTAACGTCCAAGCAACTGTGATTTTGGAGTTGCCTTCTTAATCTGATAAAAGGCATTACTTTGTCCGTGCGGGACGCTATAGTAGACTAAATCTGTATGACGGAGTAGTGTCCATGAAAGTCCTTCCCCCAATTGGTTCTTCACACCCACTTTTACCCACTATTTCCTGAAGTTTGTTAAAAACCTTTTACAAGAAAGAAACTTTATGTGTTAGATTAATTCTACATTATATATTATAAATTTTGTAATTAAAATTGTTTAGAAAGAGAACCAAACTAAAAAAAGAGTTTTTCAAAAAGTAAAAATTATAGATTATTACCTCATTACAATTATCTCCACAAGCGTGAATGGTTAAGATTCAGCTTTTTTAGGACATAACAGTCAAAATGATCTACAAGTGGGACAAATAATAGCACAAAATTTGTAAGTTTGTCTCAAAAATAGAAATTTGACAATTATTATAAAACTAAGGGCATTGTTTGGCATTATTTTGTTTCAATAACTCCTTTAAAAAAAGTGATGAAAATTGTTTTAAACAATTTCTTGAGAAAATCTCCATGTTTCATTTTATTTATTCTACATAGGAAATTAAAAATATTAATAACAAAAACACAAGACAAAGTTGCTAATAATAAAATTCCAACTTTAGTACTATATTAATACGTACGTCTCCTTTGGCACAAATTGCATCTAGCGAACTCCTCTTCATTATCCCCTTTTGATGATCCACAATGTTTACATACACAATAGTGGCACACCCAGTCCCCATGAGGAATTTTCTGCAACAAAGTAAAATATTATTCAACGTTACTTAATTAACAGAAAATATTCAAAATCTTCAATTAATTTTTTTTTAAAAAAAAAAAAATTGCTTCTAATACTTACCTCTATGCCCAAACATTTGGGGTGAAAAGTTGAAGGGCACTTGTCACAGCAAATCAAGTCTCCTCCATCAGCACAAACCAAACAAGTATCATCACTTTTGTCCAATTGGCATTCTCTTTAGGCTCAATTTTGTTTTCCACTTCGAAATATTTCATTTTGAATCCTTCATACCAAGCCTGAATTTGTGACTGTAATAGTGTCTCACCACTAGCTAGAAACTATAATGTTTTGGCACGGCTTTCGCACGTCGTCCTTCATGGTCCAACCGGTGGCGTGATCCTCGAAATCCGAAACCGTAACAATAGTTCTACAGCAATCACAGAATATCCCAGCTCTTGTAACACGTCCAGTAACTGTTTTCTGGTGGTTCATGTCCACGTAATGAACTCCTTCCTTATCAACGATTATGTTCAGGTCAGGTCAATCAACACTGCCAATATTGTTCTTTTCTCTACTTCATCTCCCGACGAATCGACCCTCTTTCGCAGCGAATATGGAGCTCCTCGTCGTCGTCGTCTTCTTCTTCTTCTTCTTGCCACCAAAGGCTCTCGATTTTCTTGAGGTGGAATAGTAGTACTAGTTCTCGGCTTGGGAGGTCGACCGGGTCTTCTTCTTATAACTACTGGATTGGTAATAGGAGGAGTAGTAGTAGTAGAAGCGATCAACACTTTGTTTCGACTTGTAGGGTTTGGAGAACCAACAAACTTAGGCAAGGCCAGAACTACTTGTCTAGGTCGTTTTATGTTTATGTTCGAACCGAGATTTCTGTTTTCTTGTTGCGGTTGAAGCCTCCTGCTCACGTAATCTGGATCCTCGAATTCCTTTTCGGAATCCGATGAAGAGGTTAAATCTATATGGACTTTTGCTTCCGCTTTCTGTCCCTCAACTTGTATGCCATGGTTTTTGGTGTTCCAAGGGGCTTCCTATACTTCGGATATTGTATGATCACACAAGAACAAGAAAATATAACTTAATTCAAAGCGACTAATACCAATTGAAATAATTTCTAAGTAATTAATAATTTCTTTTGTGATCATAACAAAAACCAATTGTTGATAACTTTCCATATCCTTATTTTCTTGAGTCTCTTTTTTCGTTTTATTTTATTGGCATTTATTTTTTTCACGTATACATTTGGAATGCATATAGTTGGGGCTAGAGAGAAAAAACCAGCTAGCAAACTGAGAAATTCTTAGAAGTGCTTGTCAATATATCTGGACCGTTTTTAGTCCCTAATATGGTAGTAGTTATATACATATGTACTCTTGAAATTTTTTTTTTTTTTTTTTTTTTTGAGTTGGGTTTAAATTTTTTATTCATGTTATTGTCTTATGTATAATATCTAAATGGAAGTTTAGTGATCTATTCCAAACCAAAAAAGGAATGGAAGTTTCGTTACTAAAAGAGGTAAATGAAAATACTCAATCAGAAGTGGTATAATTGATCATAGAGCTATGGCACTTATAATGTCGTAACTCATGAGGAACTATACACGTTAAGAGATAAAATATTAACTATGTAAGATTTGAATTTTAAATGTACTTTTCAAAACCGTTGACTGTTGTTTGTATGAATTTTTGTGTGTATTATTGTAAGAATTATAATACAAAGGCTTAATTTACATTTAGTCACAAAATTATATATATATATATATATATATATATATATATATATAGCGTCAATGCCTCAGTCCTATGTTTGTCCCCGAATTTTGAAATGTTTTAGCTTTGACCCTTTGTATGTCTTAATTTTAGCCCAAGAACTTTTAAATGTCCAGTTTTAGCCCTTGAGTTGTAGTTTTTTTATCACAATTTTTGTCTATGAACAATGTTTTTTGTTGTAGTTTTGATCCTTATATATGTTTTTCATTTTGGAACCCTGAACTATTAGTTTAGGAGCTGAAGTTAAGACAAAGACCGTGGTTCATGGTTCAAAATTGGACATTTGAGGGTTCATAGTCCAAAATTGATCAAATAAAAACATAGTTTCATCAGGGGCCAATATGTATTGATGCATTGCAAAATTTAGAGTTCAACTTGGTATTCAACTGACCCTATAGTTTGGAGGCAAAAAATAAAATTAATGATAATATATCTGATAGACCTATGTACATTGGAGGCTAGAATTAATTGTTCTTCAAACATTGGTTTAATTTTGTTAATTCTTATCTAATTTATTAATTTATTTGTCTAGTTCTTATGAGTTATGAGGAATAGTCCTCTGGCTATGTGTATATTCTTATTTTTAGGGTCTTTTAAGTAAATTTCTCTCTTAGCACATGTTTACATGGACCTTGTCATCCAAAAAGAAGGTCGTACATCTTTTTTTTTCTTCCCACCCTTTTTATAAATAAATCCATCTTTAAAAGTTGAATAATTTCTTAATCCACCCTTATAAAGATTTCTCATCCTAAAGCTGGTCATCAATAATAAGAAAAAGAAAAAAATCAAATGAAATATCTTTTCCCACCATTATTTTTAAAAATCTCTCATTCCTTTGTCTTGTTCTTCTTCAAACTTTTGCTTTGATCTCTTCAAAATCCAAGATACTTCGATAACTTCTTTAATTTTAACGATTCTTAATGTTAATAATATTAATGTTTTAATTTCTATTTTTTTTTTCTTTTTTTCTGTTTATCCTAAAAAGTTAGTGTCTTGAATTATTTTCTTAAGAGAGAGAGAGAGTTCTTGAATCATATTTTTTAGAGTTCTTGAGAATTAGAGAGAAATATTTTTTTAAATAGTTTTTAGGGTTTTTGAGAAATAGAGATTGTTAGAATTAAATTATTTTTTAGGGTCTTGAGAAATTAGAGAGAGACAGATTTTTTTGAATACTTTTTTAGGATTCTTGAGTACTAGAGAGATCATTAGATGAAAATAGAATTTGGAGTTTATAATATTTTCACCCATCAGTATAAAAACTTATTTTAACTAAAAATATTTTAGTTATTTAAGATAATTTTAGATGACTTGTTTTATCAATTGTGTTTAAGAGGCGTGAAGAAAATAATTTAGTTAAGAAAGAATTAATATTCTAATTATCTAATTTTAATTGTGTAGATTCATTCCATATGAGGTTATTTTGTTATTTACAATTAATAAATGAAAAGTGAGAAAAAAAAATTTTTGACCCCCAAAAATTATAATGGAAAAAAAAAAACTGAGACTTTGTTTGGTAACGCTTGTTTCATTTGTTATTTGGAAAAAAAAAAAAAAAAAACTTGAAAAGGATCTAAAGACAGCAAAGCTTATCTGCTGGAAGAATTTTTTTCTTTTAAGGGATGGAAAAGAATGACATTGAGTCTTATAATTTCGTAACAATTAAAAAAATACATTTTTTTTATGTGTTCCTATGCAGACCCAATTAACACTAGAAAGAATTGCACAGAAACATAATAAATTAACGTGTGAGCAACATAAAATTAGAGACAATTCAATCCAAAGAAACAAAGCAACATTAATGATAAAACCTAATTCAAAAAATTGTTGATATATAGTATAATCATGATTTCTAGATTTAAATGGAGAGAATAACTATTATGAATATACGTTATATTTGTGACATTTAAAAAAATCTAGTATGACTAACTGGCCATTATGGGAGACCAAATATATTTTCAGATTTTTTTAAAAAAAAAAAATCCTTTTTATGTTACCCTTGTAGTAGGTTTAGGGAACAATATTAGAAATAGAAAATTTTTATTAAATGAAATCATAAAATAAACAAAAAACCAAAGGGTAAAATAATGTCAAAAAAGTATTTTGTGTGGGTATATGTGCATATATATACATATACATTTAAACATATATGATAACTGCCAAAGTTCATTCATACACTAGAAAAAATTTAACTTTTTAACTCACAATAATCAGATCTATATTTATGAGATCTAAAAAAAAATTCAATAACCCATTAGCAAAACCTTCAAAATTCAAGTAGTGAGACTTCGATCATTTCCCTACAATGATATATCTCCTAATTTTGTGAAATAGACAAAACCAATAGGAAATATAAATTTAATTAACTTATCATAAAATTTAAAGTCAAATAAACCAAGAATGACTAATTATTTTTACCAAGGAAAATTCTATGACACAAAATCAGAATCGAAATAAGAAAAATTTACCTTCTTTTTTGTAGGAGAAGGTTATCAATATTGGAGAAATAGCTATCACAAAATCCTCGAATAGATTTACCTCATGAGTAAGCCTCTTTTTCTGTGAATTTTCTTCAATTCTCAAAATGAATTAATGTAGTAAATATCACCAAACCCTACAAATGCATTCAAAACATCAAATCAGAAAAAGTTTGATCTCATAATATAAATGGAATAATATTATTTCACTGAAAAAAGTGTAGATAGTGATAGTGTAGGAGTTGTGAAACGGCTACAATATGATAGTTTAATTTAAAGAACTGACAAAGTTACGGTGTCACAAACAGACAAGACACTAGGCAGCGATATTCATCAGAGTACATGCAAGTTTATCTTCCTAAGTGTCTTACTCCTGGAAATGACTTGAAAATTTCAATGAGAATTCACCTCTCCTAGTTGTGTGTGTTTGGACGAAGAGTCGAGTACTCTTTATATAGAGGGGGAAATAACAAATAGGCGCTTTCAAGAAAACCATAGCCCTGAACCCAAATAAGGTAAAATGTTCTTATTTGGTAACCAGATATGTCGCCTACATTATAAACCAAATATTAGTAACGCATCCAAGAGTGTACTTTTATTATTAATATTTATTTAGAGTCATCTTACATCAATGTCAAATTAGTAAAAATATCGTATTAAGTCATTTGTTTTTTGCATGCATACATTATGGTAGCTAAGTTGGATGATTACATTTTTCCATTTGAAGAAGTACCGATAAGAATATATTTTATGACAATTTAGGGAATCTAATTGCGAATTTTTCGAGGCTATCCTTATTTTATCAATGGCCTGTATTCTATCAGAATCACACAATCATATCAGTCCAATATAGAGTTTTTGTAACAAATAGACGTTTTTTCACTTCATCTTAAGAATAACGTTTTTTTTTTTTTTTNTTATGTATCGAGGCTATCCTTATTTTATCAGTGGCCTGTATTCTACCAGAATCACACAATCATATAAGTCCAATATAGAGTTTTTGTAACAAATATACATTTTTTCACTTCATCTTAAGAATGACATTTTTTTTTTCATTTCTTCACTAAGTAATGACAATTTTTTTTTTCATTTCTTCACTAAGTAGCTGTCGTTTTTCTAAAAAGTCGTTTAATATATCAATGTATCAATTTTATGTATCAATAGTATTATATATATATATCAATTTTGTGTATCTATATATCAATTTTGTGTATATTATATATCAATTTTTAAAGTAAGTATGATATATTATATATTAAAACTAATATACCAATCATTTTATTATTCAAATTGATATATTCGGCTATTTTGTTATAATATTTGGAAAAAGAGACATTTATTGAAGAAGGCCCAAATTTTGGCCATTTTGCTCAAAACCCCTTCAAAACATTCGCTATCTACTAGGACCTCTCGTATAAGGAACATGTACTAGCATTGTGCATTTTCAGAACTTCAAAATAATATCAAAATTAATTAATCGGAAAAGTTAATCATATAATAAGAAACATTAGCAACAAATAGAGTACTTAAATACGTAAATATGTGTTTGTGGTACACACACATTTATAGGCTTCCAACTTGAAGACACTTTGACTGAAGTTTCAATCTAACATGAAGCATTCAAAATTTAAGATAAAATTATGAACTAACAAAACTTTCTAGAAAGACATTAGTAAATTGGAACTTAGAACAACAGTTTGTTTTAACGACAAAAGTCTCATGAAGATAAAAGCCAAATACTTTACTACAAACTAGCACAATGTTCAAGTATGTTTGGTTCTCATTCTTTTAATTAAGAGATCTGAATTTTTATTTAGAGGAAATTATGGCAAAAGTACATATTTTTAGTCAAAATTTATACTTTAATACCCAATCATTTTTTCTGACGGCAATAATATTTTCCGTCCAAATTTTGTTACAACCGTCAAATTTTTCTGTTAAGTGCCACATCAGAGGACAAATATCACCCTCTGAAGTATTATGTTATTTTTAAAAATGAAAAAAATTATGACAAATCAAGAAAATAAAAATACTTGAAATAAAATTAAAAAAATAAAAAAGAAAAATGCTAAAAATATCGAAGGGAGTAGATTGTACTGCTCCGATTCCTTCCCCATCGCACTGGACAAAATACTCTCAAAACACCCCATTAGCCCCACCTTCATCATGTTCCCGTCGATTCGGATTCCGATTCGAACCCTCTCCTTCTTGATCGGCTTAATCGGGACTAATATAAATAGCAGATAAAGAAGTAGTCTCAAAACAGAAAAAGGGGAAAAATAAAAAACCAACGAAGTACACCCTTCATGCTTTTCATATCAAGCTTTTATTTATTTATTTATTTTTTTTAGTTCATATTTTAGATTGGTGGTGCTGCTCAAAGATTGAACCTCAAACTGTGATTTCTTACTCTTTTAGTCCATTCTTGCTTTGATAGAGATACAATCCATCTTTATATTTCTACATTTTGAGGAATTTCTGGGCTTAACATCTATTGATGAAGCTTATTCCATAAATGGGTTTTTTTTTTCCCTTTTTTTCATTTGTCCATTTTTTTGGGTTCTAAAAGTTTGTAAATTTCCTTTAATTATTTGTGTTCAATCCTTAAAACTGTGTTGTTTGTTTCCATTCTATTTACAAGGTTTTCAACTTTATGAGCTCTGAAAGTGACCGCATTGCCAAACTGCATATCCATTGGCCTGAATTTTAGGATCCCGTATAGCATTTACATAAAATATTCACAAATATTTATATATTGGAATGCAAAAGGATTCTTTTTCGTCAACTCGTTAGCTCATCATTGGGTCCAGTGAGGCTTATTCCTTTATATAAATATGAAAACTTGATGCTTCGCATGGGATAATGCCTAGATAGGTGGGGGAGACGCAGCCACAAAGCATGGATTTTGTTTCGATTCATTAAGATCACCCACCTTGGAATTATATATATATATATATATCTTCTTCCTAAGTTTCATTCAACACCAACTTTCTCATCATTCACTATCTAGAATAAAAAGTGAAAAAAAAAAACTCCAATTTTCCTCACACTGTACAACTCATTCATTTCCAATGAATAAGTCATAGCCTATCATTTGATCGTCCAAGATTTCATTCTCACTTATCAAATTGTGTTATAAACTAGTAAGAGACAAACCCAGATACATTTTCCTCCATTAATGGTGGATTTTGGAGAAGAATGATTGACCGAGAGAGGGAGATAGTGGAAAAGAAGAGAATTTTTTGTTTTCCTAATTTTTCTTAATTGTTTTACATTTTCAAAGATAGCATAAAATTTTAGAGAGTGATACATGTTCTCTGAGGTGGCACTTAACGTAAAAATTTGACAATTACAACAAAATTCGAACGGAAAGTATTATTGATGTAAAAAAAAATTAGATATTAAAGTGTAAATTTCGACTAAAAACAAATACTCTTACCGCAATTTCTTCTTTTATTTAAGATCAAGGACAAAATTGTTAACCCATCCAAAATATTTATATTTAAAAAAAAAAAAAAAACCTTAATCTATAGCGGCATATCCAAACACGCCCAGACTTTTTTTTCATTTTCAATTTTTTACGTATATTGGCGCCAATTTCACCCACCCGGCAAATTTGAAATAACGAGAAAAATTTAAAAGCGAAATATAAAAACAAAAATAAAACAAAAAAACTCTAAGCGCTTGTTTTGAAAAATTTCATGGAGCTTTCAAAGCCAGACCTCCAAAGCTCTGAGTTCTCTCTCCCAAATGCTTCCGATTCTCAGGTACTAATTCTCTAACAGTTGTTCTTGTCTGGTTTTTTCTGGTTGGTTCCCGAGAAAGTGGTGGAAAATTGCAATGTACTAGCTTCGACCCTTTTTAGGCGTTCTAATGGGTTTATAACATTTTGTTATGTTCAACCAGATTCTGGGTCCTTCTCATTCTCCTTCGAATTCGCTCTCGCTCCCCTCCGGTTCGTATTTTCTTTTTCCTAGAAATTCTGCAATTTTCTCATCAACCAAGCAAAACCATTTGAAATTTATGATATCGAAGTATGTCAATTTCAGTAACTTTCAATTCTTGTGAACTTTCCATTTGGTGGGTTTGACAGAGCCTCCTGAGCTAGGAAATTGGTTCCCAAGCTATCAGTATGAATCACCTGTACTAGAAACCAATGATGACTTTGGGGATTCTGTATATGGAGAAAGTGATATTGGGAAAGACGAGGTTTTGATAGGAAAAGAAGAAAGCTTGAGAGGGTCTAAGGAAATACGAAAGAAAGATGATCAAGTGCTTGTTGGTGTGAAGCTGAATTCAAATGGGTTTTCAGAATGTAGGCACTCTTTCGGAGACGATGAAGGCGAAAACCCGTCTTTGAGCCAGGTGCTTTTTAATGTCATTTGTGCTCTCTGGGAGTTTATTTAACTTTACTGCACACAGGGTGTTGCTTCAATTGGTTATAATCGATTTAGTCTCGAGATAGTATCAAGATTTGTTATGTTGGTTTCTAACAATACTTTGATTTCTTGATTGTAGAATATTGATTCTGCATTCTCGGCTTCACTTCCTTCTGGTTAGTCTCACTTCTTCCTTTCGTTCTTTAGCTAAATTTTATCAAAAGGTAGTCTTGTGCAAAAAACTTACATATAAGATTGGAAGTTCTTAAAATCTTTTTTGCTGTTTCCTTTTCCTAGAGATGTGAATTGTGAAATAAAATGAAAATTGTAAAAAAGTTTATTCCTTTGCTTTTTTGACTAGAACCTATTAACGTGAGGAACTGGTTTTCGAGCTATGTATATGAATCTCCTACTTTGGACACCATCGATGGTTTTAGAGATTCTCTTTCTAAAGAGAGTGAATGTGAAGAGGATGGGTTTGTAGATGAAGAGAGCGATAGAGAAAAGGCGGAGGCTTATGAGGAATTCAGGGGAACTAGGAGTGATGATGCCGAAAATTCATATGGTCGTGGCAACTATGACAAAACTTGTGAAATTAATAAGCAGAAAAAGCAGCCTTCAAACAAGGTGCTCATTCTTTAATCCCTTTGGTTCCAATTTGTTGTCCCTTTCTATGTTTATTGCTCGGTTTCTATTTTTGAATCCATATAGCTTAAACTTTCACGTCTTTGATTTTGGATGTACACTGATAATGAAGATTTGGGTTCTAAGAATTTGTGGCATAATGTGAGAGACATGTTTTCTTAAAATGATACTTCTTATCATATTGATTTTTTCTACGCAATCACGTTTACAGGATGATCCAAGGAGCGGAGGGAGCAGTCAAATCTTGTCTAGTAAGAGTAGTACGTGCGTTGGAAGTGCACTTAAACAATGCTCAAAATATGAAACATTGTATAACCGAGGAATTAGTCCAGCCAAAGATGTTGAGTTGCCAAATTTGGACCAAGAAGATACTCAAGTCAAACTAAATTTCTCCGATGAAATTAGAATTGTGGCATTGAAGGTGCACGGAAGTTTATGTAGACGTGATGGAGAATCTTCTGAAAAATTGATTCATACAATGGGAAACGTGAAGGACTCAAAAGCAAAGGCCCACATGGAAGCAGCTAGCTTTTTGTCACCTGAGAGTAATTTGAAGTCATTTCTGGCTAAGGGGGCAACAATTGAAAAACCAACTCATGGATGCGACGACAAGGAAAACGATGGTACAGAAATCTCAAACGACGGTTTTGTTACGACAAGGAAGGGCAGATTAACCATGTTAAATGAAGAAAATCTTGTTGAAATGCCAAAACAGAATAGAAAAGGGACAGTTTCACTAGCAGGAGGAAAAGGTTCTGCTGTAGAAAGAAAGCCTTTAGCGGAAAGAAAAAACTTTCACCGCTCTGGGGTGACAGAGATTACTGGGAAATGGCAATGTCCTCAGAAAAGAAAGCCAAATCTTGGGCCTCCTCTGAAGCAGCTTCGACTCGAGAGATGGGTTCACAGGGTGTGAAAGTTGTAAATGGAGATTGGGATGTTAAGCAGGGTCCCTGAAAGAGCAAATATCTGTTGGCAACTTTTATGTTGCAACATGACTGGTTTCACGGTCATGTTACAACATGCGACTAAATATTTGATCTGATTAGGTTTTTCAGTATAGTCCGTATTTTCTTTTTATATGCTTTAGGTCACGATTTGTATAGTTGTCAATCATAAAAATCTGATCTTATTAATGCATACACGGATTCAATTAAGAAGGAATAGGTAAGATTTTTACCTAAATTGGTTTTGAGTATATATCACTATTTCATTAAGGAAATTCCTTTAAATGAATATTTTATGTTAATATCTTTTATGGAAGTTTTCTTAACTCATTTGTGCTGATTCTCACTGATTAAAGTTACTCTAATTCGTGCTATTAGCTGTCAAATAGGTTTGAGTAACTGATTATTTTGTTTCAAGAAAGTAATCTGAAAGTTTCTTTTTATGTTACAACATGACTGGTTGACAGATCATGTTGCAACACGTGGACAGAATCAGCAGTTATTTTCTAGATCTGTTTTTCTAAGTTTGGTAACAAACTTAGCTGATTTTGCAAGTCTTCTAATTAACATTAAATGCTTTTGATTATTCTTTGGCAGATATACACGTGAAGACTTGCTCCCTTCTCTATTTAAAGGCCACTCAAGAGTAGCTTTAGGTAGAGAGACCACTATTGTATTTCGGCTATTGAGTGTAAAAGAAAGGTTTTTCTTTTAGCCATATTTTAGACTTAGGAGGTGTCCTAGTCGTTTGAGTGATAGTGTTTCGGGAGAGGTGCTGATTGTCTTTGGGAGAAGATCGACTTCAAGTACCTGAAGGGATTTCAGAAGAACGAAGTCAACCTAAGACGAGTGGTGCTCGCTAGACACGTTGGTGAAGGAATACGTCCACATTACGACAATCAAAAGAGGGAGTCTTTTATTGTATAAGTCAAATTGGTGTTTGTATTCATTCAAACTTTGCTAATAGTGTTTATTCTCTGGGCGTGGCCCCTTGGACGTAGGTTATCAGGAAATAACTGAACCAAGTAAAAATATCTTGTGTTATTTTTATAATTTCCGCATTATCACCTCACGTAATTAATTGAAAATTAATTATATTCGGTAATACCTGATTAACGGACTTAACAGTCCCAACTGAGACAATCTGCAAGCTTTTGAATTAGAATCCTTAGCCTGATCAGGTGTCATTATGGAGCTTAATCCTCATAGTACCATCTTCTGCGCAGCAGGATTCTTGTGCTAGAGTGCCTAAAGTCAAAACTACCTTATTTAGTAACAATAGTGTTTTGCTTTTGAGTTCTAAAATTGAAATGTAAGGATATTTCCTCAAGAATCCCCATTGTTCGTTTCAATTTAGTAGCAAAAACCAAAGAAATAAAAATGTTAGCAGACAAACAGTCATCACATTTATTTAGTCTCCAGTACCTTAAATTTGGATTAGGATTTAGGGCAGGTTTAGTAATCCCGTAATGGAGAGCAAATATCAAAGAGAATAAGGAAATGAAAATACTTTTCATGTCATGTTTTTATGTCCAATTAGAATGAAGAAAGAGAATCTTAGCCTCTTTCACCTATTGTTTTTTTTCTCTATTTTTTTTTTTCCACTTATTCTCTTTGCGGAATAGTAACGTGGCCTTAATCTGAAACTAGACGTTATACCGCGCTTTGCGCGAGTTGGTATTAATATTACATACATTAAATCTAATTTATAGTTAGGTTCAATGTATTACAATATTAAAGAATGTATTTATCTCTGTATTTATTTTGATGAGATGAATGTTACATAATTTTTTGTTCGATGAACTAAATTTAATATAAAGTATAATATTATATAAAATATTAAATAATATATTTAATATTATATTTATTTTGATGAGACGAATGTAGCACAATTATTTGTTCGATGAACTAAATTTAATATAAGGTATCATTAATATTAAACTAAATATAATATTATATAATACATGTATATATTACAACTAATCATAGCATGAAAAAATAATAATAGGACCAATCATATCGTGAAAAAATTAGGAATTTTCTAAAAATTTTAAAAATAGAATGGTGATCAAAGAAGCTATCAGAATTTTTACACTTTCTCTCTCCTTCAGGCTTAATATATATATATAGATATATAGATTTGGACAATGGTTTGTAAAATTTGTTTGTTTATAAGCTTAGCCTGCTCATAGAGGTGTTTTTTCCTGGGACTTGTGCACTCATATATTTTGCTTTTTCTCTTTGGTCATACTCCAGAATCCAGAGCTTTCGCACTAGTATGTAATTTAGTGAAAAAGCGAGAGATTTATGAGGGCATCTCCAACCCTGCACCAATTTGATGCAAAACACCATTTTGGTGTTAAAAACTCTCTCCAATGCAACACCATTTCCTACACCAAATTTGGTGTAATACTATTCAAATTTTTTTATTTACCCAATAGCCCCCACCTTTATAACTTCCTACAAATTTATTCCCAATATATCTTTTTTTTATTAACCTTTATTATCTATAATGATTTAATTTATTCATAATTAATTTAATTTGACTAAATGATACAAGTATCAATAAATATTAAAATATAATTACTCATTAAAATTATTGATCTAAAAATTTCATAATATGCAGAAAATTAACACTAAATACCAATATAAACTAAAATTCCAACAATATTTTAGCAAATACAACATAAACTAAAACAATAACAGCATAACTAAGTTTCCAACAACATTTTAGCAAATAAGGCATAAACTAAAACAATAAAAACAAGAACCATAGCAAGAAACTAAAATAACATCAACATAAACAAAGACAATAACTTAGTACTCCGGAAGATCAGTGTTGGATCCTCCTAAATTGTTAAAAAACTGGCCAAAAGAACCAGAGCTGCTTTGAGATCCTTAGCTTGATTGTTGAGCTCTTTTTTCTAAAATTCTTGATTGTTCACTTCGAAAATGCTCACGCAAATTTGAATCGGTTATGGGATTTAAATCTTTAAGTAATATTTTATTTTCTTCTCGAAATTTAAATGTCGACCAATGTGGAACTAGGATTTTTTTTTTGTTTATGTAATCCCTTTTTGTTTATTTGTGTTTTTTTTCCTAATGTTTTATTAAATGTAATATTTAGTTAATTAAAAGTAATTTATTAATTTTTACTATTGTTCATTTATTAGAATATTTTTTCCAATAATTTGTAATATTGTATCAAGTAATATATAGATGTAGTAGTTTGTAAAATAAAGTAATTGTTGAAGGACTAAAAAGATAGAGAATAGAAAGAGAATATTCTTTTTAGTGTAACTTTTGGTGTAATGGGTTGGAGTTCAATCTATGAAATAGTGTGAAAGTTACACTAATTTGGTGTAAAAGTTACACTATTTTGGCGTTATGGGTTGGAGATGGCCTGATAATAAGATATGATAGCGTATGACATCATTTGCTAGTGAGACTCATGAGATTTGATAGAATGTGGAGGTTGTTTACTTAAATTTTAATTGTTTCTTTTCATTCTGTGTTACATGCACAAATGGGACTCAATCGTCGATATACATTTTTTAATAAAACTATTTTTAAAAAATTAATAGGTAAGTATATAAATTACTTGTTCTCAACTAAGGGTGTACCAAATTTCTAACTTACCAAAAAAACCTCTTGACCCGCATTGCTCTACACAATGCAGTATTTCACGGTGTGTGATAGAGTTCCAATTTCTTTTACGGTTATGTACAGTCTACGAATTGGGACTTTCTGCATATATTTAACTTATATTAATTTTTGATATTTTTTTTTGCATATTTTTACAAGTGTCAAGTTTTGACAGGCTTATACATATATATTTGAATCAGTTTGTAATACTTTATCAATTTATTTATGTTTAGATGATGTTCCAAGATAAATGCTTTAATTAAGGTGCAGTTTGATAACACTTCTATTTTTTATTTCTTTTAAAACACAAAAATAGAAGTGCTTTTTCATATTTGTTTTTTATTTTTAAAAATAAAAATGTGTTTGGTAATAATGCTTTTGCGCCTTGTATTCTAAAATTAAAAAAAAAATGTTTAGTAACTAGTATTTTTTACTTTTAGAAGTGAAAATCAAAAGGGAGAGTAATATTTAATTCAAAAAAAAAAGAGAGCAATAAGGGAAAAAGGGAAGAGAAAATTAGGAGAGAGAAAAGTGGTTTTAATCTAAATAAATTTAAAAAATCTTATTTTTCAAAATAAACTTTAAAAGTGATATTTTTCTAAATAATTTGGGAAGTTTTCAAAAAACATTTACCACCTTTTACAGTTTTATTTCGAAAAGTAACAATTCAACAAATTTTATTTTAAAAATACCACTTTTAAAAATATTTATAAAAATACTATTTTTACAAGGTACTAGAGATATAGTGAGACAATAGATAGTGATGAGAAAGAAAATGTTGAGAGATATGGTGATGTGAGTCTAAATATTTTTGAATTTTTATGCTAACCTTTCTAAAAAATTTTGAAAATAAGAAAAGTTTTGTTTTCAAAATTGTAAAAATTTTGTTGTCAAATTAAAAAAGCAAAAACCAAAACTAGTTTTATCAAACATGCTTTTGAAACGTATTTTCACTTTTTTAATTAAAAAAAATTATCTAAATAAGTGTTATCAAACAAGCACTAAACTTTTTTGTTTTTCTTCTAGATATTTACTTTATTTTTAGTTTTAAATGCTTTAACTAAGATTTTATCTTTAGTTTTTGTAGGAAGGTCTCTTTAAGACTTTTATTTTTTTTAAAATGCAGAAGCAAAAGTTATCTCAAATAGATAATTAATTGCATATGTAGGTTGGTAAATTTTTTTCACCCATTTAGTGCAAAAACGCGTACAAACCAAATGTCAAACTCTAGGCCAGGGCTATGGCCACCACTCAACCACTTGAATTCTGAATTGAGATTTGCTCATATAGAATATTATTTAAATTCAATGCTCAATGATGTTTAATTTTACAGATTTTATTTATATTCTTTTAAAAAAAGAAAATTGAGCCTTTACATATTGGAGTAGGTATGCGAAACTTTTTGTGAAATTTTCATGTATAGTATTATACTTATGGCTCTATAAATATGAAAAAAGGTATTCAATCTATATTTGCGGTGGCTATCTTGACATTTTTGGGTAAAAGTTCTATGTATAGTATAATACTTATGGGTATCAACTATGGAAAAGTATTCAGTAATTTCTTTTTTTCTTTTTATAACTATATTAAGTTCCTTTATAGATTTTATTTTATTTTTTAGTTTTAAATTTGAGCCTTTACAGGTTGGAGTACGGTGTCAAATGTCAATACATAATTTTTTGGCAGGTACGTGCACATTTTTATGTAAAATATCCCTATACAGTATTATACTTATGGCTCTACAACTGTGGAAAAAGTATTAAAGGTATATTTTTGGTAGGTATCTTCATTTTTTTGGGTAACATTTCCACATACAGTGTAATACTTATAGCTATCAAATATGGAAAAGTATTCAATATTTTCTTTTTTTTCTTTTTGTTTTTCTTTTCAAAATTTTAAGTCTTTACAGGCTGGACTCTAGAGTAAGGTGTCAAATTTCACTACATAAGTTTTTGGCATGCATGTGCACCTTTTCGTGTAAAACTTTTATGTATAATACCAATATGTGAGTTGGCAATATTTAATTGCTAAATATGATTAACTTATTTGTAGTAAGTTTTAATATATAATTAAATAGTGTCAACTCAAATGTCACATGTGTTGATATTTAAATTTGGTATAAATTTTGGTACACTTAGCATTATTCATATGGAAAACGTATCCATGTATATTTTTGGTAGGTATATTCATCCTTTTGGGTAACATTTCCATATACAGTATAATGCTTATGTTTATCAAACATAGATAAGTATTCAATGTTTTCTTTCTTTCCTTTTGTTTTCTTTTTTTTTTTCCCTTTTTTTCTTCTTTTCAATTTGAGCCTTTCGGGAAATAGTAAGGTGTTAAATGTAACTACATAACTTTTTGGTAGGTATGTACACCTTTGTTTGTATAAAATTTCTACATATGGTATTATACTTATGGCTGAACAAATATGAAAAAAGGTATTCAATGCACATTTTTAGTAGATATATTCACCTTTTTGGGTAAAATTTCTATGTATAATATAATACTTATGGCTATCAAATATGGAAACGTATTCAATGTTTATTGCTTTTTTCCTTTTTCCCTTTTCTGCTTTTTTAATTTGAGCCTCTACAGGTGTTGGAAAATCTGAAAATATATTTCTGAAAAATAATTTTACCGAAAATGATTTCCGCAATTTTGTAAACAAATCAAGAACGCAGCGGAATTAGTATTTTAAAATTTTTCTTGAAACTTTACAAAACAAAATAAACAGGATCATTGATCTAACATAAATCAATTCATAGATCTTGGTTTAGATAAAACCTGGAAGTGCTTCACAACCATTGAGCCTTCCCGTCTATTCTCCGAAGCCCGTTAAATGATCCGGTGTGTGGGCACCTTCCTGATTCCCAACGAGAGATGAGCGGACGATCCGGAAGACGCTCTTCCTTCTCCTTGACTGCACGTCTACGATCATGGGTATCTCTTCCTCAGCGGTCATGAACGAACACGGGACTACTCCCGCGGCAGCTCGTCTCTCCCACTCTCTCTTTTTCTCTCTGTATTTCGAAAATAACAGTCTCTATGACTATAGTAGGCATGTGGCTACTAGTGTACAGGCTTAGGAGAACTTTTCTCTTAAGTATTAGAGAGATATAAACCCTAATGGGCTTATTAGGCTCAACTGACCATTCAATTAGTATTGGGCTATGTATGAGCTAGACAGGGTACCTTATGGATCCAAATAGTCTAAGCTCCAATGAGCCAACTACCCACAGTTATAATTAACTCTTAATTATGACTGGGCCTTATCTATTAATATTGGGGTACTCCACTATAGGCCCAATATTGCACTCTTAGACTAAATGTCATATATTTTCTGTAAAGCTAATTAACACTTTAATTAACTTGATCCATTTAGCATATATTATACCTGTAGATATACCCCCGATGCAATGTCATAGTAGTGAGGTAAAATTACCGTATTACCCCTCTAGTACATATTTACCTTTGAGTTACCATTTTTCATCTAATAGATAATAATTGACTATGGTGTTTGTAACTGCCCTTAAAAACACAATCAAATTCACAAAGTGAATACCTAGCACCTGATTTTTATTATCCAATTCCTTGAAAAAACTCAAAGTAACATTATATGCATGGTGTCCAAATCATGAAGGGCGTTCTTGTCAATTCACAAATCTTATCTTCTAAGATATCGAAGTTCGAACCATATAATCGAAACTAGTCCTTTAGTAAGTCAAAAAGATAAAAATCATGAAAGCAAGTCTGACAATCATTAGGATTAAGGTAATCTTGCAATAGTACTAGATTAATGAAAGATAGAATATTGAGTTATGGCACTTAACCTCAAATTCTATTTTCACTTGGTCTAGTTCAATGCACTTATAACTTTCTTATAACGCACTAGTGTTTCTATCCGAAGTCAGACACTTCGATGATTGGAGACTTCATCAATCCCGTTGAAATAGATAACACTACATTCTATGGCAAAATAAAGTATTCTATCTTTATTTGCAGAATATGAACTTTTAATTTAGACATAATGAAATAAAGAATTTAGTCTCCCATATGTGAACACTTCACACGAACAATTCTTTATTACTCATTATTAGTCATGAAAACTTTCAGACATTTGCATATTAGAAAACATAAACATCACATGTATATAATTGGGACATAATATGGAATTTATCATCAACAACTAGATAACACTTAAATCTAATAAATATTATTTAAAATGCCAAACAAAGAAACTGCTTTCTAGGGCATATTCCCAATAATCTCTCACTTGCCCTTTAAAGCAGATGTAATATATTACGCAGTCCCATTCCTTCTAGGTGATCCTCAAATACTTTGATTGTCAAAGATTTGATAAACGGATCGTCAAGATTCTTCTGCTAAGGCTATGTTACTTACTATAATATCTCCCTACTAGGGTTAACACATAACAAAAAGGTTGATCTTCTGGAGTATATTCTCAGATCGAGCATCCGAATTAATATATCTTACAAAAGTCAGATCTTTATCTAGAATAGACAATCGCATAACTATTTCGCTTAAGATACTTAAGGATACACTTGACTATAACTCTATGTTCAGGTTCTGGATTGGATTAATAACAACTTACTATCTTAACAGTATAATAAATATCATGCTATTGTAGTAACCAAATTCTTATTGATGATTATTATCCTATATTATTTTCAATGATTAGTATATCATTAATATGTATAAATCAGAAAAATCACTTTACTGCCCTGAATCTTTTATAGATACAAGATTCGTCTATATATCAATCAAATTGATAAATTCTAGACAAATGCTTAATTCTATAAATTAGATCTTTAAAGTTTCATAAACTTACTTTCTTAGCCTTTTTCAATGAATCAATCTGGTTGTACCTTTTATATACAGTCGTCAAGATTACCATTCAAAAAAATTATTTTAACACTCATTTGCTATATCTCATAATCAAGAGATACAACTATGGAAAAAAGAGTATATTAATAGATTTGATCATAACAACAGAATAGACATTCCTTCTGTATATAATTCTTTTGCAACTAACTTACCTTGAAAGTATTTACTTTTCCATCTATTCATCTTTTTCTCTTATAAATTAACTTACACCTAAAAGATTTTACCCCTCCAGGTGGATCTATAAGATCCTATATTCTATTAGAGTACATAGACTCTAATATGGATTCTATTACCTTTTGCCAAAGATCTATATCAATATCATCTATTTCCTCTTAGTAGATAAAGTAATCAGGTTCTAGGTTATAGGACTCTCCTATTTCCAAATATCTACTAGATTGTCTCACAATCCTCCTACTACAATGAGGGTCCGATATATATTGATCTTCTAGTGATTTATCCTTCTTTAGTGCTTACTCTATTCTATCTTTCATAGATAGGCTGATTATATCATCAGTTATTTTCTTAAGAAATAACTTACTTTGGGTCGTAATAATGAACAATTGAACAACAACTTAATCATAGCCAAAAGTTTTCATTGTCTGTGAGATATTCCTAAGAATTCTCTATAGAGGTATTCAACGCTTCGATCTAATCGATGCATCTTTATACTTTTCCTAATTACTTTTTGGTTTCCGCTTTCAATTCTTTAAACTTTTCAAAAGGATTCAATTAGCAGTAACATTAGGTAAACATAATAAATTTTTAAATAATCATTCATAATGACATATTCAAAACCTCATTGGGCTTGATTACTCAAGGATCCGCAGACAACAATATGTACTATTTTTAAACATTCTTGCACTCTTAGGTCTTTTCCAACAAAGGATCTTTTAGTCATTTTACTTTCCAGAAAGGATTCGCAGATTGGTGATTGTTTAGCTTCTAACAAGTTTAGCTGTCTATCTTTAACCAATCTTTGGATCATATTTAGGTTAATATGATCGAAGTACAACTACGTTTTATTCTTAATACTTACTTACTTTCATATGATTAGATTTATCATGTTCAATCTCATCATTATTAGTGTCACATAAGCGAGAATAATTTAGGTCAATAAAAATGTCATTCAGCGCAATTAAGAATATTATTCTTTCACATAGAAACTTTGTCATTAAGACAAACAGAATAATATCGTTTCATCAAATATGAAACAAAAATCAAATTTCTCTTAAATGCTTGACAATTTTTAAACCCTAATCATAAATTCATGAAACATGAATTTAAATGTTTCTCATTTTATATGCAGACATTATAGTTATTGTAGTCCTTACTCTTAGTGAACTTGCCTTTACTAAACCCCTTTGGTTTTCTAGAACCCTTTGCAACCGACATGCAAACATGGTTAATGATTCTTGAATCCTATCCAAGATTCATTAAGTCATCCACTAAAATAAGTTAATGAACAATAAATTGTTATTACCTTCCAATCAAATATTATATAGGTATCTCTAATAATTTTCTTTCAATATCGTTAAGTGCTATATTTGAAACATTTTCCTTTTAGCTAAGGATTAGAAAATTCACCTTTATCTACTTTAGCTTGGTGAAGATGTTCATTAGGTATCTCATTGAAATTTAGTATAGTATTATAGTGGTTTGAATTCCTTGAATTTCATGCAGTAACATATTGGATATCTTATGTCAACATGTATCAATGAATTATCTAGGAATTCTCCCACTATATATATGCTTTCTTTTTCTTTACTAGTCTTACTAGTGAATATGGACGAACATATAAGAGTAAAAACTTAATAACTTATCAGCCATAAGCACTAAATCTAGGTTACATTAATCCAGACAATATAGTTTGATCATATAAGTTATGTGTGTGTGAGTACAGTGGATAAAGGAATTGAGGACATATCTACTTGAACGAAAATAAATAATCCATAAAATAGCAAACATCATGTAACAAATATTTCGAATAATTAACATAATGTAAAATAAAATGTACAATATGCAAGTGAAGTATCCATAGGACTATCACTAATATTCATGATAATTCAACTTTCCATTAATTACAAGCCTCCTATGGGAAGTCATGCAATTAATAAGTCAAACTGAAACAATTTCATTTAGAAAATAAGACAAATATCTCATATCCTATATTTCTAACTACCATTTAATTTAGTCCTCTACTCTACAAACAAGAACTCCTACGGGAGGATATCAGTATTTTGAGTTAAGTATGTAACTATTGTTTCAGTAATTCAGATTTCTATATGTGACCATCTCCTACGGGTGATCGGCCGCATACAGTCCACCTAATATCTTATTTTAGGAAATTCATTTCCAGTACTACCCGGACGAAAAACCGTCCTACAGGAGCTCAGCAAGATTCTGAGGCGAGGCTCATCCTAGTACATAATGAACCAACAATAGAAACTGTAGGTATCTCTTACCTTCTCCCACTCAATATTTTATAATAGGGATTTAATGATTTTACCCAGTTATCTAACTTACTTAGTAACCTAAAATCAATTATGTAAGCATGTTCATATTTTGCATGTGAGTAGCTCTACTATCCCATATGACATGTTACTAAGATCATGTAATTAAATACTTTATATAGAATATGTATGCAACATTATTCATATAATAATCAAGTATTGACAAAATTTAATAAAATCGAAAAATTAATGATTATCAATCATTCTAGCATTTATTACTATTTAATAATTGAACAATCTTTTCAAAAAAGATATTATTAAATAATAACCGTGAGAGATAATATTCAAGTTTAAATAATTAAGATTTTCACAAAATCTAATTTATTTAATTAAAATATTTAATCCAAATTAAATCTCTTTGAATATTTCAAAATTCGAATTCAACTTTTGAATTTAAATTTTGAATTATAAATTTACATAATTAAATTATCTCCTACTGATTGGATTTTCAAATTTAAAATTATCTCATAATTTTCAAATCATTATTTTAATCTTATTAAAATAAAATGTAAACTTTCTATTTAAATTTAAATTGGATAATGTAGATATTTACTAATTAAAATCTTCACAAGATTTAAATTAGATATGTAGACGATTTGATCAAATTAAATCTCTACAAATATCTGTTGATTTGAATTTAACTTTTAAATTTCAAATCTCAAATTAATTATCACATAATTAATATTAATTATCTAAAAGACTTAATCACATTAATCTGTTAGATTATTTCCAGATTTAAATTCAATATTTGAATTTCAAATCTTTAAATTAATTATTAGATAACTGATATAGATAATCTTTTGAAAATCTAATCTTATTAAATCTTCTAGATTTTCTCTTGATTTAAATTCAATATTTGAATTTCAAATCATAAATTAATTATCAAATAATTAATATAGTAGTATTATCCAATCACATAAATTTAAATTTAGATTTATCTCATAATATCTAATTATCATTTTTATTCACGTTAAAAATAAATAGAAAGTTTAAAATTTAGTCAAATTTGAAATTATCTCATAATTTTTAATTATCTATTTTAATCTCATTAAAATTAACTACCAACTTTAAATTTAAAATCAAACAGATTTGGATAGATAAGATATTCTTTCCAATTTTAATTTGAAATGTTCATAAGTTTCAATTTAAATTGTAAAAGATTTAACTATTTAAATTTCCTAGAATATCTCTAAATTTGGATTCAAATCGAATTCAAATTCAAACAAATAACTAATTATCTCATAAATAGTTTAATAAATATCTAACCAACTATTTTGAATTTAAAAATTTTAAACATTATCACGTAGTATTTAATTAAAAAATATATCTAATTAAACTTTTAAATTGATTTCGAATTAACTCTTAATTTTGAAATTTTATATTTTAATCGAATTAAAATATATGTTTAAGATATAGATTTTATCTATATCTATTTAATTTAAAATTTTTAATTTTGGTAGTTAATTAATTTTCTATTTATTTAAATTGATTTCCTTAAATAGTGGGATCTCATCCATATTTAAATTTGAAATGAAATCTATTTAAATATGCGATCCTATCCATATTTAAATAGTCTTTTAAATTTCCCAAAATCAAGTGATCTTATCCTTGATTTGAATTTATTTAAATTGAGGATCTTAACCTTAATTTAAATTTATTTAATTGATGATCTTATCTTTAATTTGAATCTATCAGTAAACTAAGGATCTTATCCTTAATTTAAATCTTTCCATAAATTAAGGATCTTATCCTTAATTTAAATTTAAATATTTAGATTTCAAAATTAGAGAATATGGATTTTTTTGATAAAATCTTATCCTATTAGATTGAATTTCAAAAATCAGATAATGTAACTAATTCGAATTTCCTAAATTATCTCTAATTCAAAATTCAAATAAGGAAATTTAAAAATAAGAAATTATCTATAATGGATAATCTGACATCAACGGCATCGGGATGCCGAACAGAACGCCGGAACGAGATCCGTCAGGAAGACGACGGCCTTGGGCACTACACGGCCACGCATAGGACAAATCCCATGCGTCCACATGCTCGTGAAGTACCCATGCGGCCACCATGCAAGCCAGCATGTGCATGGCCATGCATAGGACAAATTCCATACATCCACGTATTCACGAAGCGCCCATGCAGTCACCATGCATTACGGGACCTATGTGGCTCACCGAAGGGAGGCGAAGCCCGCATGGCCACCGGAGCGAGACGTAGCCCGCGAGGCTAGGGGAGCCGGGCAAAACCCGCGCAGCCAACGCACGGGGTGCCACCCGCACAGCCAACATGCGTGTTTGCTCCCGCGCGGCCGCAGGAGTAGGGCAACGCCCATGCGCTTAGCGCACGGGGTGCCACCTGCGCGGGCGTTGCCTGGCTCCACCTGCGCGGCCGCGGGAGCGGGGCAACGCCCGTCCGGCTAGCGCACGGGGTGCCACCCGAACGGCCAGCATGCAAGGTTGCTCCCGCGTGACCAATGCACGGGTTACCACCCGCGCGGCCAGCGAGGGGGTTTCCCCGCTGCGGCACACACGGGCGGCGCGCATGACTCTTAGCCGTGCACCGCCTCATAGCTTTTCTTAATCCAAAAAATCCACAACTTAATTATTAACAGTTTTTCTCAAAAACTACAATACAATTAAATACCAAAGGACTTTCTCTATGTACAGTTTTATCAAGAACGTAAAACGTTAACACATAGAAAGTTAAGAACGTGCTAGAATCATAATCAAAGACGAAAAAACATATGATCATCATAGTAATATCTAATTGATTATCATTTAAACTCATTAAATCAATCAATCATCATACATAATAGAGCATACTCATAAATATGAACAAGACTAAACATAACCACAGAGATCACCATGGAAATCAAAGATCATCAAATGAAAGAGAATTAACATGAACAAGATATGCTAGATCATCGAAAACCTTTGCTCCTGATACCAATTGCTGGTAATTCCGAAAAATAAATTTCGAAAAACGATTTTACCAAAAATGATTTCCATAGTTTTGTAAACAAATCAAGAATGCAGCGGAATTCGTATTTTAAAATTTTTCTTGAAACTTTATAAAACAAAATAAACAAGATCGTTAATCTAACATAAATCAATTCATAGATCTTAGTTTAGATAAAACCTAGAAGCGCTTCATAACTATTGAGCCTTCCCGTCTATTCTCCGGAGCCCGATAAATGATACGGTGTGTGGGCACCTTCTTGATTTCCAACGAGAGATGAGCGGACGATCCAGAAGACGCTCTTCCTTCTCCTTGACTGCACGTCTATGACCATGGGTATCTCTCCCTCGGCGGTCATGAACGAACACAGGACTACTCCCGCGGCGGCTCGTCTTTCCCACTATCTCTCTTTCTCTCTGTATTTCAAAAATCACAGTCTCTATGACTGTAGTAGGCGTGTAGCTACTAGTGTACAGGCTTAGGAGAACTTTTCTCTTAAGTATTAGAGAGATGTAAACCCTAATGGGCTTATTGGGCTCAACTGACTATTCAATTAGTATTGGGCTATGTATGAGCTAGATAGGGGACCTTATAGATCCAAATAGTCTAAGCTCCAATGGGCCAACTACCTATAGTTATAATTAACTCTTAATTATGACTGGGCCTTATCCATTAATATTGGGGCACTCCACTATGGGCCCAATATTACACTCTCAGACTAAATGTTATATATTTTCTGTGAAGCTAATTAACACTTTAATTAACTTGATCCATTTAGCGTATATTATACCTGTAGATATACCCCCGATGCAATGTCGTACTGGTGAGGTGAAATTACCGTATTACCCATTTAGTACATATTTACCTTTGAGTTGCTATTTTTCATCTAATGGATAATAATTGACTATTGTGTTTGTAACTACCCTTACAAATACAGTCAAATTCACAAAGTGAATACCTGACGCCTAGTTTTTATTATCCAAGTCCTTGAAAAAACTCAAAGTGATATTATATGTATAGTGTCCAAATCATGAAGGGCGTTCTCGTTAATTCACAAATCTTATCTTCTAAGATACCGGAGTTCAAACCATATAATCAGAACTAGTCCTTTAGTAAGTCAAAAAGAAAAAACTTATGAAAGTAAGTCTGACAATCATTAGGATTAAGGTAATCTTGCAATAGTACTAGATTAGTGAAAGATAGAATGTTGAGTTACGGCATTTAACCTCAAATTCTATTTTCACTTGGTCCAGTTCAATGCACTTATAACTTTCTTATAATGCACTAGTGTTTCTATCCAAAGTCAGACACTTCGATGATTGGAGACTTTATCAATCCCGTTGAAATAGACAACAATACATTCTATGGTAAAATAAAGTATTCTATTTTTATTTGCAGAATGTGAATTTTTAATTTAGACATAATGAAATAAAGAATTTAGTCTCCCACATGTGAACACTTCACACGAACAATTCTTTATTACTTATTATTAGTCATGGAAACTTTCAGACGTTTGCATAATAGAAATCGTAAACATCATATGTATATAATTGGGACATAATATGGAATTTATCATCAACAAATAGATAACACTTAAATCCAATAAACATTGTTTAAAATGCCAAACAAAGAAACTACTTTCTATGCATATTCCCAACAACAGGTTGAAGTAAGGTGTCAAATGTAATAACCTTTTGGTAAGTATGTGTGTCTTTTTGTATAAAATTTCTACGTATGATATTATACTTATGGCTCTGCAAATATGAAAAAATATTCAATTTATATTTTTGCTAGGTACCTTCACCTTCTTGGGAAAAATTTTCATACATAGTATAATACTTATATGACTATCAAATGTAGAAACATATTCAATGTTTCTATTCTTTAAAAAAAAAAAATTGCGTTACGTTGCTTTTGCAGATTTTATTTCTATTTATTATTTTCAAGGGAAATTATCACTAAAATATTCTATATTTTAAACAAATTTAAAAAAAAACCTTTTGTTTTTAGAAATTCAAAGTAAATACTTTTTATTTAAGAGAAATTATCATTAAAATACCATCTATTTAAAAAAAAAAAAGTGTGAAAAAAGCCCTTGTATTGTTAAAATTTCAAAATAAATACCCTTATTTGAATTATTGTATCATTTGCTACATTTGACTTGTCAAAAGCTTCAAAAAAATTATTAAAATTAATATTTGACCCCTTATCATATTATTTGAAGGCACACACCACACTTGAAAATAAAAGGAAAGAGAATACGTATGGTCTAAAATCTCTTTGAAAAAAAAAAAAAAAAGAACCTCCATAGTTGCTACCTTTTACAGAAAAGAAATTTTGGTCACTTTCAAAATTTTCGAAAATTTTAGATTTTCTTTTTTCTTTTTGGATTTATGCTACAACTATGGAGGGAAGAGTTTTTTCTTTTCTTTTTAAAGAAGTTTTAAACAATATATATTCTCTATCTCTTCAGTACTAAAGTGCCATTTGAGAAGTTGAGGGTAATAGGAATGGTAATGAGAATGAGAATGAAAAGGAAAAGAAACATTGTAATTTTGTTTGGTTGAACTTTGGAATCAAATCTTTGAATGAAGATTAGTATGTTTGCTTCTCAAAGGAATGTAATGAAATCGACCATATTTTGACTAATATACCCCTAAATTTGAAATAAATATTTTTTTTAAAGAAATAAATATTATTTCAGAAAAAAGTAAACATAATTGATTATCGATAATAAATATTTTAATTATTATTTATCATATAAATAACATATATGATATATTGTACTAGGAACACACAAAAAAAAAAACATTAATTATAGGTTTTTGATAATAGGCATAAATAAACAATATATTAATTTTTCGGTGGAGTTTCCTCTTTGGAACCAGGAAATAAAAACCAATATTTACGGAGAATCTTTCCTCAATTGCCAGTAATAGATCTGATTTATTTTTTTTTTTTCTCTAAAAGTTAATTTAAAAGCCATAACATAGACAAAGGCAGTTGAAATTCTTTACCAGTCTCATGGATCACGCAGACAAATTTTGGGAAAATCACATGTTCTACGACATTTGAGCAAATATTGTCAAATATACGATACGGTCCAAAACACTTAAGTTTGTACGAACTTTTTTGAAAATTGCCACTTTTTCAGTTATAACGTACAATAAGACGCAGTGACACTTTCGTAAATAAAACCATATTTTCGTAGAAACACCTTTCTAAGAAAAAAGTGTTTTAAACCAACTAAGAGTATTGTTGGCTTTATTGCTTGGTGCAACTCTTTTTCTCCTTACAACCATGGGCTCAAGTCCTACCTCGTGAGCATTCTTTTTTCTTTTTTTTTTTTCTTTCTGTTTTGTTTTTTTAGTTACTCCTTTTTCTATTTTTCGTTTTTTTTTTTTAAATTCCCTTTTCTATTTTACTTTTCTTCCTTTTATTTTCTAAAATTCTATTCTCTTTTAATATTTATAAGAAAAGGAAAATATATTTTTTTCATCTTTGAAAAAAAAAGATTTTTTTTTCATTTTTTAAATCCTTTTTATTTAACTCTTTTCCTCCATCTATTTTTCTCAATTTTTTTAATCATTTTTATTTATCCCTTTTCTCCACCTATTTTTCTCATTCTTTTTTTAATTTTTTAAATTCGATTCTCTTGTACCAATAAGTACTTTGGTTACTATAAATCAGTAACCAAATTGGTTCTAACAATAACTTTTAACGAAATAATTTTATTGAGTGAGCTAGAATAATGATTTAGACTAGATGATGAAATTGTGTAGAATTATTAGAAGTGGAATTTTTGCACACCAAATGCTCGATTAAATTGCTCAATGAAAATTAAGTAGAAACCTTCGTGGTTTCCTATGATTTACTTAGTTATATGACATTATGCAAAAAGGAAACCGCGATGGTTTCTAGAAAATCTTCTTGGCTTCTTGTGATTTACTTAGCTACAGGGCATTTTGCTAAAGAAAACTATGAAGGTTTCCTGTGATTTACTTAGCTACGTGGTACTCTGTAAAAAAGAAACTACGATGGTTTCCAGTGATTTATTTAGCTACAGGGTATTCTGCATAAAAGAAACCACAATAGTTTCCAGGAAATATTCGTAGTTTTTTGTGATTTACTTACGTACAGGATATTCCGCTTAATGAAACCAAACTGGTTATCAGTAAACTTTTGTAGTTTCCTGTGATTTACTTACGTACAGGACATTCTGCTAATAGGAAACCAAAAAAAAAAAAGATGGCTTATTTTCTAAAATACCACCGCGTTTTCTGACTCCCAAAGTATTTAGAAAAATACACTGAAAATGTCGTACGGAATTTTTATTATTTTTGAAAGGTCGTAAATTTGGTAATATTTTTTGAAAAATAGGTATATGTGTCTAAAACGCAAAAATTTAAAAAATAAAATCGAAACGAGAAGCCCAAAATATTTTCAATTCAGATTTGTTGGAGAAGAGTACTATAAGATTTTACCCAAGCTCCATCGTTGTTGAATAAGCAACTGGGCACGCAAGGATGAACAAGAAATTTTTGGGTTCTTGGAGAATCAATTGAGCACATAAGGGCGAAATGTGTACAAGAAAATCTGGGTAAATTAAAATAATAAAGGTTGCCTTCGATCTTATTTAAGATGGAGCTTTGCTGGTTGTTAATCTTTTTATCTTAGCCATGGGTGCTTTATCATCGACAAAGAAGATGATGAGGGCAGTTGAAGACAACCATGTAAAAATAAGGGCAAAATAGGAAAAAAAAAGATAACTTAGGAATGGAATGACTTTTTCACTCATTTAGAAGTAGAATGCTAATTACATCAAATAGGGGTTGGAAAGGAAATTCCTAAACAAAAAGTCTAAGTGAAAACTAAGGGTAAAATATTAATTTTACTTATCTTTTTAAGCTTTTGACAAGTCAAAAATAACAAATGATATGATAATTTAAATAGAAGATATTTATTTTGAATTTTTAATAATACAAAGATCTTTTTTATATTTTTTTAAACAGAGAATATTTTAGTGATAATTTTCCTTAAATAGAATGTACTTATTTTGAATTTCAAAAGTGCAAGATTTTTTTTTCATACTTTTTTAAAATAGAAAGTATTTTAGTAATAATTTCTTTATTTATAAATTTGAGCCATTACAGGTTGGAATAAATTGTCAAAAGTCACTACATAAATTTTTGGCAGGTATGTGATCTTTTTGTTTAAAATTTCTATATATAGTATTATGCTTATGGCTCAACAAATATGGAAAAAGTACTCAATGTATACTTTTGATAAGTATATTCACTTTTTTAGGTAAAATTTTCATGTATAGTATAATAGTTATGGCTATACAATTATGTAGGGCTACAAGAAAAAACCAGCTGATTAAAACCCGAAATATGGTGCCACGTTAGCATTGACATCTTCGGTCGATTTACCAAAAATTCAGATTCGGTCGATGTTACTTATGCAGTCGATTTCTATTCAAAACTGACATACTTTCTCTCCTACAAATATAGAAAAAAGTATTCTTTTTTTTTTTTTTGTTAAAAAAGCTGCTATATATAAAAATGCAAAGGAGTGGCCCAAACACATTAAGATGTTGGGGTCCACTCAATTGAGTCAAATAAAAGGAAATTTGGGATATCAGATTGAGAAAAAGTCCCAAATTTAGAAGGGTTTCTATCACTTTTACGTATAAAAACTAAAAGAATTATAAAAATACGGAACTCAACCTTTTTTTTTAATTTTCATACGGTTTTTATTAGAAAAATATCACTTTTTAAAAAATATTTAGAAAAATACCATTTTAAAAATGGTTACTAGTTGCCAGTTTCTGAAAACTGGTTACCAGTTACTGATTACCAGTTATATACTAGTTATAAATACCTTTAGTTACTAGTTACCAGTTTCTAGAAACTGGTTACTGGTAACTAGTTACTATTTTAAAAATGATATTTGTCTAAATATTTTTTTAAAAATGGTATTTTTCTAATAAAAACCGTACCGCATCTTCAAAAAACGCTGATCACCGTATTTTTCAAATTTTTTTACAAAAACACCGTATAATGTCTAATTTCCCCTAGATTATAGCCTGGCCCATTTGGCAAGATTATGGGCTATAAAGTTATAGGATCTACTAATAAAAGAGGCTTTGAAACCTAAGAACCCGCGACTTCTGGTCCTGATATCAACAGTGGTGTCACGAATCTCCCATGGGCAATTCTCCGACTGAGTTCTGATATTATCAATGACAAACTGGGAGTCTCCTTCTAAGATTATGAAGTTTATTTTAAGGGAGATGGCCATATCGATTGCTAGTGAGGCAGCTATAGCTTCTGCAAGGAGCGGGCTCACTTGTGGCAAATGGGATGTGCGAGCAGACAAAATTCCACCTTCGTGGTCCCTAGCTACAGTAGCCGCCGTGACTTTAGATTGGGAATGTGAGATGTCAAAATTGATTTTCACCCAATCATCAGGGGGAGGATCCCAACCATTTGTGATAGCCACATCACCAGTCTTTGAGACAAAGGTCTCTTTGAAGCCATAAAAAGAGGAGGTTATGGTGGTCCACAGGGAATGGAAAGTGGGGATTTAGTTTTTGTGGATGATGGAGTTTCTGGCTCGCCATAAGTTTTCAATCACAATAGAGGCAAAAATGAGCGGTTCCGAAAATTTGGATTGATTGATTGAGTATAAGAGGTTGAATTATTCTGCCATGGAATTAATGGTCGAAGGATTGGGAGTGAGATTCCAGCTAGATGTGAGCCAGATTCTTTTGGGCAAGTCACAGAATAGAAAAAAGTATTCAATGTTTTCTTTTTACCTTTTTCTAATAATTATATTAAATTCCTTTCACATAATATAAAATAGAAAGACTCTATTCATAACCATTTCTTCTCTTTTTCTTCTCTGCACACCTTATTTCTAAGAAGATCCGCCGTGTTTTTAAAATTCAAAAAATTTTCATCCCTTTAAATTTTCATGAGTTCTAATATTACCCCTCAACGAAAATTTTCAAAAAGATTCTTTTTTCGTACTCATCTAATATGTACTATAATTAATTAGTTTTTAAAACCCTTTTTCTTCTTTTCAATTTCTATGTCTTCTTTTTTAAGATTGTGGTGTATGTAAAAATAATTTTGACAAGAAAAAATAATTATTTTACTATATTATACTTTTTAAAAATAAACAACAATAAGATTAATTGTGAAGAAAATAAGATTAATTATTTAAAATATAAATCAAATACATAAATCCTTAAAATTTCATATGTCTTTGACTCTCAACCTATATATTGAAAATAAACTTGATTTTCCTAGGTTGTATTATATAATCTTGTTAAAAAATATCAATTATTCATCTTTTCCAACCAAAAGTGAAAAAAAAATGAATGAAAAACATAGGTTTTTAATTTATTAAGGTAGGCTAGTGAGACTTAAAAGAGCTTCAATAAAAATTGAGATTGGTAATCTAATTATTTCTTCTCATTTTGTATGTAACATGTGCAAATAGACTTCAATCATCAATGTACTTATTGCAGGCCACGGATGTAGTGCCTTCGAGGGGACCGGTCCCGTTCATGTTTTGGCCAATACATGTCATATTTTGACCAATCTGTGTTAGTCAAAAGATGACCTGTGTTGGTCAAAACATAAACGGGACTGGTCCCGTGAGCGGGACTATATCCATGCCCCTTATTGTATGTATATATATATGCACTTGAGGTCGGATATCTAGATTACTTGTTCAAGTATTCAACTACGTCAACGAGGGCGTAACAAATCTCCCTTTAATTACAGAAGCTGCACAACCCACACTTTATTGCGCATAACTTAAGTTTAAGTACTGTATTGTATTATCTGTTTATACTTTTGATGGACTATTGGTCTTTTGATGAACTATTGGTGTGTTCTTATGTGTTTTATTCTTTTGATGATCTTTTGATGGACTATTGGTATGTTGTTATATGTTTTGTTCTTTTGGTGGACTATTGGTCATTGATGTTCATTAAGGTTTATTGTAATGTTTTGTATTTTGAACTGGCCATGGATTATTCTACTTAATTTGTTTGTGTTCTTTTACATTATATTTGTTTTAACATACCTGGAGTTTTCTATTTTTTTGAGGTTATTTTTGCACAAATAAACGGATCTGCAGGTTCGGGTTAGCGGATCATCGTGCTGGCGAGGATCATCGTGCTGGCGAGTTAGCGGGTTCACAGGTTAGCGGTTTATTTTATACCCTAAACACATTTGTTACTAAACGGGTTGACACGGGTCATGTTGTGTCAACCCGTTTAAAAATTAGGTCGTGTCCAGGTTAGATTTTTCTGACACGAATTTTATATGGATCGTGTCCGGTTTGACCATATAACCGTAAATAGTGACCCTTAACCCGACACGAATACGACCTGTGAACACGAATTGCCACCTCTATTAATTATAATGACACAGACAACAAAAATGTCCATGTCAAGTCAACATAGTAAAAAAAACGCCAAGGTAGTCTCAGCTCACTGTGAAAATAAGTCTATGGGCTAAGGATAAGAGATAAGATTTGTCAGATTACCGATCTATTCTAAAAACTTAAACTATTCAAAGGTGGCCAATAATAGTACTATACTCTAACACTCTTCTTTTGTGTTAGGCTCTTTGTTCATCCCTAAATGAGTTAATATAAACCCATTTACCCATTAATAATTTAAAATAATATTTTATTTTATTTTTCCATAAAAAAACGGGGCTTAACCAATGACCACCACTTACTATAAATTTAAAAGAAAATAACATACACACACTACCAAGGTTTGAACTCCTGACCCCCCAAACTCGCACATACATCTCTCAAACCTTATTTTCAATTATATCATGTGTCCATACACATCCTACAAAAAAAATTAAATAAATAAATCTAATCGAAAGAATTGAAAAATTAATTATCTTTATATATATATATATATTAGCGTGCTTTTATTTTTTTTCTTACTTATTAATCAAGTTAGGTATAACTATACTCTTACACAACACATACCTGCATCGGGTATTAAAGTTTAGGGATAATGACATAAAAATACCTTGACTTTTAACTTTTCTGCGAAAAATAATCCGTCTTTTGAATTCTTGTAAATTAATACCCTGACTTTTTAATTTCTTCAAATTAATATCTTGACTTTTGAAATCCTACATATTAGTACTCTGACTTTTGAATTTTACAAATTATTACTCTGACATTTACAATTCTTGCAAATTAATACCTTGATTATTTTTTTTTGTTTACAAATTTGCACCATAAGCAAGTTAAAAAATGCAAATAACCCTTTTTACTCTCATTCCAATTTGTTTATTTAACTTATTAGTGTTTAATGAGTTCTTATTGAGTAAATAAGGGTACAACATTTCTTTTATTATTAAAATTAATTAATTTAGCATCAAGAGTACATATTTACAAATATTTCAAATGTGAGTATTAATTTACAAAATTATAAAATTATTATATTAATTTGTATGATTTTAAAATTCATGGTACTAATTTGCAAAAATTCAAAAGTCAATGTATATTTTACAGAAAAGTTAAAAATAAGGGTATTTTTACGTCATTATCCCTAAAGTTTATATCCATACCCTATCCTAAACTGAATAGATTGGCTAATACCTTACCCATAAGAGCAATGCTATAGGGCACCAGTGGTGCCCAGTACCACAGTGATATATCTGTCTATCACTAGATAATTTAATTAATAAACTATGTCCCACATGAGCTCCACCTGAATTATAATTATGATTAGCCCTGACAGACTGACACATCATTGTGGTATTGGGCACCACTGGTGCTCCATAGTATTATTCTATCCGGCTAGGAATATCCATGGATATACGGGTGATCGAGTAAATTTGCATTCCCTCTCATGCTCCAATTGTCATTCCACTATTTTTTATTGCAGTTGAGTTAGAACTTTGAGGCTAAGCAGTTTCTTCTTTGTTGACACTAAGCTCCACAACATCTTTGGTAATTTCCTTTGAGTCTTGTGTAATTTTATCTATCTCAGCTACATTCAAAGATATAATAATTATGATTCTTATTATATAGGATAATTCTAATATCTTTTGAATCTTAAACATCAAGAAAAAATAAAATTACCTTTGTTACCAAATAACCAGTCCCTTGTACAAATGATAGCCTCAACTATATCAGGTTTCAGTGAGCTCCGAAATTGATCAAGTACACATCCACCAACACTAAATGCGGACTCTGAAGCAACAGTTGAAACTGGAATGCTAAGAACATCACGAGCCATTGCTGCAAGCTCAGGATAGCGGAATTGATTAGACTTCCAAAATGCAAGAATCAAACTTTGAATTCCTCACAAACTTTGGCTCAGTCAAATAAAGCTCCAGTTGTGATTTTTGGTCAAAATATGAACTATCATCAGTTTCAAGATTATCAAATTCCTACAAGATATAACATATAAAGTTAGTTAATAAATCAAGATAATTTAGTTGAAAAACAGTTATAAGAATTAGAATTTGATGTAAACAAATAAATTTTACCTTAAAAAGTTCAGATTCTATCTCCATAGAATTTGTTTGTACATTTTTACCTACACCTTTACGGAATGAAGGTGGGACTTTAACAGCATGAGAAGAATGATCCTTATACTCGTCAAAAAGATCATACAACTTAGAACGAAGAAGCATCATCTCAAGTGAGTCTTCTTCGTATGCTTTCTTATAGTAAAACTCCACGAATTGCATCTTAAGTCGGGGATCTAGAATATAAGCTATAGACAACACCAAAAGTATGTTGAGGTTCCTTTTCCATCTTCCAAAAAAAAAAAAAAAAGAACAAATCACTTAATGGCTATTCTGAATTTTATGCCAAAAAGAAAGGAAAAACAACTTAAAATTAGATTAAATAACTCAAAATTTCAGGCGACATAACTCATAAATACAAGATCAATACATATAGAAATCACATAAACTTACATGTATAATATCAATACAAGTCCACTACAATGAGCAAAAAATATACAAGTCCACTACTCAATTGAAAAATATAAACTCACATAAAACAAGATTATATAGAAATAATATAAACTCATATCGATACAAGTCCACTAATCAATTAAAAAATAAACTCACATATCACGATTTAAAGCCAAAATTGAATATGCATGATACAATACTCAACAAACCCAATAAGAATAACATAACAAAAATATATTAAATTATACCATTCAATGAGAGAAAAGTAACCAGCATATTCAACTAATATTAAAAAATTAATCAAATCCAACCTCAAATAAATAAATATAAAACTATATGCTAGAAATTTAATGAAAAAAAGAAATAGAAGACTTACAGTAGAAAAATGGGCAAGCGTTATCTTGCTGTTGCTGAGAGCTAAAGAGCAAAAGGATGATAAAAAATCAGCTGATATAAATCATAAATAAACATCCAAAAACCCAAATAACTTAAGTTTAGAACTCAAAATAACCTTACCTTCAACAGATTATGCTTTTTGGTAGAAGGAGAAGATAGAATGTAGTGTCTCAACAATCAAACTAGAGAACTGAAAGGAAAAAAAAAGACTCAGATATTAGAGAAATCATAGAACTAGATCTTGGAAATTAAAAGAGAAACAAGAAAGTATTGAGTACAAACTCAGTAAAGAGGTAAGCTTCAATCATCCATGCCCATGGTGTTGACTTGCAGACGTAGAGAGGCAAAGGATAAAGGATGAGGAAGAAGGAGAGAGAGACAGAGAGAGAAATAAAATATGTGTATGCTATGGGAGGTCTGACGGCATAAAACACAAATAGGGTTTGGGAACTGAAGTAAATGAAAGTTGGATTAGGGTTTTTAGATTTTTATATGGTTGAGTGTATTTAGTATCGGGTCCATTTCGGGTTACTGACGGGTTTACGGGTTAATCTCGTGTTATCGGGTCCATATCAGGTTATTGTGTTAATTTCGGGTTGGCGTGTCCATTTCGGGTCGACCCGAAATTGACCTATTTTTAAATTTAGTCTTGAAACAGGTTATTCGCGTTGATTTCGTGCCCAACGGGTCGACCTGATTTCAGCCCACTATTTTTTCGTGTCATTCGGGTTCGACCTGATTTCGACCCGCACCCCATTTTCTAAATCCTAATCCGCAATATTTCGTGTCAGGTTTGTATCGTGACCCAAATTGCCACCCCTAATTATAAACACTACAAAACTAACAACTATGGTAGTTTTGAAAATGTAGTTTTGTCATTGTAGAAATCATATTTCATCTTTAAAGTCAAATATGAGTTCATATATCACTAATCCTAAAATTTGAACAAAATTTTGACCTAGTAAAATACTATGGAGATATATTTTCCCTTTTGTAATTGAGCCTAAAACATAATTAGAGGGAGGATCTTTTAAATCCGTACTAAAAGTTCCAAACAAAGCTAAACAAACATTTTCCTAATCACCGATGTTGTGGTATAGCAATAGGGATACAGATCTGCCTACAGATCTGCCTATTCTAAGTCTTTTATATTCCTTAGCTCAGTTATTCGAACTCTCACAGTTGCACTTTGAACTCTAGCCAAGTCGACTCCTTTTTTTTTTTTTTTTTTTTTCCGTTCGGTATTTGGCACAATTAGTCCATTGACTATCACTTGTTACAATTTTATCTATGTGATTTCAATTTCGGCAATTAAGTTCTTCAACTTTCTGAAATTTTTTTCCCGGCACTTGGCACAATTAGTCTCTTGACTACATCATTTGCTATGATTTTATCAATATCATTTCAATTTTGGTAATTAAGTCCCTCAACTTTCTAATTAGTAGTAATTTAATCTAAAATAAGTAACTAGTGTTAAGTACTCACTAAATAAGAGCGTGTTTTGGATGTGACAGTTCAACAACATTTAAAAAATAAAACAAATAAAAGTAAAAACAGAAATTGAAGTTTAAAAGGGAAAAAAAAAAAAAAAAAAAAAGGTTAGAGTATACAGTAAACTGAATAAAACCAAATTCTAAGAGAGAAAACCAATCCAAAAATTGAAACTAGATTTTCACAAATGCACGATCCCGAATGGGAACTTGGAGGTAGTAACTTTTGACAAATCTCACTCCTGCTCTCATCGCTAGCGAGGAGCTTGTTGTAGTTTCATTGACATCGTTGCCGAAGATGGAGAAGAGTTCCATACTAGTCGGGGACGGCCTAAGCTGTCGTGGGTGAGTCATAATTTTGGATTTTACTAAGGAGAGTCTTAAGGAAAATAGGACAAGTTAGTCATTTGATCGGTCACCAACTTCGTTTCATCATCTACTTTGGTTTTGACGTCGTTCCTGGTTTCTTCACAATGGGACTCGCCAGCCGCGTTGCCAAATAGGCGCAGCCAACTGGGTCTTGGATTTGTCAACTTGGCGAGTGAACTTATTGTTGCACTTAGGGCCCGATATTGCCGATTATTCACAGATTAAGGAGACTTTCTTGGTAGTGGCATTCGGGGTTTGCTATAAATTGGAAAATTGGGTATGCTTGTAGATCTAGTGGGAAATCACAGAGAGGGGCTTGTAATCTGAAATGCAAGGTAGACGATTGGTTTGTCAGAGCTTTAGATAGAAAACGAATAGAGAGAGATTGATCACTTGCTCTTTTTTTTTTTTTTTTTTCATTTTTGGATTTACTTTTTGTGTTTTTTAAGTTCCACGTGCAAAACATGTGCTAATTTTGTGAGCATTTAACGGTTGTTAACAATTTGGACTTAATTGTCACTAATTAGAAAGATTAGTGACTTAATTACCAAAATTAAAATCATAGGGATCAAATCGTAACAAATATAGTTAAAGGACCAATTTTGCCAAATACACTCTTTTTCCTTCACGAAAGATTGTCGCCGTTATTTCAACCTAACATGAAGAAATTAACACAACTGCAGTACCAAGAAAAATTCTAGAAGGAATTACATTTAACATGCACTCTCTTTATTATGTTAATCTTAAAGCATCTCTAATGGGCATGTTATAACCTATGTGAATGTTAAATTCAAGCATTTCGTCTTAAAAAATCTCAAAAAATCTCTCTAATGGCATGTTATATATAGCATACATTTGAGCATGTTCTATTTCTATGTTAAATATAATATAGTAAATAACATCTGCTAAATTTTAACATATGCAAAAATTTACACTATTATCATTTTAGCATGCTTTAAATTTACAAAATTACCATTAATATGTGTTATGCTATATTTTAACATATGCAAAAATTTACATTATTGCCATTTTAGCATGCTTTAAATTTACAAAATTACCATTAATATGTGTTGGAGTTAACAATATTGTCATTATAACATGTGCTAAATTTTGTAGTTATTCAAAAGATGTATACATGTTGCAATATGAGAAAATTTAATACATGTATACATTTTTAAAACTTTCTTCATTAAATCTTATTTATAATTTTATCGAAACTAAGTTTCTTTTAATTAAAGTTCTCATTCACTACTTTACCCACTCATATATATTTCATAAAACAAATAAAATAGATGAATCATAAGTGAGTAAAGGCGTGAAAAATCATCCACACTAAATAGGTGAAATAGAAGTCTTATAGATAGTAATTGTATGGTAAACTAAAACGGTCGATTTTTTCGAGTTTTTCGATTTTTTGACTTGTTTAGTCGATTTTTCGGTGTTTTTGGTTCGTTCCGTCAGTTTTTTTGCGCATTCAGTCGGTTTTTCAGTTCGATCGGTCAGTTTTTTGGTTTAAACCGGAAAAGAACAATTTTTTTTTTAAAAAAAGTATTGTGTTTCTATTTTTTCCTTTCTTTTAAAAGAATATTTTAACTTTAAACTACAACTACTTGCGAAATAGTAGTACAAAACAACCATAAAATTATAAATATAAAAATTCAAATGGATAAATATAGATTTAGATATAAAAATCAAACTTGAATATAATAATTTAGGTATTAGATAATTACAAAATAAAATATTGTTGGGTCTATAAGGAGTTGGTAAATAATAGCATTTAGGTTTGAGGAAAATTTTAAAAGATTATCAAATATTAGTTTTAGGAAATTTTTTTAATGTTATATAGTATTTCAGTATTTTTAATATATAAATAATTAGATAATAAAAAAAATAAATTAAAGTATCGGTTCGATCGGTTTTATACCGGTCGGTTTGAAGTTGAAGGGAAAACCGACCAAATTAACGTTAATTTTTTAATTTTTGGTTTTTGGTCAGTCGATTTTTTCGGTTTAGTCGGTTTAACGGTTTTTCTGCATACTCCTAAGATTTACACATCATATGGTGCCCCATAACATTACTCAAATTTAACATGACATGTTAAATTTAGAATTAACATATCTTTTTTAGCATAAATGCATTAGAGATGATCTTACACACACATTTTGTAAGCAACTTCCTTTAGCAGTGGGGAAAAAAATTTTCAACACTCAACAATATGATTATTTAACATGAAATAATTCTTTATTAGACGTAAAATATAATTTCTTTGTTCAACCACAGTTGGTGTCATCGCATATATATATATATATTTATATATGATATACTCTAATAGGTATTTTTCTTAATTTTTTTATATTTATTGTTTCACTTAATTAAAATTTATGAAGTACATGATTAAAAAAAATAGAAAATAAGAATATTAAATAATTTATATTTATTATTATTATTTTTCTAACTACTCAAGTCATGGTATTATAATAAAGAGGTGGAAAAAAATTATCCAATGCTATAGAAAGATAGTAAAAAAAATATGTATTATGTCATATATCTACATATTTGCAAAGAAGGATAAGGAATTTGCAGAAGTTTTCTGTACCGACAGTATGGTGCCCGGCAACATAACGTGGGCGGTGGCATCTCATGAAACCAATTCTTCAAAGGTGAATGTATAGTAAAAGCCATCATTATTTACTGACTTGAACACGTGGCGATATTCTATTCGTAAACAAAATGGGCAATCCGTTAACACGTGACTTGAACATAATTAACACTAACTATAATAAACTACTATATTTTCTGTTTAACGGAGACTACTCTCTCTCTCTCTCTCTCTCTCTCTCTCTCTGTTTCTCACACACAGTCTCTCTCTAACTGAGCTCAAGCTCTCATATTCAGAACCCCAAAAAAAAAAAAAAAGAAAAAATGCAAGCTTCGAGGATTCTGAGAAAGTCACTTGGCTATTACAGCTTGAAGAAGCAGAAAGCTATTCAGCCATTTTCAGTGAGCTCGATTTTTCATGAGACTGAGAATGAGCTCCAAAAATGGACTTATTGTTACCAAACTCGACGGACTCTCATCCTGGAGCGCTCCTCCTCTCAGCTCATCAAGCTTCACAGACTCGCCGATGCCGACTCTGGTAACTACTCTTCTTTTCTTTTTCTTTAAAAAAGCTAGCTTCTCAAAATTTTGAGTTTCATGTATGGATTTTGGTGGATTTTAAGATCCATTTTTTGGATTTAGTAAGAAAAACCTAATTGGGTGTATATATATATATATATATATATATATATATATATGGTGGTTGGGTGCAGGAATCGTGGAGGTTAATTTGGACAGGCCCGAGAGGAAAAATGCGATTGGGAAAGATTTCCTGAGAGGGTTTCAAGAATCACTCGAAGAAATTAGTAAGGATTCGTCAGCTAATGTAATTTTGATTCGTAGTTTCGTTCCTAAGGTCTTCTGTGCTGGTGCTGATTTGAAGGTAACCCAAACAAACCCATTCTAGATATTATTTTATCTTTATATGTTTTTTTTACAATTTGATTGTTTGAATTTTCTTATGTGTCCTAAATGAGGAGCATTTGAGTTGAGATGGGAAAGGTGTGATTTGGTTATTGGAGAGGCATAAATGGTGTGAACTTTTGTTTGACAATTTGATTTTGTAGGACTTCTGGAAGGATTGTTTTTATGCTATTTTTAGGGTGATTTGGCGGTTTGTCATTTTCATTGATAAATAAGTGCATGAGAAACAAAAAAAGAGTAAACCAAACAAAAACCATTGTTCTATTGAACATAAGATGTAATAAATGCTTAATAAACGTAAATTATATCTAAAACTTTCACTGAAAGCGAACATAAAAATATAAATTGTATGTTACATCAGAATTTTTTTTCTTTTCCTATTAAAAAAATAAACTGATGGTATGCCAAAAGAAATTTCTCCAACCCGCCTTCTGCTGCCAATTAGCTGGATGGGCTGAAACCTGCCCTGCCCAAAAATTAGCAGCTGTGTGGCCCTGTTTTCAGTGAGTAGGGCTGGTTCGGTTGGACAGGTTAGGCGGGTGACCAGGTTTTTGAATGTCAATATTGTATTTCTTTCTGCGGGCAGCTGTACATTTTCCTTTTGTGGGTTGTGTTTCCTGAGGAGTGGTGACAAATCCAAGCCATCCATAGGGTGGCCCTCGGATGGTTTCGGGCCCCATAATGGAAGGTCGAGATGTCTTGACTCATTAGACCTGTCTGTCGATAACATTCTTTGTATTTTCCCTGGTTCTATTCCTTTGGATTTTTTTGCAGAAACTTTTAATTTGTTGTTCGAGCTAGTGTGTTTGTTGTTTGTTCGTATTACTATCAACAATTCACGCAATAAGCAGATTGTTTTTAACTAGAAAACTAAGGAGATAGTTAGGAACTCCAGTAATTTCAGAGTAACCAAAGCCTTAATTGTCTCATCTATGAGGGACTGTCTGTACAGCAAGTAATATTCGCTGTTAATGTACTTCTTGGCTTTTAATTCGATTCACAGGAACGCAGGGAACAGACTCCAGCTGAGAATGAATCTTTTGTCAACTCACTCCGCTCCTCATTCACATTTTTAGAGGTCATCTCGCTTCCTATCACCTATGTTATTTTTAATAATTACTTATTTATTTATTTATTTATTTTTATGTTGGCATGAAGTTATTATTGAATCATCCATAGGAAATGTGTTGTACTTGATTTCAATAAACTGTAATTGGAATTTTTATGTAGCTGATGGCATGCTGCAGAAATAGCAGTGTTTCCTTGTGGTTTACAGATTGGAGGCTTCAAAGTAGATTAAGCCTCAACTCTTTTTCATTAGATTTTTGGGGATAAATATCTTACAATATTCACCATCAAAGCTCAAATCTACATGAAAAAGAGTGTATATATATATATATGCATACATATATATTATATGTAAATAAGGTATTCAGTTGGAATTGAATACAAACTTTGTTGGGTTTGACCAGTTTCTGTCAGTAGGATAAGAATCAATTCTTAAGCCCTGATATCTGGATTTCTAATCGACAATGCAAAATGCCTAATCCATGTATTCATCTATCTATACTGGTGTTTGATATGTATATCTAAATGCACTTACATGCGTGTTTGATATGTATATCTAAATGCACTTACATGCATGCAAATATATACGTGCACTTGGTGTTGAGGAGTATTAAAATTACTAAGTTGCTGATACTGTCATGTTGTTTCTCTTGCTTTCATATCTGCTATAACTACATGGTGCTAAAACCTTCTAGATGTTAGTTTCCCATAATATCTTTGACTTGGCACAGTTTATCTCACATCTTTCTACTTATTGAGCATTTACACAAATTTCTTTAATATTTTTTGTTCAGAAACTTAGTATTCCTAGTATTGCTGTCGTTGAAGGAGCTGCATTGGGTGGTGGACTTGAAATGGCTCTAGCATGTGATCTTCGGATATGTGGTACATCACCTAAATTTTGATATTAAAGTTGGACTGTAGTGATGAGGTGTAGTTATAAGACTCATTGTTTTTCATCTCAAATGGCTCAGGAGAAGATGTGGTATTAGGCCTACCAGAAACAGGACTTGCTATAATTCCTGGGTATGAGGTTAACCTCATTTCTCATATTGTTAAGCTTTGCAATGTCATAACCTGCAGAACCTGCATATCATACAATGGGGGGTTACCCAACTTCGTTTTCTAGTTTAATTTCTTGGGCTGTTCCTGATCTTTGCTGACTAAAGGAGCATGTAATACAAACTTATCAATACGTTTGACTTGTTCGACCAAACTATCTTTACTTTCCTTTATCTTTTCTGTATACGGCACTGATAATCGTTTTCTACAAACCTTTGTTTAACAGAGCAGGTGCGACACAACGACTTCCTAGATTGATCGGAAAAGCACAAGCTAAGGAACTTATTCTCACCGGCAAGAGGATTAATGGCACGATTGCAATGTCTATTGGTGATCTACTTAATATTCAGTTTGCTTTATTTATATTATTAATCTATTTCTACATGCTTTTCTTATGGCAAAAGTATTTCTTGATGCAGGTCTTGTCAATTACTGCGTTCCTGCAGGAGAAGTTTATAAGAAGGCACTTGAAATTGCCCGAGAAATAAATGAGAAGGTACTTGCTTACTTACCATTTGTTTTGTTGGAGCTGCATAGATGGTCCATTCGGACTCGATTGCATGTGGACTGACTAAATGCCTCGCCTAATCTTATTAATTCTACATGTGTATAACTCAAAACTCAGCTTTACTCTAAATAAAAGTAGTTGCTGGTGTTTTGTATGAATCATCCCGCATCTAATACTTGTTGCAGGGTCCGTTGGCGATAAGAATGGCAAAAAAGGCCATCGATGAGGGACTAGAGGTAAATATGGCTTCAAGTGAGGCAATAGTAAAACACTGCTATGCACAGCTCTTGTACACAAAAGATCGCCTGGAAGGCCTGGCAGCATTTGCTGAGAAGCGAAAACCAAAGTACAAAGGAGAATAAAAGATATGAAAATACCGGTGATCATTTGTTTTTGGATGAATTGGCTCCTTGGATGAAGACAAGAGTTTGTTTCTACCAGCAGAAGCCTAGCAGCTGAATAAGGGTCAGATATGTACGATGAACCTTCAGTTAGTAATAAATTCAGTTACTGTTGGTGTTGGAGTGTTCAAGTGGGTATCTTGTTTTGATACTGTACAACATTTTGGTAGCCAGAAGTTTGTGTTGGTAATGAAAAAAGTTTCAGAAAATTTATGGACACTGGTTTGTTGGTCTTGGTAAGTGGTAAAAACCTGCGACTTCTTAGTTGGAATGACATTATTCCTAGAAATCAACT
>JXTC01000323.1:207716-250170 GCA_002914845.1 Trema orientale | reverse complement strand
ACTCAAAGGAGCAACATCAAGCACAAGCATTTCTGCAAAATCAAACAAACAAATCTTATAAGAAGCATAGCCTATAAATAACAACTACTCAAGTCTAAGTTATGAATGACAATTTGAGTACTTTTGGTTTCCTCGCTGCCTTCACCACTGAGGATTCCGCCCTGCAAGGCTGCACCATAGGCTACAGCCTCATCAGGATTGACACCCTTGTTTGGTTCTTTCCCATCAAAGAAGTCCTTCAAAAGCTGTTGCACCTTGGGAATTCTAGTGCTTCCACCAACAAGCACAATCTCATGGATATCGGTTTTCTTCAAGCCAGCATCTTGCATGGCCTTTTTCACCGGCCCCATGGTCTTTTTAAACAAGTCCAAGTTTAGTTCCTCAAATCTAGCCCTGGTCAGTGGTTCGGAGAAATCGATTCCATCAATAAGAGACTCGATCTCAACTCGTACTTGGTGTTGGCTACTCAATGCTCTCTTGGCTCTTTCACATTCCTTGCGAAGCTTCCCAAGAGCCTTGTTGTCCTTAGTAATATCCTTGTTATACTTCTTCTTGATTAACTTGATGAAATGCTCCATCACTCTGTGATCAAAGTCTTCCCCGCCTAAATGGGTATCTCCACTCGTAGCAAGAACTTCAAAAACTCCATCGTCAATGGTCAAGATGCTGACATCAAACGTACCGCCTCCAAGATCAAACACCAAAACGTTCTCTTCTTTTCCTTTCTCGTCCAGACCATAGGCAAATGCGGCTGCTGTTGGCTCGTTGATTATTCGAGTCACATTCAGCCCAGCGATGGTGCCTGCGTCCTTTGTAGCCTGTCTCTGTGCGTCATTGAAATAAGCTACAAGGAAAACCATTGATTAATACTCATTAACACAAAAAAAATAACCAATTGTTGAATAAAAGATAAGATTTGAACACTAAACAACTTATAATATAAACTATACTAATTTACTACTAGCAACACTCGCTTTGTTAGATATTTTGGTGGAATTTATCTATTAAGTAATTTGACAGAATAGTGTTAGAAGTGCTGCTAGGTACTTCTCAAACTTGATAACTACTAATCTGTATGTACCTGGAACAGTAATAACGGCGTCCTTTATTTGCTTCCCCAAATATTGCTCTGCCGTCTCCTTCATCTTCCCCAAAACCATAGCGCTTATTTCCTCGGGGCTAAAAACCTTGGTTTCTCCTTTGACCTTCACCTCTATATAAGGCTTACCAGCCTTGTTGACTACCTTATAAGGTAAAAATTTGATATCTCTTTGAACTTCTGGATCATCAAATCTATATATATATATATATATTATTAAAAAAAAAAAAAAAAAAAACAAGCCAAACCCAATTCAAATATCACTCCGTAGAACACAAAAATCACAACGTTTTTCCAAATTAGATAGCAGAAAATTGTGACTTACTTTCTCCCGATGAGCCGCTTGACGTCAAAAACAGTGCGTTCTCCATTGAGAGCCACTTGATTTTTTGCAGCCTCACCTATGAGACGCTCAGTATCAGTGAATGCAACCCAAGAAGGGGTGATCCTGTTGCCTTGGTCGTTGGCTATAATCTCCACGTGACCGTTCTTAAGGACCCCCACACAAGAATATGTAGTACCAAGATCAATTCCAATTACGGTTCCGGGCTTGTTATTAGATGAAGCACCAGCTACTATCGCTAGTCCGAACAAAAACACTATAGAAAAAAAGAAAACAAGTACTTTAGAATTTGAGGTCAAAACCCATCTCTAAATCTTCCGGCGAATAAAAAAAAAAAACGTAAGGAAAAACATAATCTATACGTAGAAAAGTAAGACTATTCGTACTTAGAGATCGAAAAACCAAATACTGAGAAGAAAAATATAGAGAACAACAAATTAAATAACAGAACGTACTGACCATCAACATTTACAATTTATATAAAAGAATACTGAAGAAATAATAATTAAAAAGTTTCTTTAGAATAAAAACTCGTGATTTTTTTGGTGAACAAAAACAAAAAAGAGGAAAGAGCATATTTTTAAAGCGATAGTAAGGTGAACTTCATGGGTTTTAGTTTGCATAGATGTGTAACTCTCTTAGAAAAAAGTAAAAGGGGCTAGAAAAACGAAAATTCGCTTGTTTCTACTTAGAGACACGAAAATTCTCTTATAAACTAAATAACTATTACTGAAACATTCAATATTAATGTACAATACAAGTGGTTCACGACAAGATCACACGTACATAATGTTGTGAAAACGTAAAAGAAAGAAAGAAAAAAAAAAAGTTTAGGCCGTAAACAGAAAACATAAGTATGGTACATCACTAGGGGAGGGTGATGTTTGTGGGCTTAATCAAACAGAGGAGCATTGAAGAATACTACGATACCTTTAACCAGATTTTACCAAACATTATCTCAACCTCCCAAAATCCCAATCAACTTAACCAATTAATTAAACTAGAACTATATATATATATAATTACAAGGAAAACTTACTCTAAAAATTTATGAGCAAGAATATAATAACAAAATTATAAGAGAGTAGTAATTAAAGAGCAAGATCAATAATACTAAAATTATAAGAGAGTAATTTTCGTAATCTTACTGGAAGTAAATAATAGCAGTAGGTTCTTGGGTGCCATGATGCAGAGTCTGAAGGCTCATTGAGAGAGATGCGATGTAGTAAGCGATATATGGGAATATGGTGGGTTTTTATAGTTTTGGCTTTGGGTCATTACTAGTTTTGGTTGGACTCTTATTGACGCTGTTATATTCATTGATTGTACGACACGTGTCTTCAATGAGTAGTTTTGGTTCAAATACAAGACTCTAGTTGGACGACTCACGTATTTCAACTTTCCACGTCACTCTTTTTTTTTATATATATTTTTTTATTTTTTTCAATTTTCCACCCTTCAGATTATCCAACCAAAATTTTTAAAAAAAAAAAAATTATAAGAAAAATGCTTTGCTTCGAGCGTGAATAAACATGAAAATTTTCAACCATATTGGTTGACCTAAATATTCCCTCGCTTAGCCATTTTTTGTTGATTTTATGAATCCATCTTAAAGATTTACATTTTAATTTGACAGTTTTTCTTTTCAGGCGTAAATATGTATCTCTCTTTAGTAGTTTTTAATTGCCTTCATGCGTATATGAAGTGTACATGTGAATATAAAAGAAGTTAAAAATAAAAAATAAAAAAAATCATTAATGTAAAGATTAGACTACGTAGATATTTTTATATTGCTTATATTTACTTCCTCTCAACTTTTCCATTGATACTCTGTAATATTATGTAAATGTGTGGTGTGTAAAATTATAAGAACAGTCAAAGAAAATTCAATAACATATTTCTATAATCAATATAGTATATACGAAATGTAGGCAAGAAACTCTGTTTTTTTTTTTTCGTCCTAATATTTTTGTTACATTTATAGAATTAAATAAATCAAATGTAACATTAAAAAAAATGGAAAAACTTACCTAAATGAGTATATTGCGGTGCAGCGTGGTTTGGAAATTTTGTAAACCATATCAAACTATATAATTAAGAAAAAAGAAAACGGCAAGAAATTGGTATGATCTATGTGATTTGGCAAAATCTCACACTCGTATACTTTCAAATAGAGATGTCAAATAGATCATGTCGTGCTGTTATGGCGAGTAAAAGGTAAGTTCATTCGTATTTCGTGTCGTGCTCGACACAGCCCACCAAAATTTCGTGTTGGTGCTGGCACAACACATGAAAGATAAGCTCACTCGTGTTTCGTGTTTCGTGTTTCGTGTTTCGTGTTGACCAGACTTAAATACTTTAGGCTCGGCATAGGCACATGTCGTATTGTGTTTGTGCTTTTGTTAAGCTCATTTCGTGCGAGGCACAGCGAGCCCAAATCAGAATTAATTGTCAATTTCTAATTTCTAATTAATATATATTCCTATAAAAGAACAAATCCATTAAAATATCAATTAAGTGTGAGACTTAGAACTAATTTTCATGTCGCCATTACTCTAATTTATTAATAATTATTACTATAATTGATTATCATGTTATTAATTTTAAAAATGCTGATTTAATATTTTGAGTATAAATATATTTTTTAAGTATCTAGTGTCGTGCTTTATGGACTGTATTGTACTTGTGTCATGTCGTATTGGCCCATTGTACCTAAAGACATGAGCCGAGTAAGGTCAGTTCATGTTGTACTTGGTACGAATTTTTTCTATGATGTATCGTCATGCACCCTAATGAGTGGCCTAACCCATTTGACATCTCTACTTTTGGATCACTATTGCTAACTTTCTCTAATTAAATTATAAAAGTACGTATGTGGATAACAATATAATCCACGCTTACAGGCATTATCCGATCTGAACAGATATGCGAAAAACTACTCAAGCGAAGAAAATGACCGGAGTGAAAATAACCACACCATTAATATGTGGGTATGATGTAAGGACGGTATTAGCATAATCCGCACCGTACTGCCTATATATATATAGACTTCTATGTATATTCATATATCCGTCTATATATATATATATATGGGCACAAATCCAGTAGGTATTTTTTTTTTTTACCTATGCATAGGTATTAATTGGGCCAATGAAAATTTTTTTTGCACATTCTTTTATATTAAAAAGTAAGAGAGAGAAAAAGCATTAATGACGCACGTCATCTCATTTTAGCCGTTAGATCATTGTTAGATGATAATCCAATGGCTAGAAAAAAAATACCTACACATAGGTAAAAAAAAAAAATACCTACCAGATTGGCAACCTATATATATATGTATATTCATATATCTTTGCAGGGTCGGCCAGGGTTAGGCAACTGCCAAGGCCCAATTAAAAAAAAATCTAACTTACTAAATATATTTAGTAAAATCTAAGTTCAAGGCATGAGATAAATTAACTAATAATTATGTGTAAACATTATCCCCTCAATCTAATCCACATACCACGTTTAAATTTTCATATATAATAGGAATATATCTTTTTCTCAATATATATATATATATCTTGTTTAATTGTGTGATTCAATAATAAATTTATAATAGGCTTTTAATTTTAAGATAAAGAAAATAAATCCCGTTTTTAAATCCCACAAAAAAAGAACTTCTCCATGTACCCATCTCGAGAAAAAAAAAGAACGGGGTATTTTCTTTTTGTAACTGTACGAGTACCACTGAAAAGTTTCTAAAACTAACAACTTAGTTTCAAAAATATTAACTATAGCATATCACACTCACTCAAAATTCAAAATTCATTATGGTTTTTTTTTCTTAAATAAGTTCTGGATGATGGATCTACTCTAGGTAATTTCAGGTTCAATTCTTCATTTCTTTTATTTTTGAAGTTATATTAAATTAACTGTTCTTGTTTGTTCTATTTTTGAAATTTATATTACGTTAATTCTACTTGTTTCTTATATTTTTGCTACTTATATTATCTTTTTTGTTATTGTTGTTCTTCGTAAGATTATATTTATGTTATTTTTGGGTATTTATCTTCTACTTGATTTAATTATCAATAATAGTAATAATAAAAAAAGTCTAATAGAAAAAAATTGAAGTTGCTAGATGATAATGATCTAAAAAGTTAATGTCCCAAATTTGAGGATATCTCAAAACAAGATGAGATCTCAAAACATCGCGAGATTTTATGATATTGATGACTTAGATTTATTTTCTCAACTAAGAATACTAATAATGATTTTTTTAAAAAGAAAAACTAATTACATATATGGCTCATATAAAATTGAGTGATTGATTTCCACGAGGTTCTTAAAAAAAATTGAACTATTGAATGACTTAGTTATATTTTACAAGGCCTCTGTATAAGTTTTGCCAAGGGCCTTAACCCATATAGAGATGACTTTGTATCTTTGGTAAAATAATGAGTTTTGAGAGTTATATATACTTATATATTTAAATTTTAGAGTTTGAAAATTATTCAATATATTGCTGAAAATTAATTAGTATATTATTGTATTTGGTGTTTTGTCAATTATGAAAAAGTTTAGTATTTTCATCTTATTTTATTTTTTCTTATTTTGTCATATTATTAAAAGGTAATGGTAATCATAATTTTTTCCATTATTTTTGATTAATTTCCACACTGTTCCTGTATCTGGAAAAAAGGGTACGGGTATGTTATTGCGATTCGCCATCAAGGATGAAGATAGTGTGGTTATCCTTCGTGAGGTTACTTATCCTCTTAAGGCTATGTTTGGTAGAGAGGAGAGAAAAAAAGAGGGAAGGAAAAATTAGGAGCGAAAGAAAATATGTATGATGGAAATAAAAGTGTCTTTCCTTTATTATTGTTTGGTACGTACGAAAGAAATAAAACTAGAATATTTTAAAATGATTGTTTTGCCCTTTTCATTAAAATTTAAAATTAATGTATAAGATTATTTTAGTAATTTCACTTTCAAACATTGATAAAAAAATCTTTTCCTTCTCTTTTTTTCTCCATTTTTTGGGGAGAAAATATTTGTGTAAGACTTATCATTTTTTCCCCCCTTTTTTCTCTCACTTTTTCATTTTTCTCTCTTTTTCCACCTACTAAACAATCTAATTTTTTTAGTTTCCCTCAATTTTTCTCTCAAACATTTTCCTTCCTACCAAACACATAGCTTAAAAGAAAAAATATAGTCTAGTCTAGTGTAATCTAATCTAATCTATATGAGTTCAATGAGTTCAATTATCTGTATCGTAGGGATTGGATTAGATCGATTTAGTTTAATCCATTATTTTTAAATTTTAAATACATAGATGAGACGTAGCCCTTCCTAAAGTCTTATCTCATGTCCTGACGTGTTTCCAATTCAACTCCCCAATGTTATGGCGTACTTAGAAGTTAGAACACTAATACTATGATAAGAACAAACCTCTGACGTTTGATTTTTCGTCTCGCAGATTATTCTATCTCACTGAGCAAGCAAAATTTGCAATATTTGAGTCTCAGTTTCAAGTTTCAGCTTCTCAAAACTGAAAATTTGAAAAAAACAAAAAAATATATAAAAAAAATAAAAATGCAAGCAATAAAAATCCTACGAAGGCCGCTTAGCCATTACAGCTTGAAGAATCAGAAAGTTCTTCGACCATTTTCAGGGACCTCAATATTTCCTGAGAATGAACCCCAAAAATGGTGTTACCAAGCTCGTCGGACTCTCATCTTGGAGCCCAATTGGTCTCAGTTTGTCAGCCTTCAAAGACTCTCCGACTCGGATTCTGGTAAATTCCTTTTGAAAGCCCTTTTTCTAATTTCTGGGTCAAAAATAAAAACTGTGTTTTGGGTTGATTTTAGGGTCTTTTCTTTATATTCAAGAAAACCCGATTGGGTTTTGTTGGCAGGAATTGTTGAGGTTAATTTGAATAGGCCTGAGAGGAAAAACGCCATTGGGAAAGATTTGCTGAGAGGTTTGCAACAAACCCTTGAAGCTATAAGTAGGGATTCTTCTGCAAATGTTGTCTTGATCCGTAGTTTAGTTCCTAATGTGTTCTGTGCTGGTGCTGATTTAAAGGTAACGTAAACAAGTCTCAATATTTCGTATAGAATTTGATTGCTGAAGGAACCCGTTTACTTAATCCTACTTGGGTTACTAATATTTTGATGTTTTGAGACTTACATGTAAGAATTAGTCATTTATGAATATTATTATGATAAATGATGAGTAATCAATTACGGTCTCCCTTCAAAAAAAAAAAAAAAATATTACTCTGGGTCGAGTGGTCAGGTTAATAGTTTGCTCCCAGCCTACTTAGTAACATGCTAGAGTTTCTTGCCTCCCAAAGGTTGTAGGTTTCTGCGGGAACAAGTATAGAAAAAGAAGACGATGAGTTATTGGTTGACAGGGGCAAGGTGTGCAGTGGCATAAATCATGGAAGAAAGAACCTATAGTTTGATTCTTGTAGGCCAACCATAGTGACTAGTGAGTGTGGGGGTTCCTTAGGAGAAAATTTTTCTTTCTATGAAGCTTTGAGTCAGATACATGATATTGAAGAAGTTCTGATGAAGGCCTGTCGGTTTTGATTCTTTGTTTTGTTTGATGAGAAAGGCCCTTTGTTTGTATTCTCAACAGTCTAGTTTACTGTGAGCAAATCATCTTAACTCACGAAATTAGCTCACTTATCTTAAATAGAAAATTGGGTAATTAGTATGGAACCCTCGAGAATTGCATAGTAACGAATCAATGCCCTATTGGCTTGCTCTTTTATTTCATCACTGAAGGATTGTAGTTGTACTGTAGGTAATATGCAATGTTAATGTAGTTTTTGGCTGTTAAATGGATTGGCAGGAACGCAAGACACTGACTCAGTCTGAGGTTCAATCTTTTGTCGACTCACTACGCTCCACATTCTCATTTATAGAGGTCAGTCCCCTTATTTACCTATGTTTCTTTTTTTTTTTTTTTTTTATTTTTTTATTTTAATGTTGACATGAAGTTATAATTGAATACATAAAAGATCTGTTGGACTCGATTCTTTTTTCTTCTTCTTTTTTTATTTTTTTTATTTTTAATTTTAATGGTTGAATGAATGATCCTCTCAAAGGAGGGTATGATTAGAAGAGCAAAAAGAAAATCAATCCAAACAATCAGTGTATCCTTTGTAAAGGCTTGCCTTTACAATCCCTATTCACTAAATGAAACTAGTGGGACTTGATTCCAATCAACTATTGTTGGACTTTTCATGAAGCTGGTACCTTGTAAACCCATGCTGCAGGAAAGTAGCTGGTTTCCTCATGTTTAACAGATTGGAGGCTTCGAAGTTGATTTAACCTTAAATCTTCTCATTAGATTTTCAAGGCAACGGTTTGCTTGTATCCATTGATTTTTACAGTCAGAACTTAAAAAATATTTGAAGTGAATAATAAAATAATGTCCCCCTCAGCTGGAGTTTAATTCGAATTTCATTGGGTTTGATCAGTTTCTGTTTATATGTTAAGAGTTATTCTTAGATTGATGTCTAAATTGCTAAACAACTGTGCCTAAATCCATGTATTTTTCTATGTTTGGTATTTGCTATGTCATATCCAAACACACACGTACATCCATGGACATACTGTTCTGGAGAGTATTAAATTACTTTATTGGTTTTCTCATGTTGTTTCTTTTGCTTTCTTATATTATATAACTACTTTGCTTTAAAATCCTTTTACACTTTTTTACTTGAAGAAAATCCTTTCCCATGTTATGCCCATAATGTGTTGTTTTCTTAGGACAATATATCTTACATTTTTCTTCTTGATCGTTTATGTCATTAACTTAAATTTTTTCTCTCAGACACTTTGTGTTCCTAGCATTGCTGTCATTGAAGGAGCTGCACTGGGTGGTGGACTTGAAATGGCTCTATCATGTGATCTTCGGATATGTGGTAGTTCCATTTTTAAAATTTTTCACATTTAAGTTGACCGTAATTAGTGAAAGTCACTGGTTGGATGAGGTGTAGTTATCAGACTGATCGTTTTACACCTCACATGGCTCAGGACAAGATGCAGTATTAGGCTTGCCAGAAACAGGGCTTGCCATAATTCCTGGGTATGCAGTACATCTCATTTCTTGTTCTCTAAGCTTTGCTCTTTGATGTCATATTGCAGACCTGCATCTCGTATAATTCTTTTCTCTTTTAACATCTTACTGGAGTAGTTCCTGACCTTTGCGTACCAAAACATGGAGCATCTAATGCAGGATGCATTTGCTTAGGCGAATGATATTATCAATGTGTTTTGCTTAAGACAGAATTCTTCCAAATGACCTTTAGTGTATTCATTTTTATTTATCTTTGCTTTCTACTGTATTGATCATCATTTTCCTCAAAAACTTGCCTTTCACAGAGCGGGTGGGACACAACGACTTCCTAGATTGGTTGGAAAAGCAATAGCTAAGGAACTTATATTCACCGGCAGAAAGATTAGTGGCAAGGCTGCAATGTCTATTGGTGCATCTACTTAGTATCCAGTTTGCATTACTAATTATTTTATTTGTTTCTCTTTACTTCTCTTAGTGGAAAAAGTATGTTTTGCTGCAGGTCTTGTCAATCATTGTGTTCCTGCTGGTCAAGCTCATCTAAAAGCACTCGAAATTGCTCGTGAAATAAATGAGAAGGTACTTACCTTTTTCTTTCTCGGAGCTGCATAGATGGTCCTCTTGGCCTTTTACACTCAAAACTTTTAGTTCTCTATTGCATGTGGACTGAATAAATGCCTCTCCTGATCTTATGAACTTAACATGCGTGAATAAATCAAGTTGAAAAGTACTTGTTTCTCCTTGGAATTAAATAACACAGGGTCCATTGGCGATTAGAATGGCGAAAAGGGCCATCAATGAGGGTTTAGATGTAAATATGGTTTCAGGTTTGGCAGTAGAACATGACTGCTATGAACAGCTCTTGGACACAAAAGATCGCTTGGAAGGCCTGGCAGCATTTGCTGAGAAGCGGAAACCAAATTATACCGGAGAATAAGAGCGATCAGAACATCAAAGATTGTCTATTTTGGAATGAATTGGCTCCTTGGGCAAAGTATCTGCATTAGATGCCTATCAGCTTGAAGGATATATTTTTACGATCAACCCCCTTAATGTATATGTAATGGATTTGTTGACTGTTGGTATGTTCACAGCAAGTATCTTAAGTATCTTTTTGTTTTGCCATTAAAGAAAAAAAACTCTCTTTTTGTTTTGATACTGTACACACACATTTGGTAGCCAAAGCTCTGTTATAAATAAACACAGAAAATTTTCAGAAAGTTAAGAAATTATCTTCATGCTATGCAGGGAAAGGGTGAAAAGAGAATAAAAACATATAATTCATAGAAGGCCAAATTCTTTAATGATGATATCCAAGTTATATATACAACTAAGAATTATAAGCAGGACATATGAAGCACTGTCAGCAACTTCTCTTTTTATTGTTTGTTTTTATAATTTATAATGCTAGGTGGGAAATGTTGCTCAATAAGAGCTCTCTCCCAAGTCCCCACCCCACTCCACTTCACTCCACTCCACCCAATACCCATACCCATAGACCGCATATTATTTTTGAAGACAATTTAACACTCTTCACTGTACACTTACCATTTTACTCTGTCCCTAGAAAGAAAAGAATAGAAAGAGAATGTGGTTTTGGGCGTCCGGGCCGTTGGGGGGGGGTGGGGCGGGGGAGAAAAGGACATGGATAAGACCATTTGGGATCCGTTTTTCTTTTTTAAGACCACGTTGATATTATTGCTTTTTTAGGACCAAATGTTAGGAGTGAATAAAGAGAGAAAAAATCGGTTTCCAAAATTGTCCTTGGTCAAAAGTAAGGATGTGGTAGGTGAGAGCATTAAATGGCTGTCATTTCATTATCTCATTTTCTCTCTTTTTTTTTTCTCTTTTCGTTCTCCTTTATCTTTCTCTCTTCAAAACCAGAGCTTAGTTTCCTTATCATGAAGAAGATGAGGAATATATTTAATCACTCTGTCTCATGAGGAATATGAAAGCACAAGCTTATTCTCTCTCTCTTGTTCTTATTGATGATGTCTCTGTCTCTCTTTCTCTCTCCACCTCTCTTTTTCTTTCTTTTTAATAGCCTTTTTACTATTTAATTAAAAAAACTCAGTCGGAAAGAAATTTGGCGTTGATAGGTGGGGAGATTCTCAAATTTTGAAGGTAAGCAAATAAGTTTTGTTTAAGAATAGTTTAGTGAAGAAGGACCATAATATTGATCCGAACAATATTATACTAAAAATTACATATTTTGATTTATTCATAATCTTCTTAATGCCTTGTAGATCTCGCTGGTTGACGTATGGTCAATAATAAATTGATCTTAGGTTAATATCCTCTTGACTTTTGGTCAATATGAAACTGACCTTTGAGATCAATTTAATCTTGACCTATGTTAAAAACTTTTGACTAGTACCTTATCATTTTGAAGTCATTTCTCCTTCATTCATTACATGTATCAACTTATATATCATGGAAGACATTATTCTATCTTAAGATATAGTTTTTGAGTTATTTTATGGACATAAAAATTGTTCTTCTCACTAATAAGACCTCTTCGTGTGGAGTTCATTTAATTCAAACTCAGTTACAATAATTTCTAAAATTACAGTCTGAAATAAATCCTAACAACTAGGTCAGTACTAGCATGCAAATTTAAACTGTTTTTCACCTATGGTCAGGATGTTCTTGACTTTAGGTCAGGAAGTTTTTGACTTTGGGTTAAAAAGTTCCTGACATAGGGTCAAGAAGTCATTGAATTAGGGTCAAGAACTTCCAGATTACAAGTGATGAATTTCTTGACTTAGTTCTTGATTTAGGGTCAAGAAGTTATTGACATGAGTCAAACTTTTCTTGACTTCGAGTTAAGAAGTTCTTGACTTGAGGTCAAGAAATTACTGATTTTTGGTCAAGAAGTGATTGACTTAAGGTTATGATATTCTTGACCCGAGGTCAAAAAGTAATTGACTTAAGGTAAACAAGTTCTTGACTTGAAGTTAACAATATTTTAAGTGTAGTTCAATATGAAACTTGATCACGATATTATACGTAATATGTTCTTAAATTTGGCATGAAGTTAAGAATAACTTGACCGGAAGTACAAAACAATTTAACCTGCAGTTAAAAACATTCTGACCTATAGTAACTCTAACAGATTGTTACTTCAAAGTCCGTAAAATTTTAACAAAATATAAACACTATTTCTTCATGTTTTTCTTCCCCTTAATTCCATCACTATTTCTTCTACTTATTTTTTTATATAGTCTTTGTATCATTTTTTGTCATTGTCTTATCCTCATCCATCCCCGTTTTCTTCATCTCAGAAGGTGTAAACTTTTCAGCTAGCTTAACGAGACGTTTCGGTCGATCAATCGTCGTTGGCTTATCCTTTTTAGCTTTTTTGCCCCTCCACTGCTTTTGGATCTCAAAATCATCATTGTTAGGATCTTTCTCTTGAATTCTCTGCAGTAATTACAACATATAAAGGTCAATATATTCTTCACTAAAGGCCAATAATATTCTTAACGCAAGGTCAAGATATTCTTGGCTCAGGTCAAGATAATCTTGACCTGAGGTCAAGACATTCTTGACTCAAGATCAAAATACTCTTGACTCAAGGAAATCTTGACAATACGTTAATATCGTATTGACCCCAACTCAACAATTTCCTGACTCATTGTCCATAACCTATTGACAATAAGTGAGTCAATAGATTATTCATCAGAGCTCAAGAAGATCTTCATCTATGGCCAAGAACATTTTGACCTGAGGTTACTAACTTCGATCAACACACAGAAATAAACCACAAAAAAATAAAAATAAATTAAAACACAAATAGATCTTCAATGAAGAAACAATGGCCAAAGTATACAAAATGTTACAGGAACACCCTTAATAGTTTACCAAAACAAACAAACACTAAAAATCTAACTCCCTTGCACAACATCAAGTTATAGAGTTTTTCACTTGAGGTGAAGATAGTGTTGACTATATGTCAAGAAATTCTTGACTCCAGATGAATGAGCTATTGGCTTGAGATCAATTTGAGGTCATGATTTTCTTGACCTTGGTCAATAAAATCTTGTTTTAACTTCTTAACCAAGATCAAGAGCGTCTTGGCCTGGGTCAATATATTGTTGACTTCATACAAAGAACACAAAAATATAATATAACCTTTTTAGCATACTCAAGGTCACCATGTAAAAAGAAGGTCAGCAAAACAATAGGTAGTAACAAAATTGACCAAAATAATAAACATAAAATCAGCAAAACACACAAATAAACTAGATCTTTCTCAAAATATGTACAAATAAAAATACAAAGAAATAAAAACAAATAAAAATCATAGTTTTTCACCATACTCAAGATCACCATACAAAAAGAAGTATTTTTTCCCAAAAGAAAGACAAAAATTATAAAATGCTAACCTTCTCTTGAATAGATGCGGCTTCTACATCCTTAACTGAAACACTAACAATATAGATGCTTTTATGATGCTTGAGATGTCTAGATTCTGATTTACAGCGCCTTGAGGGAGGTTTAATGGAGTTATAGCCGGATTTCTCGAGAATTTTAGCTGGATTTTGGGTTTTCAGGGGTAGTCTTCTCTCTTCCCTCTCCTATTTCCTCTTTGTTTTTTGATTTTCAAATGGAGATATAGGGTACAGTAGAAGAGCTGGCAGATGGGTTTGAGGGAAAGGAAGGGCATCTAAGGAATTTTACTCTCTGTAGGACCTGATTTTTAGTCCTAAAAAATTTATTCCAAAAGATGGTCCTAAAAGTGACTAAATGGATTATATTAGTCCTATCGATGTCCTTTTCTCGCGGGGGGGTGGGTTTGGGTTTTTCAACTGGGCCCAATTATTTCTGGAAGGCGCAAATACAGATGGACTTGGCATTTTGGGTTTTTCAACTGGGTCCACAATCATCTTTGGAAGGCCCAAAGAGATGGACTTTGAGATTTTGGGCTTTTCAACTGAGCCCATTATCTAAAGAAGCCTCAGCTGCACCACATTTTGGGCTTATGAACCGAGCCCATTATCAGAAGAAGGCCCAAATAGAGCTTAACTTATGGGCTTTTCGCTTGGCCATAAAGCCCAAAAGTCATAACAAGCACTTTCTATCCAAAACATATATATATATATAATATAAACCCAGAAGAGAAGAAGAGAAAGCGGTGGTATTTGTTCTTGTCCTCTCTCAGGCGATTCATTTCAAAATCTTCAAAACCCTACAAAAAGCAAAAGTTAGTAAGAGAATCTCACCCTCATCGTCCAACAATGGCTACTTTAGATGAAAGCCCTGCTGCTAAGAGGTGGCTTCCTCTTGAAGCTAACCCCGATGTCATGAACCAGGTCATTACAATACTCAATACCCTTTCTCTAACTCCACTACAAAATCCTTTCAATCTTTAGTTCGATAGTAGTATTCAAATTCAAGCTCTGTTTGGTTCCTCAGAAAACTTTAAACATATATAAAGCATGAATTTTTACTCTGGTTTTATTTTTATTTATTTTTTAAAATTTGTTTCTTTAAATTTCTTGTGTATATAACAAATATTTTTAGCTGGAAACCAGATTGAGAGCTCTAGTTTTCAATGATTTTAATAGAAAGGAATTGATCGATTTCAATTTTTAAGTTATTGGTCTTTTTGGTGTAAAGTGAAGATATGCGACTGTGATTGAAAGTGATTGAGGATTTTGACTCAATTTCGCCTAATAGGAGATTTGGCTCATTATGAGTCACTTTGCTTAGATCGGAGTTGAGTGGTTTTGTAGTTTTTGTTGGATTTTCTCTTTGAGTTAGCTGAATTTTGATTTAAACATAATGCTTTTTGACGAAAATGCAAAGGCATTTCCTTCGCTTTTGGTTGTGAATCAAGCTGATGAACAATTAGGGGATTTAAAGAATTGATTAAGGGTGGTGATGATTTTGTTTTCCGTCCAACAAAAAACGAGTCTATGCGTTGGGGGAGCTTTAGTAAGCTGGTTCTTCTTTTTAGTGTGAAAGAACCGAAGAGCAACCCAAAATTTAGCCTTATCTCACAGTGACTCGGAACTCCACTTAAAAAACTATGTTGTTCTTTTCCAACCATATATACTAAATAGCCATAATAGTAATATTCCACAGCTCTTCTGGTCCACTTTTTCCGTTTAACCCAGTATCAAACTGAAAAAGATCCTTATAGTGATGATGCCGGACTTAATAAACTCTGAACTCCTTTGGTAATCGAGATTGGAGCTTATGTAAGTTGTTTAAGTATCACTAATATAATTCCTAAGAGACCAATGTTACCCCTAATGGAAGAATTAAATTAGCCAATAGACACTTAAAAATGTCAAAAATTGTGTATGTGAAGTATTTATGATCCTATAATTTCCTATTTTTGCCTTATGATTTTTTTCCCTTTAGTTTTATAGCATTTGTGAAAAGATTCAGCAGGATGAACTTTAGTGTGCAATTTTCATCCTGCAGTTCCTTTGGGGCCTTGGTATTCCAGAGACTGAGGCAGAATGCTATGATGTTTATGGGTTCGATGAAGAACTTCTTGAAATGGTCCCAAAGCCTGTGCTGGCCGTGCTATTTCTTTATCCCATAACCAAACAGGTTTCTATCTTTACTTTTTTTTTTGAACGGTTTATCCATATGTCTTAATGTTCATCTCTAAAGTTTCAATTGTTCCCAGAGTGAAGAAGAGAGAATGCTGCAGGCAAATGAGATAAAGGTGAGTGGTGTCGACATTTGCCTCTTCCACTTATGTCTTTTCGATATCTCTCTCTCTCTCTATTCTTCATTCTCCTCCATCCTTTCTTTGTTTTTCTTCAAATCTCTTCCNTGTAGGAACCTCATGGTAGAGTTTATTTCATGAAACAAACTGTGGGAAATGCTTGTGGAACTATTGGGCTTCTTCATGCTGTTGGAAATATCACTTCAGAGATCAAGCTTCGTAAGTGTTGACTATGGAATTTTTTTTCAACCCTTCATATAGATTTTTCCTGTGCATGCTCAGTATTTTTTGCGACTCCTTATAGGTGTATTCTAGTTTCAAGATACATGGATGAGCATGATAGTCTGTTAATGAATATAATTTGTTTTGCTTGTGCTTTGCACAATCGCACACCCCATTGACCAGGTTCTCATGAAAATCGAACACTCTTTGCTTTTGTGTTGTTTGTTGTAGAATTTTTTGTGGGAGTTAGAGACTATGGATGAAAATTGACAAAGAGGAACAAAGTGATGAAAATTGCAAAACCAATTACTGACCCGTTTTACATGACATTGATGAGAAATTCGCTGTAAAATTTCTATTTACTGACCCATTTGACTTTCAAAACTGCTCATACTTGTTAAGAAGTTTAACCGAGAAAAAAAGGGGTAAAAGTTTACATAGGAAAAGTTGGGCCTTTCCATCATCCCATGTAAAGACCTGGAAAAAAGTAGATATGTAACATACGAAATGTTGTTAGATGAGAAAATAGGTGACTTCCTTGGAGATCGGAGATAGAGGTGAGCATTTTTAGCTTCTACTTAGGGGACAAGAATACCGTGGTCTGCCTGTCAAATATAACTGCTTATTCCTGGTATTTTATCCTGAAATTCAGAAGTCTTAGGTCCCCAAGCTGTGGCCTTGAGTAGCTTCTTGTGTTGGAATTGAGTTCCCTTTTCTTAAATAATGGAGCTTTCTTGAATACACAAGCGATCATTTCATTATTGTTATCATACTAACACACCTTCTGGGGTGTTTGCTTGTTGTTTCAGTTGAGGGATCATTCCTGGATAAGTTTTTTAAATCTACTGCCGGTTTGGATCCATTAGAGGTTCTACTTTCTCTTTTTCCTTTTGATTTCTCTCTCTCTCTCTGTCTCTGTCTCTCTGTCTCTCTCTCTCTCTCTCTTTTTCCCCCTTCCCCTGCTCTTTGATTGATATTATACCTACATGTTTTCCTTCTTCCATCTCATTCTTACATGTTCCTATAATTGTGTAGCGAGCACGATTTCTTGAGAATGACAGGGAAATGGAAGTTGCTCATTCGGTAGCAGCTACTGCTGGTGATACAGAGGTAAATTGTCAAAAATAGATGATAGGGCTACTTTGATTTTGACCTTGTGAGGTCTTGTTATTTGGTTTGTAGGATACACTTTAGGAAGAAACACAAGCATCTGATTGATTACCTTCTTTTTTAGACTGCCGGCTCTCCCTCCAAAAAGGGTGTTAAAAAGAAACCCCCCAAAAAAAAAATATATATAGTGTGTTATATTTGTTATTTTGTTCATCTAGTTCGTGCTTCTTGTCTTACCACCTTTTCTTTGCAGGCTTCAGACAATGTGGACACTCACTTTATCTGCTTCACATGTGTGGATGGTACGTACTTGGCTGGTTATCTCTCTCTGTCTGGATTTAAAATATACAAAATGCGTTCTGCCAAAATGATTGCAGATGCCTGCCCTTCTGAAGAATTTTGACTGCACTGTTTACATTTTGGTCATAGGGATACTTTACGAGCTTGATGGAAGAAAGACGGGACCAATTTCACATGGTGCATCTTCGCCAAGCACACTATTGCAGGTATACACTAGTAGTATCATGAAATGATTTTTACATGACCTCATCCAAAGTGCATTTAATTTCCGTAGAACGATAAATAAAACCATATGTCAAGTTTCTATGCTTTTTAAATTTCTCTTCATCGAATTGTTCTCGGCGACTTAGCACCCCCGTCTTTTTTCTTGGTTTGTTGCTATAATCTGGCATGTTGTCCTCCATTGTTTGACTTGTTCCACTGGATATTTTTATTGCCGCTTCAGTAAATATTCATAATAATACTCGACCTTTCTTTTTCACCGAAACAGGATGCAGCTAAAGTCATACAAGGCATGATCCAGAAAAATCCTGAATCACTCAACTTTAATGTCATTGCTATTTCGAAGAAAGCTGCTGGTGCTCCTTGAAGTGGCTTGTTTGAGATTATTTGAGCCCCTTATGAAACAGTTTAAATTTTAGTGCTGTAACTGTGCTTAAGGTGGTTGTTTAAGCTTTTCCAGTTATTTCGTGGCTATTATACTAGTGTTCTAAATCACCGGTTCATGGATTTGTTGAAATGGGCAAATAATTGTGATTTTGTTGGTTGTTCGGGTTGGTACACAAGTTTTCTTATGGCCCTCTTTGGCCCACAAAACTAATTAAGGGATGCCCATGACAAAAGAAGCCCAGTCCTGCTTTTGGTGCCTGGTCCAGACAAAATCTTAACCCAATCATGCATCAGAGGCAATCTAATAAAGCAAGCATGCACCGCTTTCCCTTCTTTTTTAAGCAGGTAATTATTTTAGATTACCTGCTGGCTGGCATTTTTAGGGGATTATTTTAGATTCATAGCAGGTTTTGATCCTTTTTTCGGTAAGGAAACTGCTGCATATTTAACACTAATTGAAACTGCAGTTTGTAAAAAAGGCCCTGTGGGGTTTTCCTTTACCCAACCAACCCCCCAAAAAAACGAAATTTAAACGATAATTCTCTTTAATTAAGTGCAGTACAACAATCAATCCGCGAATTACAAAAACAAATAACGAATGATCAATCGATGAAATCATTGTGTTCTAGTAACTTTTAGAGAGGAAATACATAACACAACAAGGGTACAATTAGAGCTTCTTTGCTCTTTTAGATCACCTTCACTTCTAGAGGGGCTCTTCTGATAGATATTATGATGAATATCTTGTAGAAATCCATGTTCAATAGAAAAAAGATCATTTAAGATTTGGGGTCTTGGAAGTTTTAGTTTTAGTTATGAAAGAAAACAACATTATATTACAATTAAATAATAGAAAACAATAAAACCCCACAAATTTAAAATCGAGTGAAAAACGTCCATAAATCTAAATCTATGAACATATACTTTCAATATAAAGAAAGATTATTGAAGTAGGGGGGGAAAAAAAAAAAAACACAAATGCCTGACAGAGAAAGAAAGATCCGAAGGATCTCCCACTCTAATGAGATGGAGATTTAGATAGGTAGGACGTTAGCGAGAAGCAAAAGAGATAATCATGTTTTCCTTTTGCCTTCTATAATCGATCAAGTTCTAATGTACTAAGGTAAAGCCTCCAAATCTAGCGAAAGGGAGGTAACATTTTGAGTTCAATTCTGGCAAATATTTGCACTTGGCATACATTACACTTGGCACTTGGCACTTGGCATACATGGCAAATATTTGCACTTGGCACTTGGCATACATTACAAATCATGCTTAGCAATAACCGTCAAAATTAGACCACTGCCACTTGGTAGAACATACTAATCATTTATAAAAGCAAGTTTTCTTTTAATTTAATTCACTTTTTCTTCTTAAAAAATCGTTTTTGTTTGTCTTCTATAGAAGACTATTATTAATTTTTATTCATGTTCTATAAAAATGGTATTTAGCAACTTAAACCTGATTGGTTATCTAGATTAGTATCACTTGGGTCTATCAAACATGAACAGAAAATACATAGATTTATCTTGGATTTCATAGAATTACGATGATTATCCCTTGGTTATGTAAATCTATAATTATCCTTGAGCTTTACGGACCGTACAAAAAGTTCATTTCGGCACATTTTTATTGACCAAAATAAATATAAAAAATAAAATGTTGAAAACTCCCTTATTAAATTATATCCAACTTAGGTTTGCCAAGGGCAAATTCTTTTTTCACTCAAGTAGTCAAGTTTTATGCTTTCTTTAGAAAAGGGTTATTATTATTATTTTTTTTAGTTTTTCAATTTTAGGGGAAAAAAATATCCGTGGGTTTTTTTATTAAGTTAAAAAAAAAAACTCAGGTTTTTTTTTTTTTTTTTTAATTTTAGGAATAAAAACCTTGGATTTTTGTTAGATCACATAAAATATTAGGCTTCTTAGCCAAATAACTGAATTTTAGGTTAGACTTTAAGAAATGACCATTTTTCAAGCACTATTAAAAATGACCGAATTTATCAAAATTTTTTGCAAAATGACGGAGTTAATAAAAAAAGGTCTAAAATAAAACAGTTTTTGAATATTTATATCAGTTTCTAGGTTATTTTAATTAAAAAAATTTACAAAGATAAACTCAATATAGAATTGATATACTAATACGAAATTAGTGCACTGCAAAAACAAAAATTGATATACTGTCACATACTGATTTATTAATGAAATGGACATACAAAAAATTGATTTACTCAAAAAATAGCCATTTTGCAACAAATAATAACAAAAACAAACGTTTATTAAATGGGTCAAAAAACTGGTCGTTTCTTAAAATAAGGTGAAAAAATGGAGATTTTATTTTTATAAATACTCCAAAACCTTTAAATTTTGAAATCTGATCAAATTGGGCCTACAAAAACCATTTGATAAAAATTTGGCATGCGAAATGCCCGTGTGGCCTTGGTGTATATAGTGTTTTATGATTCTCTTGTAGGTTATTCTTGTTACCAAACAACCAAATTTGGGATGAAAAATAATATCGTTCTATATTAATATGCTAGCATCTTTTAATTGAATGAAATAAAAATGAAAATAAAAATGATTCGGGAGTAGAACATGCTTAATAAACAACTTCATTAAAAGTCGAAATATTTTTACGTCATTATCCCTAATTAGAGACTTTTTTTTCTTTTGCAAAAATTTAAAAACGCAGGATTTTTTTTTCTTTTTATATTTTTGCTAAAATTAAAAAACTCAAGATTTTTTTTAAAATAACCCTTTTTCCAATTTCCATGCACTTTATTATACAAAATGCCATTCAGTTGTGACTTGGACTAATTATCTTCTCTCCAAAATTTGGGATTCACGAAGACTTTCCAAACCGAAGGAGAAATTCTTGCGGTGACAAAATAGAGGATAAAGATTTTGTTGAGGCAAAACTCTCTAATTATTTTACAAAAATTTGAAGTCAATTATTTTTTTTGTAAGTAGAAATGAACTAATAAAAATCATAGCTCAGATTTAAAAAAAAAAAAAAATGTGTTATGTCCTAAAGGACATAAAACTTGGGTGAAAAAGTAAAGAGGCAAAGTAGTAAATAAGCTAGAAAAGAAGCTTGATCGTTAAGGTAAAATGTTTAATAGGATTAGCTGAATATGAATCAAAAAGAAAAGATAGCGTCTGAGAAAAAAATTTAAAAAAGAGTTTTTTTTCAAGCAAACCTCATATCCAAATAGTATTTCAAATAAGGTGCCAAATTTAGCATAAGAAATTTCGCTACATTGGAAAATTATTTGTGCTTTACGCTTCTAGAGTGACAAGAGACGAACCACATTTCCACCCCCTCCTTCTCTCCGAGATGTAAAGGAGTGAAATGAACAGTTTTTGTTATTGAGTTTATTTATTTGATTGTCTTGAATTTGATTTTTTTTTCCCCTTTTTATCTTGTTTGAGGTTTTCTTTTCGATTGTTTTATCTTAATTGTCAATTGGTATTGAATTTGAATTATTTGGCCATCGAATATAAGTCAAAGGGTATTTTTGCATTTTGATGAGAACAAATGAGTAATTGAGATACTTTTGGTTCGATTTGTAAAAGTCAAGAACATATTATTACCAAGAACTGATGGCATAGAAATCATTGTATTTCTACGAAACCGGGGTATTTCGATGGTGTTTTCCCAATACAAATTCATCAGTTGAAACAACTCAGAGATCGTATATTAAAGCATGACAACAACAAAAAGTTACACAAATTGCTTTTTATTTTTTCCCCCTAATTTAGAAGATGTAGATGGAGAAGCCAATAGCAGTATTTAATTCTTACATGTAATATTCTCTCGATCATACTATATATTAACACATAATTCAGTTCAGTCCAGTACAAGTCAGCTCTAACATTCTACCAAAGGGGCCGTAGATGTCAAGTCATAAACCGCATGCAATCCAATACGTTCCCTTAAATCGCATGCATGTTCCCTTAGCTTGACTTCTATAGGGACGACTTGGCTTAGATCGAGGTATTTCATTCAAGAATTAGTGGCCATTTCATGCACAACTAGATGACCACTTCCGTGCCATGCATGAATGAAACCATGAGAGTTCAAATTACTAATGTGTAAGAAGTTGTTGTGTTCACAAACATTGCCTTATTTCGAGTTTGGACCGTTCAAATAAGTGATGTTGGTGAATAACAGTTTGGTTTGACATTTGAGACCATCTTAGATCAAGAAGACTTAGGCCATTGACCAGCACTAGAAGAACAACACATATTGCTTGGTCTATACGATAAGATATTATAGCCCATGTGCGCACCTCAAAATTACTCAAATTATCCGAGACCAGGGTCAAAAACCAATAATTTAGTAGTCGTTAAAAAAAAAAAAACCGTTTGAAAAAGGTTCAAATGTCAAACAAATAAATGAGAAAAGTCAAGGGTCAATTTTTGTTGGTCAATAACGAAGAAGAGGAGAACAGAACAGAAGAGGATAAGATATTAATGTTTGCTTGTATGGACCGTACAAGGTACAACCGTCTCTCGTAAACCTCCTCCTGTGATGCCGTCTGATCATGACCTTTTCCCTTTTCTGGAACTTATCAGGAACCTTCTCCATTTTTATTTTCGTTTTTCATTAATGTCATGTTTTTATGACATATCAAAATTAGTGGAAGTTAATGAAAGGATTTTTGACATAATTGGTCCTATATTTTTCGTGATTGGCAAAATAGTTCTAGAATTATTATTTTTGGTAATGAAGTCCTAAATTTTAAAATTTGGCAATTAAGCCTTTTTCGTGAGTTTTTGAATGTCAAAAAATCAATATTTTAATGCCATTAGATGGAATTGGAAAGAAAATAACTAAAAATTAACAATATTTAATAATATAATATAAAAAATTAAAAAATAGAAATTCTCAAAAATTTAAAATTTCTATTAAAATTTTTTTCCATTTCTCTTCCAAGCTAATTAATGTTAGTGAAATACCAATTTATTTCACTAAAATATATTCAATTTCATGACAAGTTTAATATTAACAAACAAAAAAGACTTAATTGCCAAAATTTTTAAAACGTAAGGACTTAATTGTCAAAAAAATTAATTTAGGGACCATTTTGCCAATCTGTGAATAACATAAGGACCAGATATGCCAAAACTCTTAATGAAAATATGTTGTTAGTAGCAATAAAATACCATTTTTTTTTCTTTTAAGGGAAAAGGTGGAAATTTATTATCGAGAAATATGATTTGCTACAATATAAGCAATACAAAGAGGAATTTCTAAATGGGATAATATCACTTTTATACTTTGTATTTTGATATTTTGTTCAGTTTATACCTTGCATTTTGGTTATTATCAATATTGATCTTTAGATTTAATATTTGTTGCAAATTTATATCCTGACACTAATTTAGATCAATTAATTTACCAAAATGATTTAATAAACTTATTCTCGGATCAGTTTTTATATGATTTATTTTTAATTTTTTAAACGGCATCTTAGTAAATTAACTATTCTAAATTGGTGTCATGGTATAAATTTGTAACAGATTTCAAATCTAAAGGTCAATGTTGCTAATAACTAAAATATAAGGTACAATTTGAACAAAGTGTCAAAATACAAGATATAAAAGTAATATTATTCATTTCTAAATTATAAAACAAAACATCATCAATATTAAAAAATATATGTAATAATATCTTGACAATTATAGATTCTTACGGATTATAGCTTGGTTTTAAGAGGCTTATATTCTAGGAGTATGGTGTTTTCATCATGAAATTGTTCTATTATTTTATCATAAACAAAATTCAAATAATGTGTAATTTTCATAGGATTTGATGAAAACAGATGGTTCATTAATTTTTATTTGTTACATCATCCATTTCAGGTCAATTATTCGCCATATCACCCATTCCACACCTTCAAGTTATATATTTGCATAAAAAATTTAATGTGGAGTTATATATTTATAATTGCTAAAATGTTATATTACATGTGCCAAAATTGAACAGAATGGGTGTAAACTAGTAATTCAACTATCCATAAATATTAATACGACATCACAAGACGAAACTGCAGGGTTAAAGGAAGCCATAAGAAAGAGAATAATTTGCAGAACTATGTGGTGCCAAGTATACGAATGTCTGGAAGATTTGGAATTAGTGACCAATTTTGGAAATAAAGAAGAGGTGTGAGAAGGAAAATATTTTAAACTCCTACACGAACACTCAAAAATTCAAAAAAAAAAAAAAGAATATAAACATAAATAGGTTACTAAACAATATATAATGTTGCTTAATTAATTAAGTAGCCAGACATGATAAATTATAATCAAGGTTTATCTTTGATTTGTCACTTTTTTTCTTAAAATTTTCTGTTTGGTTAAATTTTTCAACATCTATAGGGAATAAATTTGTATCTTGATTGTGAAATTTCTAATTCAAGTGTTTAGATTGTACTTACCTTAAATACAAGGTTTTTATGAAATAAAAATCTATGATTAGTTGTTAATTTTTTCTTGGAATATCAAGCTATATATTATGTATGTGTACCCTGAATTATATACAATATCTTAATATTGTTAGGAAATTCCATTTTCTATATTAAGCCACATATTTTAAACAGTTGTATTAGGCCATATTATTTTTAAGCATACCCAATAAGTGATTTAACAAGGCTAGGTCAGGATATCAAATTGGTATGGGTAACCTGTTAATCTACTCTATTGGATGTGATGGATACTCGATAGGGGACTACTTAAAGAAAATATTAGGGTTATACTCCCTACCACCTTTTCACATACGCTCATTCTCTCTATGGCCTGCCATCAGTTATAAAAATCCATCTGAGTGTTTTAGGGATTAGGTTGTGTGGAGGATCAAACCCTCAGGCATAACCGTTCATCTTTAACGCTTCCGCCTTCAGTTCCACCATCCAAATTACTATCATCCACAATAGACTTAGGTATACTCAATGAATTCCAACATATCAATTTTTCATGAATGATTTAGAGTATGTGTTTGGTATTTGCAATCCTATATTCAGCTCAACAAGTGGTATCAGAGCGAGATTTCATATAAAAATTGATTAGGTTTTCATGTATGTCAGTAGCTTTTGTAATCTATGCCTATATGGATTTCTAGAGTTATAGATTATACATGCATAATATGTAATTTTATATAATTTATTGAGTATTTGATGCTATGAGGGTTAAGTTTTGGCTTTTGGATCGTTTATATTTCAGTTTTGGGGCCTAAAATATCATTTTTAGGTTTATTTTGATGTTTGAAGCCATTCAAGCGAATCTAGAATTTTTCAATTTTTTTTTTTTTTTTGCATTTTGCAAAATCGGTCGATTGATTCTGGGTTTTCAGTCAACCGATTCTAGAAAATCAGCATAGGTCGTTTTTGACCTAACTTCAGATTTTCAGGTCTTTTGGGTAGATTTCGGTCATTTTTGACCTAAATTATGGAGTTTCGACCCTTTTTGACCTATTAAGGACAAGCACAACATATACTTTGTCCGTTAAAAATCCTATTTAGTTTTAGGGTTGATAAAGTGATGACCCAATTTTAGAAAGATCGAATTTGACAATTTGGATTCTGTCAGATTCGGTCAATTGAAAGTTGCTTTTCGGTTGATTGAAAGTTGCTAAAAACCATAATTTGGTCTCAGTGGTTTTCGGTCGACTGAACGGTCGACCTAAAGAGCAAAATCCGTCGACCGATCCTACTAGGCAGTCGAACGATTCCTACAATAAAGAAAATTTCAGTTAATTTTTCGGGCATTTCCGTCAATTTTCTTTATACCTTTGTCATATATATTAGATTAAACACGATAAAGTAACATATTACCAAAGTAACCTATGTTGCGTAGTTTTGTTTAGTCTAATGTATAAAGATGTTATGAGTTTATTATTAATACGGGTGATTACCGGCCCAAAAGAAGGTGATCATTTAGCATGACAATAAACACAGATGTGATAATAAATACGTGACGGTTGTTCAGTTTCTGTGTGAGCAATAAATCGGTCCAAAGGAATGTTTGTTATTTTACAGAATTTACTATCAGTATTTGATCATTGCACTTAAGAGTACCACTTGTAAGTTAATGAGTCGGCTCAAAGGAAGTCTTGTTAATGCTGCGCTGGGTATCTTGTGATGGTAGTCCATTTTTATGCGATTATGTGATATATATCATATTTCTATATTTTGTGATTAAATTATATATCTGTATATGACATATAATTGTGAGCATGATTAAATTATGATTTTGTTGTGTTTTTTGTTCAGTTTATGCCGCTAATATATCTGCCAATTTGAGTATCATTAATGTGCTTAAGGGCACAAATTTTAAGGTCTAGAAAGAGAATATCATGATCATACTAAGTTATATAGATCTTGACCTAGCACTTAGAAATGATCAATCTCTTGCTCTTACAGAAGAAAGTCGTACTGAGGATAAAAGAAACTTTAAGCTAAAGGAAAAGTCTAATCATATGAGCGTCATAATCATGAAATACTTTATTCCAGAAATCATGCGGGGCTCTTTGATAAAAGAAGAAAATACTAATGCCTTCCTTGCTACTCTTGATAAATTATATCTCAAGAATGAAAAGGGTGAGATGATTACTACCTTAGGAAAACACATCTTAATGAGATACAGTAGCAAGAGAAACATAAGAAAGTACATTATACAGATGTCTCATTTGGCTGATAAGCTTAAGAAACTCAAGTTAGAAATTTCTAAGGATTTGCTTATTACCTTGCTTTTGTCTTCTCTTCCTAATTAGTATAGGATCCTAAATACTATATATAACGCCCATAAGGATAAATAGAATATTAATGAGTTAATAGCTATTTGTGTTCAGGAGAAAAAGAAAATCAAATCTGAAAGGCCAGAAAGTACTAATTTGACTACTACCTCTAAGGCAAAGAAGAGAAAAATAGATAAGGGAAAGGAGGCCGCAGTGGCTCCACCTGCTAAAACAAAAAAGAAACAAGATGAACAAAGTTGCTTCTTTTGTGTTTTAGCAGGTGGAGCCACTACGGACAAAGTTGCTTCTTTTGTGGAAATGGTGGATACCTGAAGAAGGAATGCACTAAATATAGAGCTGGATGTGTTAAGAAGTGTAAGCTTCTCATTTATGTTTGTTCTAAAGTTAATTTAACTTCTGTATCTAAGGACACTTGGTGGGTAGATTATAGTGCTACTACGCATATAAGTGTTTCTATGCAGGGCTGCCTATAGAGCCAGAAGACAAGTGATGTTAAGAGAGTCATCTATGTGGGCGACGGCTAAATAGCTGAGGTGGAGGCCATATGGCCTTTTAGGTTGTTTTATAATTCTAGGAGACATTTGGATTTATATGAGATATTTGTTGCACCATCTTTAAGACGGAGTTTGGTTTCTATTTATGTATTGTACAAATCTGGATTTATTTGTTCCTTTAGAAATAATTTATTTAGTCTTATATGTGATTCAATTGTTATTGGTACCGATTTTCTTAATGACAACTTATATATATTAAATACCTAACCCTTTATTAATGAGACTTTGCATCTCAATTCAAGAGGTGAAAAATAAAAATTGACAAATGAGGACTCATCGATGTTGTGGTACAAATGCTTAGGACATATTTCTAAACATAGAATTGAACGTCTTGTGTCTATGAGATCCTTTGTCGCCTTGATTTGGCAGATTTTCAAGTCTGCATTGAGTGTATAAAAGGGAAACAGATAAGCGTTAGGAAGTTAGGTGTTAATAGAAGATTTAGCATCTTAAAACTGATACATATGGGCATTTGTCGTCCGTTCCCTATAGCTTCTTAGAATGGACAATAATACTTTATCACGTTTACAGACGATTATTCTCGCTATGGGTACATATACTTGATTTATGAGAAGTCACAATCACTAGACATATTTAAGGCTTATAAAGCTGAGGTTGAAAATCAGCTTGATAACAAAATTAAGGCAGTTAAATCTGATCGTGGTAGTGAATACTATGATCGGTATGATGGATCAAGTGAGCAACGTCCAGGACCTTTTACTAAGTATTTGGAAGAATGTGGCATTGTTCTGTAATATACTAGGGAAACCTAGTATGAATGATGTTACTGAATGACACAATAGGACACTAAAGGATATGTTAAGGAGTATGATCAATCATTCCACCTTACTAGATTTGCTATGAGGAGACGTACTCAAAATTGTAGCTTATTTCCTAAACAGAGTACCAAGCAAAGCAGTAGCTAAGACTCCTTATGAACTCTGGACTGGGCGAAAGCCATGTATAATTCATTTACACATATGGGGTTGTCCAACTGAGGCAACGCCTTACAGGCCAAATGAAAAGATACTGGACTCAAGAACCATAAGCTGCTACTTTGTTGCATATTCTGAAAAATCTAGAGGCTATAAGTTCTATAATCCCACATTACATTCTTTCTTTGAGATGAAAAATACCAAATTTCTTGAGGATATTAAGTTTGGGAGGGAAGATAAAGTTGGGGACATTGTTTTTGAAGAGGAATTCGTTCCTCTTCCTATGGTTACTATTGACAACCTATTCTTGACAATCAAGATTCATTCACCCCAGTTGAGGTAAAATACTCCTGTAGATCAAACTCAATAACCTCAAGAACAAGTACCTTTAAGGAGGTCCATTGGAGAAAAGAGAAGTGCAATTTCAGATGATTACATCATATATCTCGAAAAACATAAGTTGATATCGGGATAGTAGAAAGCGATCCAATCAACTTCACATAAGTCAAACAAAGTTTCAATTCTCAAAAGTTGATCGATATCATGAATGAGGAGATGAAGTCTATAAGAGACAATGACGTTTGGAATCTTGTCAAATTGCTTGAAGGTACGAAGCCCATTGATTATAAATAGATATTTAACACCAAACAAGATTCAAAAGACAATGTTGAGAGATATAAGGTTCGTCTTGTTGTTAAAGGCTTTACTCAGAAGGAATGCATTGACTTTAAAGAGACCTTCTATCCGGTTGCTTCGAAAGATTCTTTTAGAGTCATCATGGCACTTGTGGCTTGGTTTTGAGCTTCATCAAATGGATGTTAAGATAGTGTTTCTCAATGGTGACATTGATGAGATGATATATATGGTGCAACATGAAAATTTTTTATTTGAATATCTAAAGTTTATGGTATGCAAACTCTAGAAGTACATCTATAGTCTCAAACAAGCTTTCCGTCAATGGTATCACAAATTTCATGAGGTAATGCTCTCATTTGGTTTTGAGGTGAATCCTGTTAATGATTATGTATATCATAAGTTTAGTAGGAGTAAGTTTATCTTCTTAGTACTTTATGTTAATGCTATAAGTTTATCTTCCTGGGTGTTATGTTAATACTATACTACTAGCAAGTAGGGATGTAGGTTTATTGCACGATACCAAGAGATTTCTTGTAAAGAATTTCGAAATAAAAGATCTTAAAGATCTTGAAGTTGCCTCTTTTATATTAGGTATACAGATAAACCGAGATCATTCTCGGGGTATCCTTGAGTTATCCCCAAAAAAACTATATTGAAATAATACTCAGTAGATTTGGTATGGACAAGTGTGCACCAACAGATACTCCGGTATCTAAGGGACATAAACTTAATCTCGGTCAAAGTTCCAAGAATGATGTTGATACAGAAGCTATGCAACAGTTTCCATATACTTCGGCTGTAAGAAGTATGATGTATGCACAGTATATATGATGGAAAAATTGACCTAACACTTAGAAAAAAATCATACATGCATACAAATATGGAAAACATATGATTACATTATGAACGCAGTGGAAAATATAGCAGACTTATGTTTTAAAATTTACATAAAAATAATTTTTATAACCATATAACATGCATATATCATATACAAGATCATGTATAACATAAATTAAATCTAGATACATAAATCCTAGAGATGAGATTAGGGTTTACCTCTTGTAACATGTTCCTCCATGATCTCCTTGTTAATGATGATCAAACCTCTAACCCTAGATCTTCTTGTCTATGCTCTTGCTTTTAATTGATGAGATGAGTGGGCACCAAGTTAAAACCTACATTGGAGAACGATCAAGAACGCCTTCTGGATCCTATGGAACACCGGGATGTGAGATGGAACTGTGAGATGGTAGAAAACTTTTTCTCTCTCTCTCCCTCTCTCCCTTGGTATGCGTGTGACACTATGTGTGTTAATGTGCAGTTTTTTCTCTCATATATCTTATATATATGGGGCCCAAAACTACCAATACTAGTCCAACTAGGATTGAACTTGTTCTCCAATTTGGGTTTTAGGTGTATTTTTATAAATATGTCCAACTAATGAAACTTATTTATAAAAATACCAACTTCTGTGTAGAATCATTATTTCACACAGTTTCATGAAACTAATTTTACGAATACCACCAACCAATTAATGAGCTTAATTGAGCTAGACCAGGGTCCTAATAGATCCAAATAATTTAAGCTCGAATAATATGATAAATACATAATAACCCTTATTTTGGTATTTATATAAATACTATTAGTAAATCACTCCACTAAAGGCCCAATACTGCACTCTTAGATTAGATGTCATGCCTTTTATAGAGTTTTAATCAACTAACCTTGATTAACTGATCCATCTAGTATATTCTATACCACATGTACAATCCCTATAAAATGCCATAGTTGGATAGGTGAAATTACCGTAATACTCCTCCAACACCTATTTACCTTTAAGTTACCATCTTTCTATCAAGGAATAATGTTGTCGATAATTTCGTTTTCAATAGCCATTTAGACAAAATTATCAACTAATTCACAAAGTGAATACTAAGATCTTAGATTTAATTATTCCATGAATCTTGAAGGAAGTGGCATTATTGTATAGTGTCCTCAACTATTTGGTGTTCCCATTAATTTATAAGCCATAACCTCTAATATGCCAGAGTTTGCCTCTATTTTTACTGAGGCTAGTCTTTTAACAAATCAAAAGGTTACAACCAATGAAAGCAAGTCCAATCAAATATCAAGGATTAAGATCTACATGCTAAGAGCTAATTTGTAGTAATATAAGAATTCAGTTACTGTACTCCAATTCTTCATATTGCCTGGTCCAGTTCAATACACATAACTTATTTATATTATACTAGTATTTCTATCAGAAGTCTGATACTTCAATGATTTGAGACACATCATTCCCGTTGAGATAGACAAACACTACAATCTTTAGTAAATAAAGTATTCCATCTTTATTTACAAATTGTGAACTAATTCTTTTAGAGTTAGATAAAGAAACAAGTCTCTCTATAATTAATACTTAATCATGTTTGTTTCTTTATACACAAGTAAAGTCATAGAATCTTTTTCAGATAAATAAACTATTCAAAAGAGACAGTTTAATCAAGCAAATATCACAATTGCACATAAGAGAAAGTTATTTATTCTAAAAGGGTAAAATTAGAAATCTGCTTTTTAGGACAAATATCCCAACAATATATGCATTCAAATAGTTGGCGTGTTGGGCAGATATATGAGTAACCTTGGAATTAATCATTGGAAGGCAATAAAAAGAGTTATGAGTTACTTACAAAAGATAAAGGAACACATGCTCACCTATCAGAGATCGGATGTTTTGGAGATCATTGGATATTCTGACTTTGATTTTACAGCATGCCTAGATAGCGAAAGATCCACATCGGGCTATGTCTATCTTTTAGCAAAAGGAGTTATTTTCTCTAAGAGTGCTAAGCAAATATTTGTAGCTACTTCAACTATATAGGCAAAATTCATAGCTTGTTATAAGGTATTCAATCAGGGGATATGGCTACGTAACTTTGTCACTGGGCTGCATGTAGTAAATGGCATTGAGAGACCATTGAAACTTTATTGTGACAATAACTCTACAATCTTATATTCCAATAGCAACAGGAGCTCATCGAAGTCAAAGTATATTGACATTAAGTTTCTAGGTGTCAGAAAAAGAGTTCAGAGTCAGTTAGTGTCAATTGAATATATCGGTACAAACTTCATGATAGCGGATTCACTCACCAAAGGTTTACCACCTAAAGTTTTTCTTGAGCACACAACTCGTATGGGTGTCGTATTTTTGGATAGTGTGCAATTTTAATGAGGGTTTGTAATTTTGTTTAGATGCTTATTATGCGATATTTGTTTATGTGTTATATACTGTAGTATTTAGGTGGTGATGGATTTTCATTCTAAACTCTGTACATTTTTTTATATATGATATGATATGATATATTTCATATTTTTTTACTTTCCTACTATAGTTTAACAATAAAGTTTGCAGTAATACACTAAAAGGAAATGACTAAGGTTGATCTCAATAAAGTTTTGGGTGGACCAGTTAAAAATAGGTATGGTAAATTATATTGCATAATTTCCATGCCACATTCCATACTTGATCTATGTCATTTAGGTATATTAGCACAATGATCATTGAGAGTTCTAGTTGTCATCCAAATAAATGTAACGATGAGCGCTTTAGTTTCGTGCTGATATGTCTGATGGACGTGATTGCAACTTTGGGGATATTCGGGAATAATATAGCATATTCATGGCCATACTTCAGTTTTTCAATACAATTGTGTACATACATATGTGACCTAAGTGGGAAGTTGTTAGGAAATTTCCATTTCCTATATTGGGCCATATATTTGAATTAACTGTATTGGGGCATATTATTTTTAAGCAAACCTAATAAGTGATTTAATAAGGTTGAGTCAAGATATCCAACTGGATATCGATAGCAATGTAGATACCTTGTTAATCTACCCTATTGGGAATGATGGATACCTAATAGGGGGACTACTTAAAAAAAAATTAGGATTTTGGTCCCCATCACTTTTTCACATATGCTCATTCTCTCTGTGGTTTGCCATCAATTACAGAAAAATCCATCTGAGTGTTTTAGAGATTAGATAGTATGGAAGATCAAATGCTCAGACATCACTGTTCATCTTTAACGCTTCTGCCTTCAGTTTCACTATCCAGATCACAATCATCTACAATAGACTCAGGTGTATTCAATGAATCCTAACCTATCAGTTTTGCATGAATGATCTAGGGTCTGTATTTGGTAATTACAGTCCCATATTCATCCCAACAAATATGTCTCTCGAATTATTAAAAGTTTCAATTTTATCCTCTAAATTTCAAACTTGTCACTTAATCAAGCAAACAAACTAATAATAACACCTCTCATTCTATTGAATCCCAAATTAGTTTTTGGGACTATTCTTTATCTATATCACTTTTAGTGAATAACACGTCATATCTTTTAAAAATTATCCTACCTTTATAGGAAAACATTTTTTTCCCTATTGATTAGTTTTTGCAAGAGTAATATCATTCCTGTGATCGCATATTTAGTCAGATTGATAGCTCTACTCCACTTTCAATGTTGAAATTTAATGTTCAAATTCTTCTACCCTTATTAAAAAGAAAGTCGTTTATCAAGATAAAAATATTACCAAATGTCAAATTTTCTTAAGTGAGAATAAGTTTATATACTTAGCAACTAATTAAATAAGACTAACATCATTATATTTCCCATGAAATTTATCTCTCCCCATTGAATATCCTATATTATTTTAGAGGAAATCAAATGAAAGGACAGAAGTTCCCTCTAAGAACAATGATACCAAAAATTACCCAATACAAATCAAAATAAAATAACAAACAAAATTTAATTATTTATCTATTTGTTTGTAGTTTTAGCACATAGTTATTTAATCTGATAAAAATTAAAAAAAATGATTAAAAATGCAATATAAGGGTTTAGTTTGACATTTCCAAACAAAACACTTGGGGGTTCTGTCAAAAAATTAACAACTACGACGTCATTTTTTAAACAATGTTTCGAAATTTTTTTAATTGCAAATGATATTTCTGTAACGTTTTAAATATCAAGAACAAGAATCTTCAGATTATATACACGCTTCTATAGTTTCAAGTAAGTTTTGGTATTTCAAGCGAAAAAAAAAAGGGTTTCTACAAACAATCCAAAATTTTGACGCATACCACTTTCTGTTTGTTTTTGCCAAAGATAATGACATTTTAGTGGTTTAATGGACAACGTGAAAATTTTTAATAGTTTGGGACATATGAAGATACTTTGTACAATTTGGAAGGCAAACCTATTATAAACCCTATGTGAATACACTTGCTAAAAAAATTTGGATAGAGATTATTGGACGGCATAAAAAGGATAAAAGAGATAGACGGTTAAGAAATTCCACTAGGACTAGATGATAATAAACAAGATAGCTGGATAACTTTTCTTCGTAGGTTTGGTGGATTTGAAGAGACGTAAACATTGTCGTTGACAGACGCAAATATAAAATAGTTGGAAGGAGAAATAGGTGAGTGTGGAATGGCAACAATAAGATAATGTCACTTTCAATTACCAATAGGACCTATACTTTAACACGCAAGCTTGGAATTGACGAGTCATATATATATATATATATATATATATTAATTATCTCATAGTTCACACTGCCTTCCCTGAGGCCTCAACTATATGTATTATTTTTTGAAATTTTGTATAAGATTTTTAAGTAACGTACGTGTAAAAGTCAAATAGTGGAAAATAAGTCCATAATACTATTGGTGCTTTTCACTTTGGTCTGAGGGAAGATAAATTTTTCTAAATAGGAGATAGGTATTAGAAATGTGAACTTCAATATGGGAGGTTAATATGCTACCACTATAAAACTAAATAATTAACGAAAATTCAACTTATCATACTATTTACCCTTCTTTTTGACTAATTGGTACATTGATCCTATATAATATAAAAGGAGAGAGAACATCAATTTATTAGGAAGGTCATAGTACAGCTCTTGTGTTTAATTGTCAAAGTCATTGCAAGTTCTTTCCATGCAATAATATTTGTTTGCAATAAACTCGTGTTTAAAATACGTGAAAACTACATACTTTAGAATAACAACTAATTATACATAGAAATATTGAATCATCATTATCATGCCTAAAATTAATATTGACGCAAACAAATTAATTAATAATCTAATTTGGTACTAAAATGATAAATAATAGAAAAATTTTTATGTAGCTTATTGGTGCAAAAGGACCAATAGTTATAAAAGAAAAAAACGTTACTATAATCATATAATTTTTAACTTTCTCAAGTGTTAAAAACAAATAAAACTAGTCTCAATTACACCATGAAAGTTTACTAGTACTTTCCCTGCTTTAATTTTTTTTGTTCGATAAAGATTTTTTTTGTTTGATAAAGAGTAAGATATTCGCACTCTAAATCTCAATATTACAACCAAATAAGTTGTTAAGCCTGTAACCACTATCTCAAAAAGATATAGAAGCCCACTGATAAAGTAAATTGAAGCACAAAACTTAAGCTTATAATCACTCTCTTTTTGTTATAGAAGAAAGTAGATTTATGCACTTTCTCATATGCATTAAATAACAACCCCCCAACAAAAAAAAAAAACCTTCTTTTTATAGAACTTTTCGTTAGGACAAAACAGTCCATTAGTAATTTAGTATTAAAGAATGTAAAAACTTTCCATCAAAGAACCAAGTTGATCCAACAAAACCAATGTAAGAAATCTTGTATTCACAAACCCAAATTAACAACTTCACCAGTTCACCTCGTTATGTCTCAGACTTCCTTTTTTCTTTTTTCTTTTTTTATTTTTTCGGGTTCCATTCCGTCCCCTTTCATTTTATTTTTCTCTCTCTCTAAAAAAAGAAAAAAAACAAAGAACAAATTCAAAAATTTATGGGAAATTCCCATCTCAGATAATTACAATGTACGCCACGTGTACACCAAGCAACTTGCATTAGCTGACCAACAATTGGTCCCCATGTGTACACGAAGCAACTTGCAGTCCCACTTGCTGCTCAACACCCGTAATGCCACTCCCCATTCCCAGCCGGACCTCCGGCGCCGGCGAGGCACTTCCGGCCTTCTTCCTCCTCTTCGGCGACACACTCTCCGATGAGGAACACGAAGAAGTCTCCGGCGATGACCGCTTCGACGTCACCCTAACCGGGTCGGGTTCGCCCGAATTGACTCGGAGCGGGAAATTGAGCAAAGCCCTCGACCCGCGCATCCGGTAGGCGGCTCGGTCGTAGGCCAGGGCGGCGTCCTCGGCGGTCTCGAACGTCCCGAGCCAAACCCGAGCCCCGTTCTTCGCCGGGTCCCGAATCTCCGCCGCAAACTTCCCCCACGGCCGCTGCCTTACGCCCCGGTAATGCTTCCCCTTCGGCGGAACCACCGTCGGCGTCGCCGGAGACGGCTTTTCCGCCGGCATATCCGCCGTCGAAGCCGTACTCTCCGGCGAACCGATCACTGCCGGCAAGAGCTCCGGCTCCGATTTCACCTCGAGGTAAGCCGACGAGCAAGTGGTGGTGGTGGTGGTAATCTGGCTCAACTCGTCCGACTCCGACCCGAGAGACGGGACCCACCCGACGCTTACGGCGTCGCGGAGGAAGCCGTAGACCACCATGTCCTCCGAATCGTCCTCCTTGAGAGGAAGTTCCCCCCAATTCTCGGTCAGGCACGGGTAGAGGCTGCTGAAACTGGAGCTCCGACAGAAAACCGGACCCACAGTACCCGAGTTGTTGGCGCTGCTACTCATAATCGGAGCCCCGATTCGGAGATCCGATTCGCCTAATAAGTGCCTCCGAATCGACTCCAGTAAAGCTAAATCCGACTCCGTTGTACTCTGTCCGTACATTTTTTTGGAAAAAAAAAAAAAAAAGTTTTGCCGAATCAAAATTTCCAAAGAGAGATTTTTAGAGAGAGGGAGTTGGAGATTTTGTTTGGAGAGAATTGTGTTACTCGAAATCTGAATTTTTGGGAATTTAATGAGGAAAGAGGTATATATAGTGGAGAAGGTTCATGAACCTGAATGGATGATGTTATTTATTGTTATTTTTAGTTTTTAATAATAATAATAAAAAAACTAATTTTGTTGGAGAAAATTATGAAACATATTTTAAATAACTTTATCAATGAGTACTCCCAAGGTTCCATGAAATTTCTGAGCATGCAAATTGTGTGAAGTGGGACCCAATAAGGAAAGGTTTGTATTATCACGTGATTAAATTCGAGGAGTGAGGAGAGATGACGTCATCGGCCTGACCGGAGCAAATTGATGATTTGTCTTTGTCCCATTGCTCCTCTACGTTGGTTTTTGTCCTCCTTTTTTTTCGTCGTTTTCCCCCGACACATTTAATCGCCGATTTATTTTCTTTTTCCCTTTTAGTTTTTTTCCTCGTACGTTGTCTAATCTAATTGTTTTACGAAAATTCTGGGTTAGTGAAAACATGGAAAATATTTTTGAATTTCATTTTTCTAGATAATAAAGAAATTAATTCGTGATATTTAGTCTTTTTTGCTAAAAAAAAAGAATAAGAAAAAAATTGTATATGTTCATTAATATTAAACAATTGTTTTTTTTTTATATATATAAAATGAACTTCTCAAGGAAATAATGTTAATAAAAGCTAAAAAATTTCAATTACAATGCAAAGACAAAAGATTATAATTTCAAAATCCTAAAAAAATAGACGAAAAATGGATTACAAACACAATAATAGCAAGATTGTGGGCTATCATAATTCTCCAGAGAAAATATAACAAGGACCACCAGCAAATAATTGCTTTCACCTGCTACTGGACTGCGTTCTTGGCAGGTAGAGTATTGTGATTCCAACACTAAATGAGATTATGCCCACTAAAAAAGAAAACTAACTTATCTACATTACATATCTAAATTCAAAGAAAAATTCTCAGATTTAAGATCTAGTATACGGAACTAAAAACCACACAAATAAAAAATCAAGTGGTACTATAACCAGTCTAAATTTGACTTATTATAAAAATAAAAAATAAAAAAATCCCACATCCCCAAAGAAGACCAAATAGGAGAAGGGAGGAGGAGGAGAGGCCGGAGAAGGAGATCAAAGTACTCCCTCTCCGGCCTCTTGTGAAAACGTCTAGCAAAGATTTTTTGAGAGAGAGAAAAGGAGGCAATGGTTTTTTTTTCCCCCCCCCCCCTAGGGATTCTCCATTTTGGCCTCGCTTTGATCTATTAAACAAAATTAATTTGTGTTTATATTTGTTTCTATTAAATCTCACTAAATTCATATAAATTATCAAATTCGAGTTTAAAGTTGTTGAAGAATCATTTTTACTATTTAAAATTATCAATTTGCATACACAAAACTAGCCAAAACAATCTAAATTAATGAATGATTTATAATCTTTTAGGAATCCAATTGTGATAGTTTTTAAATGCAGAATAATCACTTTTATGATTTATGTTATTGATAAGATAATAAAACATATAACTTTTTGATAACATATTAGTGTTATCATGTCACTATGAAATATTACTGTTTATCATTATTGATAACTTATCACACATGGCTCGGTATTATAAAAATGATAAAATAACAAAAGTTAAAATTTAAAATAAATTAAGTTCAATATATTGGGATACAATACGATTGATAATATACACACGTAGTGTCGCTTTATGGTAGTATTTCTACTAATGTAGAATGTCATTTTTATCGTGTTCTACTACAGTAAACAATAAAATAAAGTGAAAAAGGTTATATTAAGAAGTATTGTTATATTAAGAGGTACAGTTGAATTATCAGTCATATTTTATAAAAAAACAAAAAGAAAGAATTATCAATCATATGCACGTGTCATTTCGTAATTCTATTAAATTTATAATTATCCACACATCATAATAATCATTGTCAATTACCATATAATAATTTGAAAAGTGCTAGTAGCGCTTTATTTTCATTTTTTTTGGTACTCTCTTGTCTTACATACTGACACGTAGAATTCAACAATAGTTTGTGGAGTTCAACAATCACTTGTTATATGTATTGTAAAATCATTGTTGACATGTGGACTCTCCTCTACCAGTGATTTAGAAACTGAAAAAGAAAATGTGATAGCATTCCTCTACAATGTTATTCTTAAAATGTGACTTGCACTTTCGTGGTTTGTCTAGGGTGCTAAGACAGGAGCCTAACAATGTCGAAAGTAACTCCACATGAATATAGTTGCTCATATAACATCATAAAACCGAAGTAAGAAGTCTTTGGGGAGAACAAACAGAAAACATACTTCTTTTCATGTATTGGTGGATTGAATGAGGGATTTATCTTATATATCTCAATTCATCTAAATATCTCTACCAGTTTAACTAAGTACATTCGAAAACATACAAATTTTGTATTTCAATACTGTTAGATATATGGAGGTTAATTATGCTAACGAAAATCACTCAAGACAAAATATCAACCTGATACACGCACGGATCAATCTTGCAGTAAGGTTGACATAGAGGTTGGAAGGAATGATAAAATCCCCTATGTCTCTGACGAAAATTTTACTAGTAAGGTATGCTAGTAAGAGGTTTTTTGGGATTTTACGTATGTATTTTGGTTGTCTAGTCTTCTTAGTATGTAAAGAATATCAAAGTCCTAAATTCGAGTAAAAGAGATAACAGAGAGAAATAATCACAATTCTGAAAGGTGTGAGATGTAAATTCTTCTTATAATTATTCTTCTTTATTATATTGAAAACCATACTGCTAAAGCAGACGTATAAGGTCTAAGAAATTAAGAGCGCGTGAAAGAGAGAATGTGACCCAAGTGGGAGATTGTTAGAAAATTTTATTTCCTATGTTAGGCCACGTATTTTAACAATTGTATTGGGCTATATTATTCTAAAGCAGACCCAATAAGTGATTTAATAAGACTGGGTCAGGATATCTAACTGGATATGGATACCAATGTGGATACCCTATTAGTCACCCAGTTGGGTGTGATAGATACCCAACAAGGGACTATATAAAGATAATATTAGAGTTATGGTCCCCACTACCTTTTCACGTACGCTCAATCTCTCTGTGGCCTGCCATCAGTTGCAGAGAGTTCCATCTGAGTGTTTTAGGGATTAGGTTGTGTAGAAGACCAAACCCTCTAGTAATTAAAGTTAATTTCTGACACTTCTGCCTTCGGTTCAATATCCAGATTACAGTCATCTATCATGGACTCAGGTATGCTCAATGAATCCTTGCCTATCAGTTTTGCATGAATGATCTAGGGTTTGTGTTTGGTATTTGTAATCCCATATTCATTCCTAGCAAGTGGTATCAGAGAGGGATTTCATACTGTGTATATTCAATCCAAACTTATCTTTCAAAACGAGGTTGTGCTGTGTATATCTTACTCATTATTACTATAATATATATATATATCTATTACATTATAATAAGCGAATGAGCTTGAGAATCAGGTCGTTCCTCTTACTTGTCCTACTTGCTTGTTTATTCTATTATTTATTCTACTCTCTTATTTTATCTATATCTCCTTTTAAACTTCTTATTCCAACTATATCTTTATTTCATTTAAAAAAAAACAATATCTTTATTTTAATTTTGATCTTTTCTAATTAAAAGTGGAGGCCACAAAGAGCAACTATTTTAGCAATTGAGACGTTTTTTTCATATGGGAATGGATCCTCATGCGTGAGAAATTGTGAGCATATTAATGTATATGTATAACAATACATACTTCAACCCAAATCCGACTCGTTTGATAATCGTGCTAGAAATTCTAACCCTAATACGATCCATTTATAAATGGTTGATTTGACCTAACTCGTGTAACCAGTTTATTCAAATGTATAATATTCAGATCAAGTCAACCCGACATGACTCTTTAATCTGTTTAATCTAAATTAGCTAAAATATATTTTTTAAAAACATATTTAACATAAATTCAAAGATGCTATACGACCTTAAAATACAAATATTTAGCAAGAACAAATAAAAAGCACATAAAATCTCAATACATGTGCATAACAAAGTTTTTTTTTTTTTTTTTATAAATTATAAAAATGTGTCCAAAAATACATAGTAAAAATAAATTTTTGAATAGGTGTTATCTGGGTCATATACGAGTGGACCTGCAATTGACTTGTTTAATAAACGAGTCAGTTCCAAGTTAGTAGGTCAATCCGAACCTGCCGCTCAGTAGGAATTGTACTTCAAGACAGCCCGCATAGCTCATCTGCCACGCGACTTCACCAACAGCACGTGCCTTTGGGGACAATCCCTTACTGTTGGGTGGCAAATGTGCAGCGGGCACATGCATCTTTTCTAACCCAAATTTTGACTTAGAGACGTTCATTCATAATCCAGCGCATGATAGCTTCGCACCACTAGCTTTTCAACAAGCGCGATGACTAATTGTGCGACCTGTTTAATAGACGGGTTCATGGGTTCAACCGATTTTGTCCAAATGCTTTAAGCTAAACCCAAACCTGCTAACTCCGTACGGGATTTGATTCGTATTATCGTATTGTTTCACAAATTATCAGTTCTAATAAATAAGTTGTGCTAGACATGAAAGTATGTTTGTGCGTAACTTAATTGAAAAACAAATCAAAAGATTGAAGAAGAAGACAAAAAATTTGGAGATTTTCAAAACTAATTTATGGGAAAAGAAATTTCAATTGATTTTTTTAAAAAAAAATTAATGACTAATTTTGGAATGAGAAACTTTTGAATATGGTGAGTTAAAAGAGTATCCAACTTTGGATTTTAAAGAATGGTCTATCTAGAAAAGAGGTGATAAGTGAAAAAAGAGAGGTCTCACATTTATTATATTCCTTGATATATATTTTATACGGTCTCACTTATTAAATCACATTTTCTGTAATACATAGGGATGGTGGCTCCCCACCTCTAATGGGACAGGATTTCAGGGAAAGATATTAGAATCCGGGGCGAGATGAGGTTTTCATACCCAATGTAAGGTGGACTTCTCATATTTTTTCTTTTTATAAAGGGGTAACTGCAAAAAAATACTCTAAAGTTTGAGTGTTCTACAATTTAAACCCTGAAGTTTGGACTCTGCAAAATAATACCCTGAGATTAAAAATTTCTGAAAATTAATACCCTGGACATATTTTTTGAC
>JXTC01000323.1:169207-207632 GCA_002914845.1 Trema orientale | reverse complement strand
TAGTTCGATCAGTTTTTTTCGTATGTAAATTTTGTCAAGCAAAGTGGGTTCCAATTAATCCCAAGTGAAACAACAAATAAGTGACTTGAAATATTAATCATAGGGATACACAAATATAAACAATAAATATATTGATAAACATACACATGCACACATATATACATAAAAGGTAATGATTAGGATACTAAAAAATTACGCAAAATATTTACACCAATGATGTGTCATCCATTTCAATTACTATCTAATTTAAAGTGGGATCACACCATTTAAAATTTAATGGTTGAATTGAATGCCACATCATGTGGTATAAGTTTTTGGTATAAATTTTTTGTATCCCTAGCATTACTCATACATAAATTAGTTTCTGGAAAGTAAGAACTGGTCTCGTTATATAACTGGTTTTCTCTTGTAAGCCTTCCAGCCTTTTTTCCTCTTTAATGAATTAAATTTCAGTCGAAAAACAAAGGTTATGAAGAAAAGTATTCGAGATAAAAGTAGAATAATACCTAGTATATTATATACCGTGCAAAAGACAACCACTGTATACTCTTTTCTCCGCTCTCAATTAATAACTTGACTTGAAGCTTTTGAACTGCATCATTCACTTACTTGTTAATTTTGGTTTTAATTTTCTTTTCAACATAAAATAATTAAGATTCACCATTATATTGTTCCATTGATGAACAAAAAAAATGGATTGGGAGTAGAAACTTATGAAGAGAGTTTAGGATTTTTAATTGTGATACGATGAGTGATTATTAAATGCTAATTTATAAAAGTTAATTAAAAGGGTATATAATTGTATGTTTTAGTTTTTTCACTTAAGGATAAATAAGTAATAAAAAATTTTGAGAAAAAAAGGGTGCCTTTATGCTACTTTGGGTGCAAATATAATCCCCATTATATATGTATATATATATGTACATATAATTAACAAATAAACAAAAGATAAACTTAAGGGTGTTTATTTGATTTATAATGTTGTTTTAAGTTAATTATAGATTTAGATTTTAATTACGGATAATAATCATTAGGTAAAAGGAAGAAAAAACGTAGTTTGATTGCCATCCCAGCGTTTCCCACACCTTATTTTATTATATATTTTTATTACAGAAATAACCTCATATAAAATTACTTCTAAGTACAAAAAAACTTGAAATATTTATACCACACACAGCTGATGACTAAAAAAAAAAAAACACTTCCTTACACACCTTAGTTAACAAATGTTATTCACTATCCACAGCATGATCTCGTTTAAAATAAACAAACCTACATCATCCTAGATTTGAATAGAATCGGTATTATATTTCAAGTTTATATTTGGTATTAAACTGACTTATTAATCATGGAGGAAGTAATTGATTATTTGTATTTTTGTTAATTTACATTAATTTATTCTGATTTTTTTCTCGATAACGGGGCATGTAGTTAAAATAAAATGAAAGGCCAAACCAAGCCAAGCGTCCAGTGTAATCGAAATGAAATTTGAAAGCAGAAATAAACCTACCCAATGACTGAAAAAAGGTTGAAATCAAAGTAAAGCTCGAACAATGAGATGGATGGAGAAAGTTATAGGAATAATTTTAGACTCAGTGGGTAAAAGGTTGAGATGATGATGAAAAAGAAGAAAGATGGTGATGATGATGATCATGGGTGGGAAAAGGTAAAGAGGGATGTTAACTGTAGGGGCTATTTTGGAACATTTACTGGTATAATAAAGACTGATTAGATTTTTTAATTTTAAATGGGATGAATTTAGTTAAGGTGTAAAGAAAATAAACTAAGATGTGGCAATAAAGCTACTCAACATATATATTTGCGAGTTTCTATCAGTACTCAAATCTACCGAGGATTCTCCACCCTGCGCCCGCTCCTTTTACACGGGTGGGGATGGGCCTTAACCGTTTAATTTTTTAGAAAATTGCACAGCTCTAATCCTATGGTTTCACTCTTTTGCCAAAAAAAAAAAAAAGAAAAAAGAAAAATCTTGTGTTTGGGGAAACTCTAGTCCAAATAAATCAATCAAATATTATATGGTCAACCTAACGTGTTAAAATTATATAGTAAAAATACAATTTTACCCTCTATTTACACTGAATAACTCGACAAATATAAACTTACTTAAAAAAAACTGTTACAAAACAAAATAAAAATTATCGAAGTTTTTATCCCGTTTGGCTATTTAATTAAGCAACATTTTCTTTTGTTTCGTCAGTACTTTAAGTTTATATTTGTCAGTTTTTTTTTTTTTTTTTTTTTTTTTTAACTTCTGTTTTTTTAGAGTATAAATTTGTGTTTTTATTTACTAGCTTTAGGGTCGAAATTTCCTAAAATACATAGGGGCCGTTTGGTTCGCCCATTCCATTCCATTGGAATGGAAAATCCATTTGAATTGGTGTTTGTTTCAACAACTCTAAATTTTCCATTCAAATGGTCTTTTGGAATGAGTGTTTGTTTCAACAATTTAGTTTTTCCATTCAAATGGTTCATCAGTCACATCAACTATTTGAAAGGATTTTTGTGTCTTGGATGAGAATGGAGGGGAAGAGGTGTTTTTGAATGGTTCATTCCAATACTCCCATTCTAATTATAACCCATTCCACTATTTTTTTCCATTCAAATGTCTTCCATTCCAATTATAACCCATTCCACAATTTCCATTCAAATACACACATTCAAATAGGCGAAACAAACGGGGCCATAGTTTATCTGAGAAAGAATTCCATAAATAATTTTGTAATATTTCATAATTAGAAATTAACAAAGCTAGAACAAGAAAAGGCATGATAATGGAATGAACGATTAATCGGCGAAGAAGTCGACAAGTGAAAAGGACCGATTAGTACGATGGAGAGGTAATGGCGATTCATTGGTCCTAGACAATTCACTCAAACATTGTTTTCTTTCGGATAAGTCTCTCATAAAGTCAATTAACCCATTAACCTGTGTGGATATGCCCCACATCTCTCTCCATCTCTCTCTCAACTTGCACTCAACACTTTTAGTGCCCCTTCAGGGAAGGTGAGTCACTCACAACCCCCCATTTTTATTTATTTATTTTTGAAATATATATGTATTTTTTTTTGGATTAGATTAACTTTACATTCATTGTNNATCTAGTGGCTCAACCCCAATAAATCTCAATGTAAAGCCACTAAAATAGCTTTCATATTTGTATGTTGCTTTTTGGTTGGTTTGAGTTGTATCTTTATTGGATTTGGATGGTGATTTTGCCCAACTTGTTTAATCAATCATGTACTCAATTCTCTTTATGAAATTTGGGCATTTAATTTAATAAGGTAGTTAGCTAGATTGGTTAAAAAGGTTCTCCATTTGTAGCTACTTGTACTTGGTTCCCCATTACGGCTCAAGATCATATTCCCTACACATATATGACCCTTCATCTATATATCTATAGTCTCTCTTTGTTTCTTTTCATCATCTATTCTAAGTTTTCTCCTATCTTATTCATAGACTTGCTGATAACGCTACGCATCTTATTTTTACACTAATTAATATAAGAATTATTAGTTATTCAGTTAGTAAGATGCAAGTTTCTGTAAATGACAATTCATAACATATTAATTGGTATTATTTTTTTATTCGGTATGTAACATTATATTTACTGTTGAACTCAAAAAAGAAATATATATATATAGTATGTATATATATATATATATTACTGTCATTGTTGGCCGCACAGCATGTAACTTCATTCGTGCTAATTCTTCGATGCCACTAACCGTTAACATATTTTCATTTGTTAACAAAATTGAGAATATTCTTAATGCTCATTCTGATCTATAGCAATTCATTATAAAAACTTATGTACTCATAAAGGAAAAAAGAAAAAAAAGAAAGAAAGAAGTGTGTGTTTGGTTCATAGAATGGAGTTATAAAAGAAATATTAATGATATTTCATTATTTGATTAAAATTTAAAAATATTAGAAAGAAATGGAATAAATCTTATGTTTGACAAAAAATTTTAGGTGTTTTGGTGGGACAGAAAAGAAAAAGTTGGGTATTTTAAAATATGAATTAAGATTGGAAGGGTTATTCTTTCGGTGATAGCTAGAAAAGAATAATAATTCCTTCATTTAATCATAATGTAATTCCATTCGAATGGTACCTTTTTTGTTACAAATATAAGGGAAAATACCAAAATTATTGCTTGTATTTTTACAAAATACCAGTTTTCTCCTTTTTGTTTTTAGAAACACAAATTTTATCCCTTTAGTTTGTCAAATTAGATCAAAATTATTCAATATGACAAATTTTTATTAACTTTTGCCAATCTTTATCTGAAAATGACCAAACTAACCTTAATTTGTTCGTTAAACTTACAACCAAATAATTTAAATATCAATTATTCAAATTAATAAGTAAAAACATACAAAATTTTTTGTTTAAAAAATTAAAAGTTTGGACGTTAAGGAAGTAATTAGGACTGTTTTATTAACTTTGACTAACGATATTAGTGTCATTTTACAATGTAATTTTAACAAATATTGTTTAAGATATATATTTGATCCAATTTTACGAATACTTTCTATGTCATTTCTACTACTATCTTGCTTATCTTTGATTAAATTTTTATATTTAATTAATTTTCTCTAATTAAACAAAAAAAGAGGACTCTGGAACAAAGAGTATATTTTGTATTACGAAAATCATAGGGGAGAAAACTAGTATTTTGTTAAAACCTAATAGATGTTTTTGGTATTTGCACACAATGTAAACCAAGCAAGAAGTGTACTTTTTATTAGAACGGTAAACTGCAAAAAAAATACCCTGATGTTTATGTGTTCTGCAATTTAAATCCTAAAGTTTAGACTCTGCCAAATAATACCTTGAGATTAAGAAATTCTGAAAATTAATACCCTGAGTTGAATTTTTGAATAACTTTGACCAATAAAAATAATAATATCCTCAAAATTAAGGAGAATAATAAAGATTAATCCAATTTTAATAGAGGATATTATTATTTTTTGTTACTAAAATTAGTCAAAAAGTCAATTTAGGGTATTAATTTTCAAAAACTCTTAATCTCAAGGTATTATTTTGCAGAGTTCAAGCTTCAAGATTTAAATTACAGAAAACTCAAACTTAAGGGTTTTTTTTTTTTTTTTTTTTTCCAGTTCACCCTTATTAAAATTCCAAAGTTCATGCTTTTTAAACAAAACATGCAACATGAGAATTATTGGGTTTGAGATTGATTCTAGATGTTGCTTTTAGCTTTTAAAAGTAGTTAGAGAAAAATATATTTGGTAAGTTCTTACTTTGGTCAGCAGATTTTAAAAGTTACTATGTAACTGATATTTTAAGCAGAATTTGAGAAGCATAATGTTTTTCAAAACTAATTCTGTTATTATAATATAAATTACATAAAATATTAGTTTACAACGGGTTAATAGAACCATTGGTCCCCAACATATTACTACTTTGGCATATTGGTCACATTTTTTTTGTGACATTTAAGTACTAAATATTTTTCTTTTTGGCACCATTGGTCCTTTTGGCATATTCCCCAAGATTCTATTAAAATTTATTTGAATGAGAGAAATTTTGCACCATTGATCTCGATTTTTCAATTGTTTAACAATCTGATCTCTATTTTTTTTGTATACATATTTCCGATTAACAATATTGCATTTGCCAATCTTTCAGAAAATTAAAATTCAAAGACGGATATAAAATAGACAGTTTATTTAAAAATCAAATTCAGAAAAGAAAAAAATTATACTAATAAACTTTAGTTTATGTCAAACTATATTAACTTTATGAACAAAATCAAACTATAGTAACTTTATGAATAAAAAATAATTATCTTACTATTTTTAAAACTAAAAAAATTTCACATACATGCTTTTATACTACTATATCTATTAAATGTTCATGTAATTATGAATGGTTATTCTAAAAAATTAATTAACAATTTACAGCAAATAAACTTGAAAAGTTTTATAGTTTTTTATTAAATGTTCATTTCTTTATGTTATTACATCTGTCAATCTTTCAGAAAATTAATTTTTTAAAATTTTAATTTTCCGAAAGATTGGTAGATGCAATATTATTAATCAGAAATATGAATACAAAAAAATAGTGACCAAATTGTTAAAGAATTGAAAAATTGAGATCAATGGTATAAACTTTCTCTCATTCAAATGAATTTTAACAGAATCTCGGATGGAATATGCTAAAAGGATCAATGGTGCCAAAAAGAGAAACGTTTAGTACTTAAATGTCATAAAAAAAAAAAGTTGAGGACTAATATATCAAAATGGTAATAGGTTGAGGACTAATGGTACCATTAACCCTTTTACAACACACACAATCTATTATTTATCAAACACTTAGATGTTGGTTTTAAACAACACTAACAATTTTGTGAATTAAATTTATTGAACGCCTGAATTATTTTTCACTTTTTTTTTTCCCCACAACTGCGACTTACTCACAACATGGTTACAACACAGTTGCAACACAATGTATCAATACTAAATTGACCTATAAAATACCTTTATAAAAATAGATTATTCAGCTCGTGTGGTACCATGAATCACACATAATTGAACGAAGTACTTGAATCGTCACAATATATGTAGTGTAGCCATCAAAGATTCAAAATATTTGTTAAATTAAACGATAAGCCTTATGGGCGACTATTATATAATTAGAGCATTTGGGTCCTCTAAAGAAGAGTTTGCCTTTTTTTAAACAATAAAGAATTGGGACATTGTTGCTGGGCATTATATAATCGATAATTCTTGTAATCTCTCACTTCCGACACATAAGACAAATTGACCAAACTCGTTACTTAACCAAATCGTAAATTGAAACCTAATTCGTATATTAGTTTGGAAATGAATTAAAGTAATATTTTCTTTTTTTGGATCAATAGAAGGGAATAATGAAAACCATACACTGTCTATAAAATAAAATAGAATAGAATAAATTAAAGTTACATAAAGAACCTATCCGCAAATTAAGCCTATGAAAAAGAACCGAAACAACTTACTTAAAAAAAAAAAAAAAGGAAGAAAAAAGGACTCACATGGACATGCCTTAACATTCCTATTGGAAAGAACCCAACAATGCCTTATTAAAATTATATTAAAGAAAAATCTAATGGAAAAAACTATAACTAGAAAAAGTAGGTCACATTTGGTTCAGCCATTTGAATGTGTGTATTTAAATAAAAATTGTGGAACGGGTTATAATTAGAATGTGAGACATTTGAAGTGAAATAATGAAATAGTTATAATTAGAATGAAATATATTAGAATGGACCATTCTAAAACACTTTCTAAGTTCTATTCTTATTCTAAGATACAAAAAACTCATTCCAATAGTTGATATGACTTATGGACTATTGAATAGAAAAACTTAGTTGTTGAAACAAACACCTATTCTAAAAGACCATTTGAATGGAAAAATTAAAATTATTAAAACAAATACTCATTCTAATAAGTTTTTCATTTGAATGGAATTGAATGAGTGAAACAAACAAAGCCTATAACACTGATATCAAAACCAAGACTAGAAACAAAAAAAGGGTCATTGACTAGATGTGTAAAAAGTAGTAAGAAATAAAAAGGTTGGCAAGCTAGTCCATTAATCATGATCAAATTAAAGTTTGTGAATATCCAACCAAGTTCATTAACCAAATTATAATTCTATTATATTAACATTTCCTTGTTTTTTAACAAGAAAAAGATAGTTATATTAGTAGGGCTTCTGGATGTGTTATCATTAAGGCCTCATTTATGGCCGTCGCTCTCTTTCTATCTCTCTCTCTCTCTCTTTTTGGGCTAAAGTAACTACCGTCTGATACAAGATTGGCACGTCCACGTGCAGTGTCTCGACACGTGAGCAAAACGGAACCTTTGAAATTGACCAATGACCATCTCGGTCTTATTTGACTTTGACCTGGTTACACAGTTTTGCTTTCTATAATTGGCAAGCAAAAATTGTGCAGTCACAACGTGCCAAGAATAGCACGTGCGGGGCACCCCCGACGGCTTTTTATTTTTATTTTTTGGGACAAAAGTACCGCAATTTTTGAGTTTGAAAAATAGAGAATTCTCAACGATGGACTGGATAAAAACGACAAAATCCATCAGAGGATTAAATAATAAACTAATTACATTATGGGATCCACTACGAAATACATGAACTTCAATGATAGATATTTTAAAGCTTAATTTCCTCACATGTCCAAATAGGAGGGTGCATCGAACTTTCTCATGCCCTCTTTTTTCTATCAACTCGGAATGTAATGACCCCAAAGTGTATATCCAAGTAATAATTTTCTTTTTCCAAAAGATTATTTTATATGCCTGATTGATAATATATCATACTTTTCTCTTTATTTAATTTTGAAGTATTGGTTGAATGGAATTCCAATCCAAACATATTTGACAATAGTTTATGAGCAAGTTGGTGTTTTCTTTCTTTTTTAATTTCCCACCGAAATCTAGCAAATATAATTCACAATCTAACAGCATAAAAATAATAGAAAGAATCTCTATGTGCTCTGTTGTTTAAAGGTTCAATCCAATGGACCTTAAATCAAGATGGAACTTCCTTAATTGAGCAATAGAATATTTGATAATTGATGAGACCATGTATTAATTAGGGAATTTATTATGTAAAGTACTTATAAATACAAGCACACGAGCCTATATATAGTCGGCATGAGAATATAATAATTTACATTACAGACGTATTGAGTTTGCATTGTCCAAAAAAAAAAAAAAAAGAAGAAAAGATTACTTAAGGGAACTGATTGAGTTAATTAAATACATTATTAACAACCACAAGCATGACACGAGCCTATAGTCAGCCTGAGAATATAAGTTTAGTTGCACAAGACGTATCGGGTTAGCTGTTAGCATGGTCAAAATTCATTTGTAGACTCCAAATGTTTGATTTTAGATCATAATTCTTAAGATCAAGATGCTGTCAGCATTTGCGGCATATAATAAAAATTGTACACTATATTTTATTAATTTTTGGACAAATTTAGATTCTGTTACTCCAAGTAGGGCCATTTAATTAAGCAATTTGGCAAAAGAAGAAAATAATTAACAAGACATATACACACATGCGTAAATAATTTTTTTTTTTTAAACCAATTTATACCAATCACATACACTGCTTATTTTCTTTCTTTAATAAAAGTTGTATTTGAAAACAAAGTAACAATGTTCACAACTTTGAAAATAAAACATAAATTGATAAAAAACATTTTGATTCAGTTGTCACTTTAGTCACTAAATTTTCATCTTTTGACACTTACTAAAATCCATGAGTCCATGACAATGACAAGTACACCACGTAAAGCAATTTTGAGAAGCCACATCTGATTAGAAAACCAATCTCCAACATGTCCATCTTTTCAATAGACTATTAAAAGTTGAATTCAAATGTTTGACTATTTTTTTTATATTTTATTTTATTTTTATTTTGTAGAAGGTAGAAAAGAGAATTTACCAACCTACTCCTTCCTCAGTTAGTTACGTCTAGTAGAAGGGAGAGTGTGAAGGAGAGGAGAGGTGGAGGGTGATACCCCCTTCCAGCCCCATTAAATGCCATCCTCCCATTTTGGAGGGATTGGTAGGGAAAAAGAAAAGGGAACGCGACAATTCATATATTCACCTTCTGAAAAATTTATTAAAAAAATATTAAAATAGATGATATAGTAATTTTAGAAATAAGTACTTATCATCTTTTCTACCGAACAACTTGGAGGATTATTAATCTCCTCTCTCTCTCTCATATTCTCCTTCTTTCCTAACCGCTCTGTCCTTTCTACTCTCCATCTCTCCAGCCAAATAACATAGCCTTAGTATCCTATCCTTTAAAGTATCTCATCTTTACAGTCACTTTATTGTTAAAGTCACTCATATGAGGCTTTTATCAAAGATATTTTAAGCAATTTGAAAGAAAAAAATAGGGTTAGATGATTCTTATTTATTGAAAAATATTTTTTGAAAAATTATTTTGATACAAAAATTAGTGATCCTCTTGGAGTCACAATTTAATTTTGAAATTTTCTTAATCTTCTTTAGATTTAACATACTATGTAAGTGTTATATTAAATTAAATAATATAATTAGGATGCACTATATTTTAAGTTTTGGCACAAAAATCTTGAGTTATCTTATATAATTTTTTTTAAAAAAATTGATTTGAATATTAAAAATAAGTGCATCCGAATTATATTTGAACTCATTATAACATTTATCTAGTATGATGAGTTTAAAGAAGATCTAAAATTTTTGAAAATTTTTCAAATCTAAATCATGATAGGGACCACTAATTTCTATACCAAAATAAATTTTCTGTTTTTTAAATATATTTTTAAATAAAATAATTTTTTTTTATAAATTGTTTAAGATATTTTGTTAAAGATCTCATGTGAGCGATATGTGCTCTTTTTTTGCTTGCTTTTATAATAAAGTGATTGCATAGATGAAAATGAAACTTTTTAATGAATAAGGTGCTAAAATAAAGATGTTCTAAAAATTTGGGGACCAAAATAGGATTTAATAATAATTTAGGAGCTAAAATTTAGATTCTTTTCGTCGATTTGTAATAGATGAGTGACGAAAGGGTCAAATTGAGATGCTTTTATAAATCAGATGTCTTAAATGAGTCATTTAACGGAATTAGGTATTTCAGAGGCTAAAAGTAAGTTTAACCCAAAAAACAATGGCAACTTGTATGATATCATTGTGCTCTCAGTTGAACTAAAAGATAATCAATATCGTCCTTATACTTTCCACCGGTTTGCTCTATGGTTTTCAAAACAAATAGTATCTATGGTTGAATGAGACATATAGATGCTTTATCTAAGTTGTGCTCACTAAATCAAAATCTGACAGCTTTCAAAAAAAAAAAAAAAAACAAAATTCAAAATTTGACAGGAAATCAATTGGTTAATATTTTGTAACTGTTTTAACTCAATGATGTGACAAAAAGAAAAGAAGAAATTGAGTGAGCAAAGAATACAATAGAGAAAATGGACGGAGGAGCTGCACCCTGTTCAATGAAAAGTTCGTGTTAGTTCTGGGGGGAAAAAAAAAAGAAATAAATTAAAATAAAACTTTTAAGCAAAGTGCAAAATTAAGAAATTTTTTTTAAAGGATTTCACATATAAAAAGAAAAGTAAAACTCTGTTTTGAGAAGGGTATTTGACACTGCAACCTATCATCTAAACAATCGGAATTTTCCTTACTTCAGAAAATTCTACTTTTGTTTCATTCTGAATGTTAATGTAGATCCATGACCTAATAGTTTAACAGAAAATAATTACACCTATTGTTGTCACTATTTTTGTTTTTTAGGACGTGAATAAACTTAGAAATACCCAGATAAAGTTTTGGTCCTTCCTATTTTTTTTGGACATACCAACGTATTATAAGAAACGTCTCTTGTCAGTCGGTGATCATTCCCAGCCAGAAAACCTCATCAGGTTAAAAACTTTCGACCTGCATGACCCATACAGTAAAAATCTACAAAACAAAGCTTGAGATTTTAATGAAAGTCACGAAAAGTAAGAAGCTAACTTCGACTTTAACTCCGTCAAGTCAAGTGTAATGTGATTTTGTGCATCATTCCAACAGGCTCTTAGAAGAAGGAAATTTGGAAAAAAAAAAAAAAAAAACGTAATTCGGGAAAAAAAAATGGTCATTTTATAGTACTTAGAAGATGGCAGATTGCTTCTTAGGGTAGAGAGATGGCTAGTAGCTGATTCCCTGTGACTCAGTGATGCTAAATACCGAAAAACCTAACTCATTTTCTGATCAAGAGACAATCAAATGAATTTTATGTGGTTACAAAACTGGTATAAGATCAAAAAGAAAGTGGTGAGGGTGACGAGAAATAATCAATTACGGATAGCTAAGCATGATCATGCAACAGGCTCAGAAACAGAACTAGATGACTTCCAAGTAGGAATGTAAAGTAGTGTAGAGTGCCATAGCCAAAAAATTGAAAGCAAAATAGCAAAAACCTTTGGATATATTGACTGGCAAGATGAGAAAGACGATGGTAGAGTTTTTATGAAAAGACAAGAATCCCACTTATCTAAATGAGCAGAAGGAACAGGAAAACATAATTACATTGATATTAGATTAAGGTTTGACAACATTTTTTCCATTTGTACCTTGAAATCTGATAAATCATCAAGAGAAAATATTGTTGCCAAGACTGGAAATAATGAATACTACTCTGTCAGCTTGTAAACAGGTAAGAGAGAAACGTTAAATGGATAATAATGGAATGGATGAAAGATTTAACAAAACAAAGAGGTCCAAATGAATAATCCTTGGCTACAAAAATTTTCTTTTTTGCTCTTACCTGGCTACAAAAACTTGGGCCCAAATGGAAACAACTTAAGCACAAAATTGGCATTTGACACTCTTATCCCAAATTCTATTAATTCAGTTTTATTTCGTGTAAAAACATTAAGATCGAAGAGAAGACATAGAAAACATAACAAAAGGGGAAACATTAATGGAAAATAATGGAATAGACCTAGGTCAACAAAACAAAAGGGTCCAAATGGAAAATACTTGGCTGCAAAATTTGGCTCCAAATGGAGAACTATTTAGCTACAATTTGGCATTGGACACTCCCATCCGGAGTTTCCATTAATTCGATTTTATTTTGTGCAACACAATGAGATTGAAGACAAGACATACTCCAGTTCTATTGATGCTTCAATAACACATGAACGTTGACTCAATACACTGACTAAACTAAAGGGTAACATTTTCATTCTTTTGTCTTTCAAATGAGCGTAATAGTTAATGCAACAACAATGATTTCTCCATAGTACAGTTAATAAATACGGCAAATCTGTTTCCTCTTTCTCTATATACCAAACATAGGATGGAGCTTTGAAGGCATCCGTCTTGCACAGGATAATGTTTATACTGCATGAATCATTGTATCTTAACAACTGTTTGTAAATCAGACAGCACTGATTATCCCAATTAAACTAGATTCAAAAATTAAAATACAATCTAGTTATCCGGATTTTTTGGCTTTTAAAAAGATGCCTTCTGAGCTTTACTATTCTTACAAAGAAGAAAAAAAACATAATCAGTCATCAACTTATATCAAAATCTCTAAAGGAGATTTGCTATAACTATCATATCCAAGAAACTATTGACTAAATTTCAAAATGTGATACAAATGCTATATAATGGTTGAATCAGTCCAGTTGCATACCTGTGTGTGAGTTTCCATTGACATGAGAGAAAGAGAGAGTAGATGGTGAGAAACATATTTTGAGATCTGAAAGAAGCTGGGCTGGGTGAGGTTGATCAAATGCTTCATGATTGAAACACCTTGCTTGGCACTCTTCCTTTGTGAATTTAAACCTCATCAACAAACAGGATGCTCTCCTTTGTTATCCATGACTGTATAATCCCGAGGTCAGGTTTTGTAAAAATTTTTTCCATCACAAGTATCTTGGTTATTTGGTAATTCAGGTTTCTTTGTGAGCAAAAGCAATGTCTTTGATGCACTTAAGTTTTGGTTTACTGAAATGTAAAACTGATTGCACTCATAGTTAGAGGAGAAACTAAAGGTGCTCCTACCCTTAGGACTCGCGATTTTGGAGCAATTTTCCGCGTGCTTTCTTTTAACTCCAAGTAGATAATTCCTTTTGCCACTTTTTCTTTTTATTTCTTTAATTACATTTTCTCAGAATTTGATAAAAAGTTAGAAGGGAAAGTACTCTAGCCTTGATGACTGATTTTCACCATGCCAACTTTCCAAGGAAAATTTGGTCGTTCTGATCCAAAAGCTATAAAAGTAAGCACATAAAAAATTGCACCAACAATCGCGAGTCCCAAGGATGGTTTCCTCTTGTTTCCTCATAATCTGAGGGCATCAGTTTCTACAATTCGGTTCTCTCCTGAAACTTACATGCATCAAATATATTTGCTTTTGCTTCAGGTAAATAGCAGATTCTTTTCTTTTATGGCTCATGTGGAGGAGGAAGCATCTGGCAGCCAATATATAAGAAAAGATGTAACACTGCCAACTGATTCAACCCTTCCTTATAAAGTTGCAGAACTAGTTATCATATCTGAAATTGTATGTTTTGCATTACTTCTATCATATCTACTTCTTCCTAAGTCATCTCCATTCACCCATCAGCTACTGAAAGTAACCTGAAACATGCAAGTAATCCCTTGGCTCTACAAAATGTTTCGACACATAGTAACATACCTCCCAAGGTAATCTGACCTGATTGTTGTTGCTCTAATAAAGACAATCCTCTGGTTCTCAACCTTGTCCTTGAAAACTATATTTGGTCCATTTTCCTTTCAGCAGCATTTTCTCTGCCAATGTTTGCTGAAAATAATACTCGGCTCATTGTTATTTCAGGAAGCAATTGTAAAGCTTTCTGCCTAGGTCTTGTCACAATTTCAACACGTCGTTCTGAATCTCCACTGATATCAAAGAAAAGCATTGGTTACAGTTAGCAGAGTCCAATCTCCATATAACATGATTGCTACAAGTATAAGAGAGCACATGATACTCACTACACCATCCGGGGTTCATAAATCCAAGAGTACTCGGACTGATTGACCATTCAGTTGAACTTGCACGGTTAGGAAAACTTCATCACATCAGCAATCAAGAACTGAAGGCTAACCAGCTAAAGACGGGAACCGTTCGAAGACGAAGACAATTATGTTAGAAAAATTATTACAAGTAATAATAAATCTAGAAATAAAAAACTACAATAATATTATCTTAATAATATGAATATTCTAGTGATATTAAACAAGAAGAAATCAGAGATAATTTGATTGTAACATATGATGTAAAAACGATATAAATCACGATTATTTAACTACAACTAAGATAATAACAATTATCATAAAAATAAATTAAATAACGTAAAAAAAATCACAATTAATTTACTATAATAATAATCACGAAAACAAACCTCCGTGATGTGTGTGAGCGCGCAAAAGAAAGCCTCTCAGCTTACCAAGTTACCAACCAAAAATTAAGCAACTCTGTATATACACCTTTGCCAAATGCTATCTTTTCCATGTGGGACTTCTCCCACTTCTTATTATTTTTCTATTTCAACCTCCTTATTTTGGGTTTTAATTTTTCATTCACCTAAGCTCTATTTTAAGCATATGAATATATCATTTCGATGTATTCGCGGAGAAGAACACGATACCATGAAGAGTGCCTACTAACATGAAGTAGATCCGACTCATTTTTATGCCTCAAAATGACTATTTATAATGGTTTTCCAAACCATTTTTTCAACAAATTAATCCCTACCAAGAAAAGAAAAATCAATCAATGTTCCTCTCTCTTTCTTTCTATCATGCTCACAAACATTTCCCGAGGATAATGGAACATAAGCAGGGCTCAATGAAGAGCGTTTTGATGCACAAAAATAACAGAAATATTGGAGTGACACTTACAACTTCATTCCGTGGTGTGCCTCCAGAATTTACGCCAATAAAAACATCATTTTGTCATGTATCATTTTCAAATGTCTGAAACCAAATAAGTAGATTACCAAATGCTCGTGAAAATACAATCAAAGTATTCTGCATGGAGAAGAGACAAAGTTTTGCATATTTCTGGATTAGGGGGGGGGGTGAAATACAAAGTAACTAGAAGAAGTGCAATTTTGTTCAAGTGCATGAAACGCGGAAAGTATTATGGCAATACACGAGTTAGCTACTACATAAAAGTTTTCAAGTGCTAGGGAAGCGAGTGTTGTGACCACCTATGATTTTATCTTAGCTTGACAACGTAATAATTTCCCAGCAACGCATTTTTGGTGTACATTTAAATGTCCTTGCAAAACATGCAATGTATTGAAAGTCAGACTTCATAATAAATACAATTGAGCTATGCATTGGTTCCTTGGTACCTCTAGTTTGACCAGGAAAAACACACAAAATGAATTTGCTAATGACAGTTACAAATTTGGGTAAGAGGAAGAAACCTATAATATTGTCTTTGACTCTTTCGATCTCTGGTCTGCCGGTCTGTAACCAATGCCTGGATTGTCTTCGCTTTCTAATGCAGAATGAGAAACTATTACTCCATTCAAAAGAATTAGGATGCCCCAGATTTGACATGTCTCCTGGTAGAAGTAACATGTATCATTTTTGTCAATAATATATAATTCCTTTACCCCATGAGATCTCATCTTCATCAAATCGAATTATGGGTGAAAACTTGCTATTTTGTGACATAAATAATCTACCAAGGAGCATATTAGGTTTAAGGATATACAAGCATATATGATTGTTCAAATTGAACAATTATTTGTCAAAGTGGCATGAAAAGCTAATGTCTTTTAGTTTTTCATGCCTTCAAATTGCAAAAAGAAAAAATCTTTTCGTTCACAGTATTGGTGATTAAAATAATAATAGAACAATCTTAGATCAATTCCCTTGCTTTATTTTTTGTCTCATGATTAGAGAAAAAATTTGAAGTTTCATCCACGTTAGTGTACATGCTGACATGTTGTAAACCATCCAGTGACACAATCCTCAATTCAAGCAGACAGATGGCCTTTCTACCAAGTCTACAACAAGATTTATCTTTACTTCTTTAGCATAAATACAGTAAAATTTTGACGTTACTTCGGGGATGACTTGAGAAAGAGGTGGTTCTGTGATGTAGAATTGGTTTGGTAGCTCTTGTAGATAACTGGGATTTCACATATACTCTAGCAGCTAATAATACAAGTTTACTGTTTGACAAAAGTTCGGGTGGCAAAAATGCAAGGAACTTTTTAAGTTGTGAGCACCAGAATCTTATCGGTGTTGCCACAGTAAATCCATGCTTTGATCCAGAATGCACTGAGAATACAGTATCAATGATGAACTTTAGTCAACATAACGAAACTGGCGGTAACTCTAGAAAATTTAGTCAAAATAGAAGTTTTACTGAATCATCTTATTTTTAGCATGCGGGAGTACCGGTAAAGGTAGGAACGGTATTAACCATGCCGTATCAGTGTTTTATCTATGTTGGAGACTTGGCAAACTGTTGGACTTAGTAAAAGCTCCTACTTCAGCTTCTGATTGATAAATGAAAGGAAAAATATTTAAAAAAACCTTCAGGGGAATTCCTAGTTATATTTAATTGTTCAGTAGTTGTGCCTGATGACTAAAGACTTGAATTATTAATATAATTAATTGCAACCATTGACTTCTTCCTATTCCCATCCAAACCTCATCCAAGCTTGTTCAAAATATTACATAAGCTTGCTGTTCATGTTGGGTCAGGTCAAAGGAAGGAAGAAAGTTAATGCAATTTTGTCTTCTTTTCCTTCCTCACCATTACTCGGCCGATTAAATAACGGGTCCGTTTGGTTCGCCTATTTGAATGTGTGTATTTGAACAGAAATTGTGGAATGTGTTATAATTGGAATGAGAGACATTTGAATGGAAAAAATAGTGGAATATGTTGTAATTAGAATGGGAGCATTGAAATGGACCATTCAAAAACACCTCCTCCCCTCCATTCTCATTCAAGATACAAAAAAACCATTCCAATGGTTAACTTTTTGGATGGACCATTTGAATAGAAAAACTGAATTGTTGAAACAAACACACATTCTAAAAGATCGTTTAAATGGAAAAACTGAATTGTTGAAACAAACACACATTCAAATGGATTTTCCATTCCATTCGAACGAAGCCATATAATTCTACCAGAAATTGGTTACTAATTTGCTTCCTTCTTCTAGTTTCTTATTTATTTGCAAACTACATTCTTTTTCCCTCTGGTTATTTAGAATTCTGTGTTATTAAAGCCCACTAGAGACTCACAAGATAACATAAAAACAAAAAATTGAATCATTAGAAATTAGAATCCTCCAACATTTTCCATAAACAGCAAAAAAGTTGATTTGAAAAAAAAAAACTTTGACCAATTCATCAAGACAAACAAGCACTTAAAACAACATTAATGTGTAAAAAATCCTCACATCTACGAAAAACCAATCATGAACGTGTCAAAGTCAAGAAGAAAAAAATGTGTCAACAAATCAGAAATATGAAAAATACAAGAAACAAATAATAAATAAAATTCTTCTTTTGCTTTTAAGAGACTTCAGAAGATGCAATCCAAGTAAACTTTCCCTGTAAAAAGTCACCCTCGAACTTATTCTTCTAATAAAAACAAGAAGATAAAAAACAAAAGAACTTGCTTGCACGTCAACTTGTTTTTGACAATTTGTGTCTCTAGAATCCTATAATGGCTCCAATCACAAAGATAAGTTTTTCCAATTGAGAAGATAAACAGGGGGTGACCAAATCTTTATTCACGCTCTTGGCTTTTAACCCCATGACCAGCTCTAAATCAATGAAATACATAATATTTTATTACCCACAAATAGCACTAGTCCTCCACACCCCCCATTAAATTCTCTGCATATATTTTAATCAAAACATTCCCTGTATTTATGGAACCAGCCAAGAAGTACAGCAAATACAAAAATGGAAAATTCAAGCAAATGCAATAATTTCCAGCAAAAAGGAAAAAAAAAAAAAAAAGGCAAATGCAATAATTGGGTACCTTTCAAATAGAATAAGAGGGCTGCTATGATCAGTTATCGCATGGTCAATCTTAGCTGTTAATGTCTTAGGCCCGCAGATATAAACGGTTGAGATGCATCACTATTACTCGACATATGAACTCCGTTATGTTTCTTAATACTATCTAAATGTGATATTTTTCAATATTTTTCAATGCAGTAGACATTTCAAACAATAAGAGAAACGAAATAATAAAAGGGCTTATAGAAATGTGACCAAATTTTGGGTCCAATTTCAGTAAATGTCCTTTGTCAAATATTATAGCAAAATGTCTGGTATATATGTTTATATACCAAGTGTAAAATTTTATATACCAAGTATAAAAAATTATATACCCAGTGCATTTCAGTACAATAACTAAAATTGGTAGATATATGTATCTACCAAGTATAAAAATATATACACCTAGACATTTAGTTATAAAATTTTAAAAATAGACATCTACTTAATTAAATTTAAAATTTTGGTCATCCACCTAAATTTCTCAATAATAAAAGAGTAGTCTTAACGATACTTTTTAAAAAAACTATCGTTACTTATGATATTAGAGAACCAACGATAAACAGAAGACGACAACAAAAGTGAAATGACTTGTGTGCTTTACCCTTGAATTGAGGCCGTGGGATTGTTCTCAAAAGTCTTACAAAAGCGAAGATGATCCAACGGCGGAGAGTGTTTGAAGATGATCCAACGTAAAAGTCCACTAAATAAAGTTTTTAAGGAACAGAGTAACTACGATGCTTCCTACCATCCTGGTTGAACCCCAGCATTAAACTCTTTCCATACTTTTCAATGTTTTCAACTTTTTCAGAATATTCTAAGCTTTTCCCTTCTCTATATATATTCATTTCCACTCTCGTATCTTCCACTCTCGAGAAACTTTCATAAAAACACACACTCTCTCTCTCTCTCTCTCTCTCTAAAACTCTCTCTCTCATCCTTTGAAAAAAAAGAGTGATTCTTTCTCTTGAAGACTGACTTACCGAAAATTTAAGCGGAGAGAGCTTTTGGTTTCGGGCATGGCAGCCATAAACGATGTTTCGAAGCTCGAGTACATCAAGCAACACCTTCTTGGTGACTTCTCTCCAGTTGGGGTTTCGAATTTTGACCAAAACGAATGGAGTTCCGAAGTGAATACCGAGTTCTCCACCTCCCACTCTGATTCGCTCTGCTCCAAAACCTCGAGCTCTGACTCCATGATTGGAGTCTCCAGCTACTTCGAGTTCACTTCAAGTGAAATCCGATTCGAACCAAACGCGAACGAGTTCTTCGGTTTCGAACCGAAACCCGAATTGATCGACCTCTCAACCCCCGAATCCCGTAACCTGACCTCTCAATTGAGCAATAGCTCGTTCGAATTCGAATTCGAATCCAAACCCCGAATCATCGATCCCAGAGCTCATACCTCTCAATCGAACAGCATTTCGTTCGGATTCGAATCCAAACCCCAAATTCTCCACCGCACGAGCTCGCAATCGAACCGGAAGCCATCGTTGACCATCTCTCTCCCTCCGAAAACCGAATGGATCCAATTCGGGGCCCCGAATCCACAGGTGTCCGTACAGAAGCCATTGGCGGAGGAAGACAGGAAGCACTACCGCGGGGTCCGGCAGAGACCTTGGGGCAAGTTCGCGGCGGAGATCCGTGACCCGAAACGGAGGGGCTCTAGGGTTTGGCTCGGGACCTTCGACACCGCCATTGAAGCCGCCAAAGCTTACGACCGAGCCGCCTTTAAGCTTCGCGGCTCGAAAGCCATACTGAATTTTCCGTTAGAAGCCGGAAAGTACGACTCTGCTAACGCGGTCGAGAAGAAGCGACGCCGTCAGGAGGAAGATAATCAGGAGAGAGAATCGAAGAAGACGGTTCTGGCGGTGAAGAAGGAAAAGTTGACGGAGTCTGATGACGCCGTCAGTTACTTGAAGAACATGCCGTTGACGCCGTCAAATTGGACGGCCGTTTGGGACTCCGACGGGAAGGGGCTTTTCAGTGTTACGCCTCTTTCGCCGTTATCTCCACACCCGCCGTTTGGTTATTCACAGCTAATGGTTGTATGAAAGGAGCTTTTACTTTCGAGTACTTTTTATTTTTTGCCCCCAACTTTCCCGTTATTGTATATTTTGTCTGCAATATTTCATTTATTCTCGGAAATGGAGAGGATTTCGGTGATTTGTTTTAGCTTTGGGCTTTTGGATGTGATTTTTATGATTTGTGTGTAATTTTCTGTTTTTTGACGCTAATGTTCAAAACTTGCAGGGAATTTGGTTTTTCATAGAACATGGCGTAATAATTGTCTTTCACAAAAAGGCATATGTATTTCTTATGTTATTTGATCGCCCTTTTCATGCACAACATTCCTAATCTTCTTTCCTCTCTCTACGTATAGTTTCTCTCAAAAGTAATTATGCCTTCTCGTCGAAATTTCTAAATTCCTATACATAGCTATAAGTTGTTTTGTTGTATTTTTCTCATATATTTGACTGTAGTAATAAGCTGTTTTGTTGTATTTTTCCCATATATTTGAGTGATAATTTCTAACTTCCTATGCGTACATAGTTCTAATATAAGTTGATTTGTTGTATTTTTCACATCAAATTTGATGATAATATTTGTAGTATTTGAGAGACATCCGCAAAATTTTCGGAGTATACGTTGCATTAGATAATTCCAAAACTACTTACAAATACCAATCGATCGATATAAAGAAATTAACTATTGTAATCTGACTAATAACTAACTATATCTTCTTCAATAAGATGACATTGAAATTTAAAGTTGAAATCTCCCACCTTTATTAAAAAACAATATATAAAAAATTAACCCATAATAAGGTTTATATTTAATATGAAGAAGAAAATAACAAGGCCTATCAGCAAAAGGGATATTAGGTATAAATAAGAATATGATCAGATGCATGCCTTTTAACTTTCGACAATCCACGACAATTGTATTCAAATATAGATAATAATCCCTAATTCTTATCGCTATTTGAAGCTTTTAAATCGATGCAACTATAAAATACGGAGTTAATTGTTAGGAGGCGCATTTGAACTTCGAAAATTTTACAAATTTATAGATATATATTTCTAATATGCATTAACCTAGGAATATTCAGGCATAATTTGTTTGTTTCCATGAGAGAGCTAGAAGTGTAGTGTACGTATCACAATCCTAATATCTTTGCTACCTTCTGAGGGTTTTAGCTTCGAATTTATTTAACCAGCTTAGAAACCTGAATATTGCACTTCTAGCCATTTTTGTTAGAATATGTTTGCATGTGCATGCACATGCATGTAAATTATGCCACTTGAGGGGAAAAAAAATTAGTTGTGACTATATATAAGTCAATGATGTACTGCAACAGAAGCGCTTTTGGTTTTTGTTATGAATCTGTTTTGAAAACAGTACCGTGTACAAAATTTTATAGTTAACACGGAGAAAATTGTTATTTTTTAGCCGCATGCAAGAGAAAATTTATTAAAATAGCTTATAATTATAATTTATGAGTAATGCATAAGTATACAAGTTGACAAAATGTGTCCCACTATAGGAAAACAATATTTCCTCATATTTCCATTTCCCCTTTTGTTGTGCACATGTATATTTAATGTTTAAAGAATTAAACAGCTCATCATATTCTTTCTCAGTTTTAAACATGACATTCTAAACTTAGTACTAGCTTTTTTTTTTTTTTTTTTTTCCTGCTCGAGATAAACTTAGTACTAGCTAATATATGTATGTATAAGTTACATTTTCTCTCGTGCATGCATGATCGATCTATCTATCTAGCAGACATAGAGTAGACAAAACTAATGTATATATTTATGTACAAATCACACGTGTAGAAACTTAATTATAAATGTACTTATACTATAATCTGAAACTGATGATCTGTATGTAAAATTAAATATTAGCAGTTCAAGAAGACAAAATTGACCAAATATAATAAACTAAAGTACTACCTAAATACATATAGTATTTTCTTTTTTTTTTTTCCTTAGAATGTAATTAAGTACTTTACTAGTATAAATTAGTATAAATATGTCTATCTATATACCTAAACGAACACACACAAACATATATATATATATGACATACGGTCTGGAAGAAATCGAACCGAATTTTTTTTTTCTATCAATTTAAGGTTACAAAATAGTTTAAGTGGGCGTAAGTATGTCTAATACATAATAGTACGATAAAGTGTAAAATAATTGTTACAATTCAAAACCATTACTGGACGGTCAAACTTTTTGGCCAACTCGATTTTGAGAAATTCAACACTTAAAAAAGAAGTCTTGGAACCAAAATTTCCTTTTTATCTTTTTTTTTTTATACAATTCAAGAGATGAGCCAGTGCAAAGTGTAAATTACTGGTGACGCCGCTGATCAAGCCTGAGATATACACAATATATACATAGTCGTGGCTACTGTATAATGAAAGTCAATTATCAAACTGGTTATACTTGTAGCAAATAGTCAGTTCTTTTACCTTGTTTTGATGTGACGATCATGTTTCAACTAGCAAAAATCGTTTGTTTGTGAAGGAAATTTTTGCAACGTACTTATTATTATATAATGTATTGGGTTCCATATATATGGAGGTTGAGGACCGCCAATTATACTTAATTTGAGTTGAAAATGTCTCCTAATTAGTTCCGGCTCTGCTGGGCGTGATTTTTGAATGGGTTTTGCCAAAGGGTTGTGTTCTGTAATTATGCTGTAAATTGACATTTTATTTTAGTCAAAACTTTGACCGATTTCACATGCACATGGTGATTTATCTAAAGTATAGTAAGTATTGATACAACAACAAACAACATACAACATTTATTTTATTTAAATAATATATGCCATCTTATGTTTTGAACGGAGACTATTTCCATACAAATAGATTGTATACATGTAATCATTAGTGTGTATAAATATATATTTAATTAAAAGAGACGTCATGTAATAAATAATTTCAGGTTTATCTGATGAGATACATTTGGTTATCGGCTTAATTTGACTTCTTGTTTAAGATTAGTTCGTAATTTGCTAGTCTCCTCTCGACTGTTGTTGTTTCGGGTCTTTGGGTCATTTGGATACTCATAAAAGAATTATTTTGTATGACTATCGTTTCAGTCTTCATTCGGTGCTAGCTACATTAATTTTTCCCACTATTCAGGAAGCTAATCATTTTAATATTGGATTTGGGTATAATTTCGTTTCTGAGCTGCTCGTTCCAAATAAAACCTAAAAAGGCTCCTGTGCTTTCGCCTGTTCTTTGGCATCATCTTACTCCAGCGTGGGTCAAATTGAATATCGACGGAGCTTCTAAGGGTTGCCCGGGGATCTTGGCTTGTGGTGACATGTGAAAGGGTGCTTTGCTTGTCATTTACCAATTGGTTTTGCTTATAAAGTAAAGCTTTGGGGTGGAATCCTTGGCTTGAGTCAGACTCTTCCTTTTGTGAAATTGCTCACTAGTAGAGAGTTTGCTGTATCACGATCGGAAATCCAGAGTCATAATTTTTAGTAATTTTAAGTTAAAACAGTGATAAATAGTGACTTTCCAAAATTCCAGAAAATCAAGTACTTAGAATTTTAATTTTTAGTCCTTCAAAGTATGTAAATTTCATAACTAGAAAACATCTCATTTGTTTTAAATTTCTCGAGAAAATGTTCACTTAAAGTTTAAAGGAGTTCAAATTAATTAATTGAGAAACTGTTGTTAAATCATAAATTTTGGTATAATGAGTTCAATTAAAACCTTGGGTCCAATGTCCAAAAATAATTTTACATAATATCATCCTTAATTCTAAGTACTCAGTTTAATAATAAAATCATTCTCATACATCCATTTAGTAATTAAACTAAACTTGGCTAAATATTTAAACGAGGAAAGAAAATTAAACAGAATATAGACATCCATCAGGGAATAGGAATAGGACTGTAGACACAAGCCAAGTAGCTTGTCTAGGCATTAAGACAACTACCTTAAATAATTCAATACTTAAAAGTGGGAGGAAGTAGAGGGTGAGCACATGAATGCTCAGTATAGATTCAATTATAGGTTTTCAACAAGAATAAAAATACTTACTTTTGAGGTCCTATATGGTCAGTAAAATACTCAAATAATTTTCTAGAAATCCATTTGAAAATATCGTCCAAAGGTTAAAACATTCCAAACCGTTATAAAATATCGTCTCAAAACAAAATTATTGTCCAAAGATTCAAACATTCCAAACCATTGTAAAACATCACATCGAATCCAGTACATATCTATTCAAGTTAAGTACATATATATAATAAGTAATATAGTCAATGACATATCCGAGCTACCAAAGACTGGTAACCGTAAACATGCAATATAGTGTGAGCCACCCTATGTGGGTAACTATACATTTATACTGTGTTCGAGTTATTTAAGTTGGTAACTGTGAGTATGATATGTAGTCCGAGCACCATGAAGGGGTATCTTAAGTCCGAGCACCCTGAAAGGGTATCTTAAGTCTGAGCACCCAATAGGAGTACCGTAAGTCCATCGGCCATGTAGGTGCAATAATATATGCAATGCTATATGGATGACAAGAATGAGAATATATACCATTTTCCACAAAATCGTAAAACAAACCATGCAATATTATCAATCAACCATGTTTAGTTCTCAAACTAACTTCTTATTCAAATTAGATTTTATAAAAATTTCGGCAACATAATAGCTACTTTCATCAAAATCCATAAAATTCCAGTTCATGTAGAAAACAGTTTCAGCATAAGATATTTGTCACGCTAACTAATGTGACGTACCTCTTAGGCAGTTTAAATATCAAATCATGTCAAAACAGATATAAATCACATTTTTACCAAATATTTTACAAAATTCCATATTTATTTAAAATATGCGAAAATAAAAATTAAACCAATTTTAAGATCAAGTTATCGAATCCCTACCTCAATCAAGTGACCAGATAGCACTACGGTGCTAGTGAGAGCGTTTGACGTCGTTTGGCAGTCGTTCGGAGGGCCGGGGGTCGTTTTTGAACCCTCGATCACTTGCTTTGAAATGCTTTTTTTCCAACGTAGCTTTGAATGGAGAAATGGATATCATCATTGAATTTCTAGCGCTCAAATTAGCTAGGTTAGACATATAACTTGATCAATTCATGCTCGGAAACTTGACTTTATGGCACGCAAAACAAGGCAAATACTACCCATTAGATTTCGTTTTCCGTGTCGGTCATTATAGATAGTCATTATATATCAAATTTTATATTTTTACAATTACATTACAAATATGAAGTTTATTTGACAATCTAACGGTCGGATTGAAAAGTCAATACGCAAAACTAAAAAGCTCAAAATTATTCAAAAATAGCAAAATTCATTCCGAGTAAAGGTAAGTTAAGATATATATACCATGTAAAAGCCCATAAGGAGATGAATCAGATGCTGCTGATCTCGGGCCCTGTCGTTGCCGGAATCGTCGCCGATGGTGACATTTCTCTGTGGGTCTATTTCGCATCTCGCCGGCGGCAAAGGCCTCCGATGGCTGTAAAATTCTGGTGGCAAGCTCCTGGGATGATGCCGGTTTGACGTCAGGTGGTGGGACCGGAGGGGCTCCAACGACAAGCTGCCGTGACTATCATCGGGTTCGAAAGGAGAGAAGAGAGAGATCGGGTGAGATGAGAGAGAAAGAAAGGAGAAAAAAATGAGTTGTACACATGTCCTTGTCTTAATAGGTAGCTGGCATTGCAACTACATCCCTAGTCAAGAATCTCTACATTTAAATCCCTAAAAGTTATAATTTAGCCCCTAGTTTCATAAATTCTTTTCAACTAGGTCCAATTTCAAATTTTATTATTATTTTATTTATTTAATTATATTTTTTCAATGGTCAAAGACCATATTACCTCTCATAATTCACGGGGTTGTGCCCTGGAAATTAAAATCTAGGTGTTGTCATTGCTTGCATGTGTTGTATTTGATGAAGACCGAGGTCAGTGGCAAAGAGGTATTTCATAAACCCGAAATCTCACAATATAGTTTTAAAAATGTTTCAAAAGTTTCTAAAATCTGAAAATGTCCATAATTGCCTTTAGAAAACATTTAAGAAAGCTATTCCCAAGTTATGTAATTACCCCTTAAACATGCACTAAAATAAAAGTTGTTGTCTAAGAGTCATGCATCATACATCTATCTCACACCATCAATAGACATAAGTTGTATAAACCAAGTCTGAAATATGTAGTTAATCCTCAAATACCATAAATTAATCAACTTTATTACTTAGGTCCACAATCTATGATCTAGTAGAAAATTACCAAAAGCAAAGATAACTATTAGTAATATTTCAATACCTCAAACTATGCTTATTCTTTGTTTAAGTCACACTAAATATCACTTGAGGGAAAGAATGGGGTGAGCTAATACCCAGTAGAAAATCAATCATAACTTTTTATAACCATTATTAGCCACAATTTCTAAAACAAATACATATCATTCAAGTCAAATACAAAACCATAAATATAATCAAGTAACAAGTCTATGAGGTGACTAATTAGAACACTCATATGTCCATGCCGTCTAAATAGATGACCATATAAGTATAATATGATCTGAGCATCCAACACTACAACAAGAAGATGATAAAACGACGGCTCTTCGTCACCGCTTTAGATCTTAACTAAAGCGGCGACAAATTCGTGAGTCACCGTTTTAGAGTATTTATATTGTTGGACAAATAAAAAAGTCTAAAACGGGTGCACTTGTCGCTGCTTTCGACGACCGTACCAAAATTTTCCTCCAAAATGTCTAAAGCGGCGACAATAGAAGGAGTGCACCCATAGTCGTCATTTTATATTAATCTAATATTAATAAATTAAAATAATTAAAATTATTGTAAAACATGTGAAATTAAAAATAAAAATCTGATTTAAAGAGGCGGCAATTGTCCCTATTTTAGATTAGGATATTTAAAGTGGGGACAAGATTAGGAAGTTTAAAATTTATCGCCACTTTAAGTTTTGAAACTTCACCACTTTAGATATTTCATGAAAATTTAGGCGGTCAAACTGACCCCTATAAATTTTTTGAGCTTTAAATGAAACGGTGCGTTTCATTTAAAGTGGCGACATATTATCTAAAGCGGTGACAATACCCAGAAATTGATCTTCTTCCTCCTCTATTTTTCATATCTCATTCTCTCTCCTATCTCTCTCTTTGTCAACCCAGAAATCACCTCCTCCTTCACTGGTAATTTTTTTTTTTGCCTATTTTTCTCTTTTTCAATCCCTTTTCATTATTTATTTATTTTTTCTGTAATTTTTTTTAGCCGATTTGCCGCCCGCTCTAGCCCGCTGCCGCCTCGTCGCTGCCGCTGCTACCCTTCAAGCTTAATAGGTTAGTTTTTTTTTAATTAATTTTTGGTTTTATTTTTATTTAAATAATTAAAAATATATATTGTAATATTAGTTAATTTTGGATATTAGATATATATATATATATGGAAGACTTCTCAATGATTACAATTTTTTTGTGACCATGGATGAGTACTTAAAAAAGTAGTGATAGCATTAAACTTTTTTGGTCAGCATTAAATTTTTTTGGCCAACCACCAAACTAATCACCACCGTAGGATATTAGATCTAACGGCTTAAACCATTGTAACCATCTATGGGTAAATATTGTTGTAACCATTTAAACCAAACCCATATATATATATATATATATATGATTATGTGTTGTGATTTTAGTTATATTTTAGTGTTAATTAAAATAAATATTTTAATATTAGGAAAAATCAGAAATTAAATTATTAGATTATTGGATATTATATTATTAGATTATTGGATTAAATTATTAGTTTTATTGGATACTGGATTTGATGAGTTATTGGTGGATTATATTATTAATTTTATTGGATATTGGTGGATGTTTATATTTTGAGAACGTGGATTGAGTATGAAAAATTATTTAGTTGGATTTTTTTTTATTAAATTTTGATTTTTGTTAGTATTTTTTAATTTTAGCTTATAAATTAGAAACTTTTTAGGGTAGAATTTTATTTTATTAGAATTAATAAATGAAATGAATAATAAGGAATTAATTTGTTAATTTGTTAACTAAAATAGTCATAAAATTTAAAAAAAAATAAACCAAAAATAACAATTTAATTCACAAAATACCCAAAATACCCCTAGAATAATAAAGTGGCTAAAATGCCCTTGGAGTAACTAAAAAACTCATAAAATAAAAAAAAACCAAAAAATGATGCGGCAATTTGTAAAATACCCAAAATGTCCCTAGAGTAATAAAATACCGAAATGCCTTTATAGTAACTAAAGTACTCATCAAATTAAAAAATATCCAAAAATAACAATTTAATTAACAAAATACCCAAAATGCCCCTGGAGTAATGAAATACCCAAAATGCTCCTAGAGTAACTAAAAAACTCATAAAATTAAAAAATATAATAAAATACCCATATAATTCACAATATACCCAAAATGCCCCTAGAATAATGAAATACCCAAAATACCCTTAGAGTAACTAAAAAACTCATAAAATTAAAAAAATATAATAAAATACCCATATAATTAACAAAATACTTAAAATACTCATAGACTAATAAAATACCCAAAATGCCCTTAGAGTAACTAAAAACTCATAAAATAAAAAAATATAATAAAATACCCATAAAATTCACAAAATACCCAAAATGCCCCTAAAGTAATGAAATACCCAAAATGCCCCTAGAGTAACTAAAAAACTCATAAAATTAAAAATATAATAAAATACCCATATAATTCACAAAATACCCATAATACCCCTTGAGTAATGAAAAACCCAAAATGCCCTTAGATTAACAAAAAAACTCATAAAATTTATTTGGATAGAGCGAGCAAGGATATAAGGCATGTCCTACATGTAAGGAAGATACTCCGTCAATACGTTTAAGAACAAAGACTTGTTATATGAGGCATAGACGTTTCCTTCCAAAATCTTATGCATTTCGAAAAAGTTCACTGTTTGATAGGAAGATAGAGAGAAGAAATCTACCAAGGATGTTTTCTGATGAAGATATTCTGCAACAACTCAATGATATGCGACCTGATATGCCAGGTAAACATTGAAAATATGGTGGGGTGAAACGAAAAAGAGATAATGAAGAACTCAACTGGAGAAAAAAGAGTATATTTTTTGAGCTTGAGTATTGGTCATCACTAAAACTAAGGCACAATCTCGATGTTATGCATATTGAGAAAATGTGTGCGATAGTATTCTTGGTACAATGCTGGGTATTGAAGACAAATCTAAAGACATGGTGAACGCAAGACGTGGCTTAGAAGATTTAAATATCAGATCGGAGTTACACGTAGTCGAAGAAGGGAACAAGTTGATTATACCTCATGTAGAGTACACTCTCACTGCTGATGATTGACATAAATTTTGTCAGTTTATTAAATCGGTCAAGTTTTCTGATGGGTTTGCAAGTAATCTTCGAACCAATGTAACTGATAATGATACAAAAATTATCGGATTGGAATCGCATGATTGCCATGTTATTATGCAACGTCTATTGGTACCAAGAATTCATCCTTTTGTGAATAGAGACATCTCATCCACAATAACTGAGTTATGAAACTTTTTTCAACTCATTTGTGCAAGGACTCTAAATGTAAAAGACTTGAAGAAATCTGAGGTTGACATAGCTCTTATTCTTTGTAAGCTTGAGCGCATTTTTCTACTGCTTTTTTTGATATCATGGTACATTTGATGATTCATTTGCAAAATGAGGCATTACTCGGAGGACCTGTTCATTATAGATGGATCTATCCTTATGAGCACTATATAAAAAAGTTGAAAAATTATGTAAGAAATTGAGCATGACCAGAGGGTTCAATTGCTGAAGGTTGTGTTGTTAATAGAGCCTTGACTTTTTGCTCAATGTATTTACAAGGAGTTAAGACTAAGTTCAACCGGCCAGCAAAGAATGAAGATCCCGTTCAAAATGGTCCGAACCTGAGTTTGTCAGTTTTCCAATCACGTTGTCATCCAATTGGGAAAAAAAATATTATTCATCTTGATGATCACCTGTGTAAGAAGGCTCACTGGTATATATTGAACAATTGTCCTGAAATCTAGATTTATTTGGAGTAAGTGTTGTCAATTTATATTTGGATTTACTAATATAATTTGATCAGTAATTGAGTCTATTTATTAATCTCGATGTTATACTCTTCATCAGTGAACATATGAAAGAGCTTCAACAAAAAAATGGTAATAACTTGGATGAAATCCAAAAATTAGAGTTTTCATCTTAGTTTTATATAAAGGTATACTTAAATTTTAGTCATTTTAGTTTTGTCCATTTTCATAAAATTACTTAAATTATTGTCTCATTTTAGTTTTGTCCATTTTCAGAAAATTACTTAAATTATTGTCATTGTAGTTAATTTTATATCGTATGTTGATTATCAGATGTATCATCTACGATAAAATGGAAGTTCTGAAGCAACTAATAAGTTATACACTTTGGCATCTGGACCAAATTTCAACATTTTATCCTTCTCAATATGTGTTGTAAACGGTGTCCGATTTGTAGCACATAATTAAGACTCTATACGTAAAACTCAGAATAGTAGAGTTTGTGTTCCAGGATTTGATGGCAATATATTTTATAGGCATCTAGAAGAAATACAAGAGTTCACTTTCTTGGACTAATTGTCTGTCATATCGTTCCGGTGTAAATGGTTCAACACCAACCCTCGGAAGAAAAAGATGTAAACAGAGAAAAATATAACTAGTATTGCAATCAATTCTGAGTGGTACGAAGATGAATCTTACATTTTTGCTTTTCAAGCAAAGCAAATTTTTTATATAGATGATTTGTTGCACGGCCCTAATTGGAAAATAGTTGGAGACTTGACTCAATGTAGTGGCTCGGATATTTCAGACAATGAGGACACCGATACCAAGTTGAATATACTGCAGGATTTGAACTCCTCTAATTTTATTCTAACAGTTGACCTTGGATATCTGGAGTCCCTTTCTATTTCTCAAGAAAATCTTATGTCTCATGCTCAAGAAAATAATGTCAATACTAATTATGATATTGAACAGGGGGATAGTAATTTCATAAATATGTTATTGAACTTGAGGATGATACAATATTAGATTATGAAGAAGATAAGTTTGAGGAAGATGACAACGATAGTGATGATGATGTTGATGAAATCCCATCTAGCAGCGAGTTTGATAGCGATTAGGATTGTTGTTTATTTTTTTTCTTACTCACGTAAAAGAACTTTTATGCTATTAATGATTGAATTCTTAGAATTTAATTTCAGTAATACTGTATATTTTTTAATTATAATATACTTGTCACTATTAAAATTTGCACATAGTCATGGCCGCTATTGAGCCTAGTTATCACGGTGGTGATGGTGGTGCTGACCCTCCACGACGTCCTACTAGAGTCCCTTAGCGATGGAGTCAGGTATTATTCGTGTTATTCATTGCATATTAAATTTTACTTTTTCATTACTTTGGATATGTGGACCCTAGCCTGTTTGCTAATATGCTTATTTATTTTGCAGATCCTATTAGGAGGAATGTGAGGTCGAAGAGTAGGTCATTGAACCTATGTCATCTATTTGAGGAAAAAGAGAGGAACCCTCTTCCGATCAAATTCGACAAGGCAAGAGGCACTTGGTGTCCAGTCGACGACTATAAAAAATACTTCTCTCGTTTGATTGGCGTGCTTGTCCGACAGAATATGAATCCTTGGTAAAAAAAATTGGAAGTCAGTTCCTGCTGAGTATAAGGGAAAGATCATTCATGTTGTCGAGGTAAAAATATATATAGCATTTATTAAATGTTATGAACTCTGTATACAATTATAATATACTAATAATTTTTGCAATTGTAGGAATTTTTTGAGTACAAAAATCTTGACGATGATAGCGATGATTTGGCCAATGTCAGGGATGACATCCTTAGGACTACGGCAGATATATATAGCAACTGGAAGACCGAGCTTAATGAGCATTTCAGCCTTGTTGGGGGCGACAAAAATACTCTTAACTTGGCAACAGCACATTTTAAAGTGCCTAACGAGATAGATACCATGACATGGGGCGTTGTTGCGACGTTTTTGGCTCTTTAGAGTTTAAGGTTAGTGTGTAGTTATGAATTATTTATTTATTATTAAGTAATAAAATATTATATTATAATTAATTTTTTTTCCCTATAGGCGATGTCTAAAAGAAATGCTGTAAATAGGGCGCGTCTGTTAGCGATGAGAAAATATGGAGCTGCTTCCATTGCTCACAAATAATATAAGAAGGTAAGAAAATTATGATATTTCTTATAATACTTTTTATTTTTAAAATATTAACTTTTAATAATAAATTATGTCCCTTTATATATTTTTACAGTACAATCCTACTACTGGCAAGCTTTAACCAGTTGCTGAGAGTTTCAAGGATCACTACTACTTGTGTTTACTAGAATAAATTTTCGGAAAATATTTTCATAAAATCATTTTCAAGAACACCATAGTTTTGTAAAATTAAGAAACGCAGCGGAATTGGTCGTTTAAAAAAAGTTTTTATTTACAAAATCTTTCGGATCGTGATCTAACATAAATTAACTCTTGATCTAGATAAGAACAATACCCGGATTCGCTCCACAACTTTTTCGTCTTCCTGTTTGTTCTCGAAAGCTGTTTGATTGATCCGGTGGGTGATCACCTTCTTGATTCCCAACAAAGAGATCCGCAGATGAACACGAAGACAATCTCCTCAAATCGATTTCTCCGAAATGGCCGAAACATCAAGGACAGTAAACTCCTAGTGTGGCCGATTTTTCTTTGCTCTTCCTCTCTCTGGTTTTCTGTAACACTCTCTTCTCAATGGGGTGTTTCACGTGTAACACTTAAATTGTCCAGTTAAAGAACTTTTCTCTTAACTATATAGAGAGATTAGTAAACCCTAATAGGCTTATTGGGCTTGTTGGGCTCAACTGATCATCAATTAACTATTAGGCTTTAAATTGAGCTAGACAAGGGACCAGCTGGATCCATAAAGCCCAAGCTCCAATGGACCATATACCCATTATCATAATTAACTCTTAATTATGATTGGGCATTGTTCATTAATATTGGGGCACACCACTATAGACCCAATATTGAACTCTTGGACTAAATGTTATTTTTATTTTCTGTGAAGCTTATTAACAATTAATTAGCTTGATTTATTTATCATATACTATATCTGCAGACATATTTATTTATCATATACTATGCCTGCAGACATACCCCTTATGCAATGTCGTACTAGTAGGGTGAAATTACTGTATTATCCCTCTAGTACATATTTACCTTTGAGTTGCCATTTTTCATCTAATGTATAATAATTGACTACGGTGTTTGTATCTGCTTATACCAATATAGTCAAATTCACATAGTGAATACCGGAGCCCTAGTTTATATTATCCAAGTACTTGAAAAAACTCAAAGTGGCATCATATGCATGGTGTCCATCATGAAAACGTTCTATACATTTCATATACCTTATCTTCTAAGATACTAGAGTTCGAACTATAAATCGGAACTAGTCCTTTAGTAACTCAAAAAGACAAAACACATGAAAATAAATTTGTTAGTCACTAAGATTAAGGTCTTCTATAATAGTGCTAGATTAGTGAAATTAGAAATTTGAGTTACGGCACTTAACCTTAAATTCTAATTTACTAGGTTATGTTCGATGAGGTTATAACTTTCTTATAACACACTAGTGTTTCTATCCGAAGACTCACTTCGATAATTAGAGACTTCATTAATTAAATAGACAACACTACATTCTATGGCATAGTAAAGTATTCCATCTTCAATATGCAGAATGCGAACAATTTAATTTAGACATAATGAAATAAATAATATAATATCTTCTACATATGAACTCATCATACGAATAATTCTATATTACTCATTATATGTCTCGGAATTTTTTAGATGTTTGCATAAGATAAACGTATACATCACATGTATATCAATGGGACATAAATGAAATAAAATTCATAACACGGAATTTATTAACAACAAATAGATAACAAATAATCCGATAATAAATTATTTATAATGTCAAAATAATAAAATACTTTATAGGATATTATTCCTACAGCTACTTCACTGAGTGGACTGGATGGCCGAATGCACAGTTTGAGGCTAATTACGTATGTCATTAATTAATTTTTTTAAACTAAATCTCAATTTTTTTTTCTATATACTAATTTTAATCTTTTTTGCAGAATACGATGCTTGAGATTCATAACACTCAGTCTCAAGCATCTTCCCAATCTGGTTCGAGCTCATCCGCGGACGCTTGAGATTCATAACAGTGATGCTCATATTGCGACTGAGGTTCTCGATATACGTCACAGATTTAGGAGAGGTATCAGACGTAAGTTGAGTAAGTCCGCTTCCAGTACTAGATCTGCCCTACCAGACTTTCCACTGCCAATACCTGAGGATGTCCAACGATACACACACAAGAGCCAGCAATATATGACGAGAGCCTAGCAACGAGAGGTGGCCATTCAGGAGATGATCGCTCAACAACAGCGATCAATAGAGGCTCAGACGGCGCAGATAACGCATATGCAGAGGATTTTGTCATCGCTAGTACCAAATGTCAACATGTCTACCTCTACTCCTGTCTATCTAGGGTCCACTTCGATACCGTTTGCCACGATGCATGTGCAGAGAATTTTGTCATCACTTTAGGTTACTAAATTAATTAATTACTTAATTAAATAAAATAGGCCCTAATTTGTTGCCACTTTAGCTTACTAAATTAATTAATTATTTAATTAAATAAAATTCACCCTAAAGCGGCGATAATTGTCACCGTTTCAAATAAAATTACAGCGGTAACAATTTCAAAATTATCATCGCTAATAGTCTGCCAGATGGCAATTCTGTCGACTTTTTAGCGGGGATAAGTGTCGCTCTAATACGGTGATAACGCGTGTCGCCGTTTTAGGTATCTATACCAGCGACTCTTTAGCGGGAACATTATTGCCGCTTTAGATTTAAAGCGGTGACACTATGACGTAATGCTCGCCGCTCTATTCCTGTTTTGTTATAACGCAAATTGGATATCATATAAGTTTATCAGCTGCATAAATATGAAGAGAAGAATGCATACAATGACATGTGAGTGGAAAAAAATTAAGTATGTACCATTTTTCACAAATTATAAAACAAACCACGTGGTGTATTTAATTGAATCAAGCATTTTTTCAAAAACCAATTCTACGTACAGGCCGCTAAAGGAAGAAAATGACGCTTTTGCGGCGCATATTGGAAATAGTGACAATCCAACAATTGCCAACAAAACCAAGCAACAATTAAAAATATTCTTTTTATTTTTATTTAAGCTGTTAGCAATAATTAATATGTTAATGATCAGTAAAAAAATCTTGAATGATTAGTTGGATGATGATTTACTTTTCACCATCGTATAAGATATAAATTGATCACTAATTTTTATGCATATATACTGATATGTATATATATATATATAAATGTCCTAAAATGACCTTATATTTCAACTTTTTTTTTCTTTTTTTTTTTCCTAAAAAACAAAAACCCCTTATATTTTAAGAAATATTGGAAAATCCACTTGAATTTAATCTTTTATTACAAAAAGTCTTGTAATTTAATTATTATTTTTGACATCCAACCTTCTCATATAAATTAAATCAGAAAAATTAATAAAAAATAACAAATTACCCTTAGTGAATGGTAGATTTAGGTTTACTTGATATTTGGATATATAGATAATATTCTGGAAAATATTTTATAACTTATAAGTTTATTTGAATAATCAAAATATTTTTTTAAAATTTAGTATAGAAAATTCTTAAAATTATTTTAAGTCTAAATCTACGATTTACTAGCGATAATTTTGTTATTTTCATCAATTTCCTAATTTTGATGATATAAAAAAGTCGAATTTTCAAAATAAACAAATTATGAGACCTTTTATAATAAAAATACAGGAGGTTTCGTAAAAAATTATAAACTACAGTACCATTTGACGACGTTTTCGTATATATATAGACAACAGTCACCTTCCGCGTTGGATTGACCGTCTATTAATTATCATCAAACGAGTCTTGATTTCAATGGTTGACTCCAGTATGAGCTTTAAATAATCTTCCAAGCAATAAAATAATGGAAGCGGATCCCCTGTCATTTTTTCCTGTCATATTTCCTGTCCAAGCTCTAATAAGCTGCCACCTCACTTTATGCTTTTAAATCCTATACAGCCGTCTCTTAACGGCATAAGCCGTAAATGGGTAAAAAAATATATCAAAAAGAAAAAACAAAATACACGGCATCAGCTGTAAATAAGGGAAAAAAATATTTTAATATCTAAAAGAAAAGTGAATTCCTCCTGCCCTTCTTTCTCGTCTCCCTCTTCTCGCTTCGAAACCAGGGCACCGATGCATGTTCCAGTCACGGCATGAGAGTCCATATCTTCCCGATGTCCATCTCCTCTTCCCATAAATTTCTATACTCCAGAAGGAATCGAGTCTATTCAGAGGAACCAGAAGCATGAACCCAGAGACACACGGCTCTGTTCTTTCCGTACACATCAAAGCCCCCTCTCATTCGTGTACTTTTCCCTTTCTCTATCTCTCATATCGACTGGTTGTGTTTACTCTATGAAAAATTTCTTCATATTGTGTTTCATTCATTCGATTGGAGTCTATGAGATAGTGACTTCTGCTTGATTTGGGATTGTTGGAATTTGATAATTGGAATCTTTTTTTCTCTTTGAAGTTGGATTTGACAAATATGAAAGACTTTGTGGTTTTTGTACTATTTAGAATTCGAGTTATTGTGAACCCAATTAGAAAGAAGAGGATAATGCTAGTTAGTGATACACAAAATATATAAAGCTAATTCTAATTGTGGGTATCAATAATTTGTTGAGATGAGTTGAGTTGGGTTTTTAAGTCTTGACAAAATAAGACTAAAAATTGTTTTAGGCAGGAAGTCTTCTGGGCAGGGTTATTAATTGAACTTGACTGTTATAATTTTGGTGCTTGGTATTTTTTTCCTGGTTCGATAACATATTGTTGTCCACAATTGAGTATTTTTGGATCACTTTTCTGTTTGTTTTATTTTCAAATGTATTGTGAGAGAAACATGGATGCTAGCTAGTGAAGTCTTTAATGGGTCACTCTTCTTATTTTAAATATTTAATTGCTTGTTTTCTTGGTCAGTTTTCTTATTTGAAATCTTTACTGGTGTTCTTCTTGCAAATTATGTTTATAGGTTTGATGTTTTCGATTTTGTTCTAAGTATGTGTCTCAAATTTTTTATTTCTTATGGAAGTCTATTCAAACAATTTTGTTGTAGTTCAACCGAAGAATATCCTAATATTGGACTTCAAAATCATGCTCATTTAAAACAAGTTGTCAATGTTTAGTCGGAATAGTTTTGGCAATGTTTATGTTTTGCCTATCTTTTGCCTTTTAGCAGCTTGCAATATATCTCGACCTCAATGGAAGCATTGAATAGTTAGTTTATATGGTTGAGTTTTAGGTGCTTAATATTTATTCCACTTATCTGGACAAGGCTTTATTAGGTAGTTATTGGAGATGATTTCGATCATAATGTTGATCTTGATCAAGATAATATCATATATTAATAGAAGCTTATACTAAAATGAGCAAGTTGTTGTTGATTCCCCCCCCACAAGCTTCAAGTCTATAATTTTTTTTCCGAAAGAACTTCAGGTATACTAT
>JXTC01000323.1:155693-165974 GCA_002914845.1 Trema orientale | reverse complement strand
GGGGGGAGAGAAAAATTAAGAAAGAAGAAACAAAAGATGATGAGGTGATAACTATAACGCACTGCATGACAGTGTAGAAAAGTGCCATATATATAATGTATAGTTTAATTAGTGTGGGTGACACGGATATTATAAAATGAATAAGAGTACTGGAAAATTTGAGAACTTATATCACTACAAGAAAAAACACTTTTAATAACACTGAAAAAGTGTTATAGTAGATAGTTCATAACATTATGAAAAGTATTATGTCAGCTCATGTTATCAAAAGTCTAGGTCTTTTATAACATTATTTTGATGTTATAAAATATAAATAATGACATTTTAGTGTACTTATAATACAAATGTGTGATGAAAAGTACAAACCCTTTCATAACACTTTTTTATTGTTATAAAAAATTTTATTTTATAACACTTTTTTAGAGTTATGTAAAATAATTGATAACATTTTACATGTGTCGCTAAAAGCATAAACATTATGATAACACTTATTTATGTTATTAAATGCCTACTTTATAACCTTTTTTAATGCTATGTAATAAAAATAATAACACTTATGATGTGTCATATTCGCTCAAACATTTAATATATAGAGTTTATAATTGTCAATAGAACTCATAAATCTGTAATACCAAAATGACATTAATACGTATAGTTCAATATACATTATTTCAATTAAAAAAAATAAAACATTGATGGATCATCCTACAAGTAAACAAAAATCCAAAAAAATCCAAATATCTTGCTAATCAAATCTGAAAATCTACAACTATCTTTCTTTGGCATGTTCTTCAATCCTTCGTATTCTCCCTTCATTTCCTAGATGTACATTACAAGAAAAAAATATACTAGCAAAGTATACATTAGACTAATTTAATAATTCTAATGTTAATAGACTGAGGGAAGCATTGATAAGGACCACCTCATCAAAACTTTATTAGCTTGCCATGCGACTATACTACCAATAGCATCTTCAATAGAACTCATCTCTGATATAGGCCTCCACAAAAATGCATCAGGCTGTCTAGCAAAATCTATACCGACTTTCATGGCATTGGGTCCAAGAGGAACATGATGAACTAAATCTTTCGGCTCACTTGAGATAATATATCCATCTGCAACAATTTCTGTAGATCTATACCAATCCAGTATCTTGCACTTATTGTCTTGTGGGTTAACACTCACACTCTTCAATAGTATTTCGGTCACAAGAACAAACACAATAATAAGAATTGACTTAGTAGACATAAATGAGTTTCAAACAAATGAAATAATATGACTAAATCTTTACCACGAGAGAAGGAATATTTACTTTTGATTGCTCCTTGCTCAATCCAGATTGACGCTGTAAATATCATATATCATTTATTAGAAACGTGTATATGTGTAAATATATCATTTATCAGATTGACTCCATTGACAGCTTGAAACAACTAAACTATTTACATTTTCCTTTTATTGACCTAACAAAACTGGCTTTAAGTACTTAATGGGGTAAACCCATCACAAATATAGATCAAACTCAACCAAAACAGAATAGAAAGAGAACCAAATCAGTGTGTATAATAAAGTAACCAATTCTAATAAAGATTTCAAATGTCATTTATTAGAAACATATAAAAAGTGTTCATTGTAACATCATATATCATTTATTAGAAATATATAAATTAATTCGAAAATGACTTGCCTGATTTTTCATTATGGAATGAATTAATTGCTCCATATATGTCATTTGCTCTTTCAACTCTTTACATCGACTTTCTAGGTGAATTATATGATCATCCCTTTCTGATGTGATTGCCAACTTTGCTTGAGTAACTCCTCTTCCATAAGCCCTTAGATAACTATTCGTTTCAAGACCAAGTACTTTTGAAAGAACATCCTCCTTTACTGCTGTAGTAGAAGTCTCACTTGTATCTTTTTTATATTCCTCTAATAATTCCTACAAGAAACCAAAAAATTAATTCAAAAACATGTGAAATTTAAAATAAAATGAAATGAAGAGAAAAAGAAGTTTAGTTCATACAGAAGCTTCAGCAACTCTTGAATTCACAGGTTCACCACTTTTCTTCTTGTGGGCCGTAGTCCGAACATCAACTCTCAAGGTGCTTCTTTGCTCGTACTAGAATTCGTCTATGTAAAAAGGAAAAAACAATATGAACAAAGTATAATAAACTTATTTGATAGAAAACACCTAGTACAAACTCAATTGTTTTACCAATTCATCAATCAATCGAGCATATCCTTTGCGGCTACTGGTATGAGAGAGTTGCTTCTTCTTTATCTCGTTGAATTTCTCACTTTTAGCCTATTAAAATACATAACTATTCATAATCACATATATCAAATAAATAATAAAGATAGTACAAAGTACATAAACTTAGATGCTAAAATCATAATATAGTTGCAAAAAGATAAATAAACTTAGATAATTTGAGATAATTGGGTAATCTTTCAAGTACCTTAAATTCTAAAATAGTTTTATCTCTAACAAAAGCTTTCCACTCAAGAATAGATTTGATGTTATCAGGCCGCAATTTGAGTCTTTCCCCTTCATTCAGAGCTTCCCTAACTTTAGTAACTAACTTTGATTTTGAAGCTCTCCAAAGATCAGCTATATTTTTAAAGATATATTTTTTTGTGATTCAGTACCGACCTTATATCTCGCCTGAAAAAATAAAATAAAACATGTCAAATGAAAGTAACTACTAAAAGTAGACTTTAATGATCTTCATTATTATAAAAAGAACAATGATTCGAAATAAATTGTATACCTGAACAAATTTCTATAAAACTTCTTTCATTCCTTTTGTAACCTTTCTCCAATTAGATATGGTTATCGGAACAATTTTTTTCACAAGTGGTCCCAAAAAAGAAGACGAACTTATTGATTCCTTACCAATTGGTTGGCCCCTTGAATTGAACTCAATTTGTAGGCAACCATTACTATTTATAGCAATACCCTTCATTTTAGTTGGACCTCTTTTTTTCTTTTCGAAAGGTTTTGCTAGAGGTGTTCTAGGAATCTGTCCTTTTGGAACTTTGCATACTTCTTTAGGTGACTTGACTGATAGAGTGGCTGATACATTTTTGTGTGAATAACTATCTTCTAAAAATATCTCTCTTTCAATCATTCTTCGAAGAGATCTCTTCTAAAAATATCTCTCTTTCAATCATTCTTCGAAGAGATCCCCTATTGTTGCTGCTGGAGAACCCAAATTGGGACATTTTTTTCTCCTTATGATCAGTTTCTTCTCTCTCTTAACTTCCTACGAATTGAGCTCCTCTTTTTCTTGAGTACTTTAATTAATTTTTCTGTTGTAGGTTGTTCCTCCAGTGATGGAAATTGCAAAGTTTCCTCTTCATTATATCGGCCATGAATATCAACCTAACAAAACAAAGAAAAGAAAAGGGTCACTAGCTATATACATCATGTATACAAGGTATCTGATAGTGCTTAATTACAAATAAAAAAGTCAAAGTCAAAGGGTCACTAGCTATACACACAACTAGACAAAGGTTTACTCAATAATACTAAAACAGGGTATATTTAAAAAAAAAAACAGGGTATCTCTGAATTTCACAAGTTGAACTTTCAGCCAGTAATTTCAGAGTTTTATTTCACATGATAACACACCAAAGGACGATCAAGACGCTAGGATACCAAATTAAGCAAGAAGTACGGTTTTGATTATTTGATGTATCTAGCCATGGAAGCGGTTCTTAATCATATGGCATTATTACATAAAAGACATAAAGACACTACTTACAATTTCACCAAATTAAGCACTAACTCTGACTCTGACTTTTTAATTTGTTATAGAAGTTTAAGGAATGTCAGAATTTTTACAAGTGTTCTTCTGGATTGGTCATCTCTGTCTGATCAGTTACATTATTGTAATGTAAACGATTCAAGTAGCCAAATAACTTGTGTTTCTCATAACATAACAAGAAAATCTGTCTATTTACAGAGACACCCAAGAACAACCTTTTTCAAGTATTATTTATCTCTTTCCCCCATTACATTGCCCCATAGCCCCTGTTTTATACTAGCTAGTATACAACTATAAAACAGACTTCACCAACGATGTAATAGTCATAACAGATTCCTTGAACATTTAGTACTTAACTTGATTACAACTTACTTAAATCTGTACCAATCTTTACAGTGTATGGACAGAAGCTTGTGCTAAGCAAAAGAAATCGGGTCAACTTGTTTAGCTCTAACCTATTTTACATTATATGTTTAATAAAAGAGTTTATTTTGTACAGTAATCATGCTTGAGAAAAGTAAGAAGAGGCTAATACTATTAGACTATATATTATTAGCATAGAATACAATTAGGAAGAAGCATTAATACTTACTTTTTGGGTTTTTTTTAGTATTTAAGTTAATTTAGAAAAAGAAAGAATTTCCCTAGGCATACATATATCACTATATACTAATGTGTTTTCAGCTACTGAAATAGGACTTGATTGATTTACAGAACAAGACTAAACTGTTCTGCAGCAACATTTAATATAAAATAAGGAAGCCATAAGTGGCAACTTATATGTTGGTATATAGACAAGTATAAATGACTGCTTAGATTGGACTCAACAACAACTTTAAAACATCAATCATTGTTTTAGTAATTCTCATACATAACAACAATTTAAAACTCAGTAAGGATCAATAAAGAAAGCATTAATAGAACGAACCTAATGATAGATCCTTGGAGCCTGATTCAAAAGAACCTTAGCAGCTGCTCAAAATATGTACAGTCCATCACTTGTAACTTATATAGCTTTAAGTTTAATTATCCTGTGAAAAACAATAACGAAGAAGTGTAATATCAGAACTATATGACCAAAAAGTTATCTCAAAATTATTAGCTTACTAAACCAATAAAATAAAACTATCATAAATATTATGTACCTATGCATGTCACGAGTCTTGATTTTCTAACAATATCTATATAGTGAGATAAACATAATAATTCTTCACACAGGAGAAAAATCTCAAAATACTCATTCAAAGATTACAACTTCAAAATATTAAGTACTATAATAACACTGTTATATTTAAAAAAAAAAAAAAACAATAACAATAACTGAATTTCTATTTCTAGTCAAATCAATATTCCCTCACAATCCTCTCTAACATATCGATCCTCTTCAGTTGCGCCATCTAAATGAATTTCAGTCTTTGCATTCTCTTGAAAAATATTACTCATATATTCATGTTCATCATACTTTTCCAACTCATGGAAGCATCTTAGCCCAATGACATTTAAACACAGGAATCTGAACTGTGTGGTAATCTAATAGTATGAACTCTTTTTGCACTCCGTAGTATGGAACTACATCAGCAACTTGTGAAACATCTTTGGCACTTACTCTACACATGGTCATTGCTTTAACCGAAACACCGATGTTCTGTGTTGACTTCTCAATGTCTTTTATGTGGAATATTTGACCGTTGATAATATATCCATTATAAGAAAGTGCATGTTTTCTGGGACCATATGCTAGCCATCTTAACAAATCTATTTCGTCACTGCTTGAGGAATGAATAGGAACCTGTTAGCAATAAATTCTATAATAAACTCATAAAATTTCTCACAAACATTTTTTCAAACACTTGAACTGCAAGATTTATAAAATGAACATATAAACCATTTAAACATATAAACAAGCTAACCAGTGAAATGACTAATCATATTGTAGTCTTAAGTGCTTCTCCCCAGAGTGATTCAGGTGAGGAAGAATAACTAATCATATTCTTCACCATGTCCTTAAGTATTCGGTTTTGTCGCTCAGGAACACCATTCATGCTAGGTTTTCCCGGCATTGTGTATTGTGGGATGATTCCACATTCCTCTAGGTACTGGGCAAAAAGTCCTAGACGTTGTTCACCAGATCCATCATATCTACCGTAGTATTCACCACCACGATCGGATTTGATAGCTTTAATTTTCTTGTTGAGCTGATTTTCAACTTCGGCTTTGAAAGCTTTAAATACGTCCAAGGATTGAGACTTCTCATGAATTAAATATAGGTACTCATAGCGAGAGTAATCGCCTATGAACGTGATGAAATACTGTTGGCTATTCCATGAAGCCGTAGGGAATGGTCTACAGATATCAGTATGTATCAATTATAAGACACTAGAACTCCTATTAGCACCTAATTTACGCATATTTGTCTGTTTGTATTTAATGCATTCAACACAAACTGTGAAGTCTGTGAGGTCAAGTGGGTCAAGAATTCCATCTGACACAAGACGTTGTATTCTCTGTTTAGAGATGTGTCCGAATCGCTTGTGCCATAACATAGAGGAATTCTCAGTGGTTTTGCGTTTTGTACCATGTTTCTCAACATGCAAAGTTTCATTAATTGAGGTAACAGTGTCGACTTTATATAGGTTATTAATCAAAATATCAGTCGCAATAATATTGGAATTCTGAAAAAGACTAAATTTATTATTTCCAAATGAACAAGAATAACCTGATTTGTCCAAAACTAAAATAGAAATTAAATTTCGTCTAAATGATGGTGCAACAAATGTCTCATCCAAATCCAAAAATAAACCAGAATATAATTGCAACCTAAATAGGCCTATTGCCTCCATTGTGGTTGTATCGCCGTTGCCCACATAGATGTATCTTTCAGCATCACTTGGCAGACGGCTCCTCAGACAACCCTGTATAGACACACTTATGTGAGTAGTGGCACTGGTATCCACCCACCAAGTAAGATTGGGTACAGAAGCAAAATTAACCTCAGAACAGACAAAATTGAGAAGCTTACCCTTCTTTATACGCCAAGTGGCGTATTTGGGACATTCCTTCTTCATATGTCCTACCTTCTTGTAGAAGAAACAAGCTGAATCATCATCTTATTTCCTTTGCACTTTAGTATATGAAGTCCTAGATGCAGCTCCTTAATCCTTAGTCCTTTTTCTTTTCTTATCTTAAGAGGCTGTTGCTAGGTGAGCACTCTCAGTCTTATCTCGCTTCAGTCTATCCTCTTCTTGCACATATTGAGATATGAGCTCATTAAGAGTCTATTTTTCTTTCTAGATGTTGTAGCTCACTTTAAATTGACTGAATTGTGGCGGAAGAGATAGTAGAACTAATTGCACGAGCAAGTCATTCGACAGCTCTAACTTTAGTGCTTTTAGGTTTGAAGCCAGATTGGACATCTCCATGATGTACTCCCTGATGTTCCCTTTACCTTTATAACGCATAGCAAGTAAATTGCTCAGCATGGTACTTATTTCTGCTTTTTCATTCTTTTGGAAACGTTCCGCAATTGTGTCAAAGAATACCTTAGCATTATCAACCTCTGGCACAGTGCCCCTAATGGTCTCAGGTATGGAATGTTTCATGATTATAAGACTCATACGATTAGAACGTTCCCACTGCTCAAAGTTCTTAACATCCATATCAGAACTTTCGTCTGTAATAGCAGTAGGTTGTTCTTTCCTGAGTACAAGGTCTAGATGCATGCAACCGAGCATAATCATAACATGCTTTTTCCACTTCTTGAAGTTTGTGCCATTAAGCACAGGAATTGAATTTAAATTAGCAGATATGCTTGAAACAGAAACTGAACAGAGAACAAAAGCAAAAATAATAACTCACATTAATAGCATGTCATAAACTAAGCATACAATAATAAGATATATTAGCATGACATCAAACATATAAGGTAGGCTTTCATTACAAGATACCTAGAACAACATCAATAAGCCTTCCTTTGGGCCGACTTATTAACTTGTAAGTGGTACTCTTCAGTATAATAATCAAATATTGATAGTAAATCCTGTCAAACAGTAAATCTTCTTCTGGGCTGATTTACTGTCGACATGGAAACTTAATAATCATCACATATCTATTACCGTAGGTGTGCTCATTATTCAGCCAAATAACCACCTTCCTTTGGGCCGGTAATTATTCGCATGAACAATAAACACACAATAATTCAAATATTTCAAAATAAATTATTTTACGCAATAGAGGTTATTTTTGTAACACGTTATTTCAACTCATCTATTTCAAAATATTTAAACAAATATTGTAAAGAAAATAATAACCAAAGTGCCCAGAATATTAAACTGAAAATTTCAATGCACAAAAAAAATGGATGACCAACTAAGTTTTAAGCATTTTTATCAACTCTTAAAGCCAAATAAAGTTTTTAATGGATAAAGTGTGGGTCGTACTGAAGCTAGGTTGAGAAAATAAAACTGATTGGTTAAGTTTCAGGTTAGAACTTAATGAATTGAGTCGAAAACGACTTAATTCTACCCAAAACCGAGACCGTATGCTTCATTAGGTCAAAATTTGACCCAAAAAAAAAAAAATTTTCTTCCCAGATGGTGGCGCTGCGGTGCCACCACGGTTTGAGCATAGCGCTGCAGTGCCATTGATTGGCGTCGCAGCGCCAGCTCTCTATTCTGGGTGCCGCAGCGCCACCATTGTGGCGCCGCAGCTCCAAGTCGTAGCCTTAGTGTAAATTACCCGATTTTAAAATTGGGTAACTCAAACCTGATGTGATTTTTCGCCCTAATCTGCTAACTTTATGACCCAAAACTCAGAATTTAACCCTCAAATACTCAATATCTTAACAAAATCATGAAAAATTCATCAATCGTACATGTTATATCTAAACCCTAGAATGCCAAATAGGTAAAGATATCACATAATAGAGACATGCATGATTATCCTAAGCAATTTAACATGATTTCCTGCTCCTGATACCACTTGTTAGATGTACGTAATGGATTGTTAAACCAAATACAATCCTAGAATTTATCATGCTAAATTGTCATGAAAAGATTTGTTGAGAGTAACCCGTGACTAACCTGAATCCATTGAGTTTGACAGCAAAAGATGTGATCACGTAAATGGAAGCGATTAACTGATTAGAGCCTGAGGGTAGAAGGTCTTCTACAGTCAGAATACTCTATGTACGCTCAATGGGAACTCTCTCTATTGATGGAGGTAGAGGAGAAGAGCACACATTCTATTTGGCTTGGGAACCAAAACCCTATAGTTATGTCTTTATATACTAGTCACTGATAACTCTATGAAAATAGAGTTATTTATATTCTTTTTCTTAAATATTTTGTGTGTTTTTAGTGATTTTTAGTTTAATTTAGGTTATTTTATAGTTAATTTGATTTTTAGTATTTAGATATAATTTTTATTTAATTTTATTAGATTTTAGGTATTTAATTTAATTTAGTTTTATTTAATTAAATTCAGAATTTATTTAATTTTGATTTTATTTTGTTTTAATTTTATTGATTTAGGTTAAATGAAAAAGAAAAGAAAAAAAAAAGAGAAAAGAAAAGAAAAAAAAAACGGAAAAACCCAACCAAAACGCGCGAGTGAGAGAAGGAAATCAACTCGCGATCTCGGCCGTCCATCTCGCTTAAAAGGAACCAGGCGGGCGCATACAGCACATGCGCGAGGACAGGCGCATCTGAAGCCAGCCGACATGTGGGCCCCGCACGCTGCAGCAGCTCCAGGATGTGCCGAATCCGGTGTTTCGCGCTCCCGTGCAACCGGTTTCTTCAACCAGTCAAGAAGCGCCACTTCAAGCCGCTGACTTTGACCTTCGCTCCACCCAATCAGCCGCGATTTTCGTGCCGAGCTCACGTGTTTCGGCCGCACCTGATCACGCCCCATAGCCCAGAAACGTGAATAAAGACGGGGAAGAGAGAGAAAGAGAGAAAGGGAAAGTGTGAGTGATTGACACATCACATGACCAATCAGAAGCCATCATTAGAGACGTGAGAACTTGCACAATACTCCAAACTCAGCTATAAATACCCTGAACGTGAGAAAAAAAAAAAAAGACACACCAATTTTGAGAGAGAAAACTCTACTTTTTCTAGAGAGAGAGTATGAGATGAGTGAGATGTCAGGCTAGTTTTTAGAGAGGCTAGAGAGATGATCTTAGTTGTGTAGTTTATCTGTTCTCCAGCTTTGATTCCTGGGAATGCTTCAACGCTTATATATTTGGTTTGTTAAATTCTTCAATATTTTTAATTTCAATATATTATTTTCTAGTTTCTCATATAAATTCAGTCATGCTTTCTTTATGTGGTGATTTAAACTAGATTATAATTATATTTATTTTATTAGTTTATCTTTTACTGCAGTATTGTCTCTGTGATATATTGTCGATCTTAGATAACTAATAAGATAGATTATTTTAGTTTTAATTGGAAGAATTTTTCATATTGAATAATTTAGATTAAAATTTGTTCTTAAATGCTATATTTTC
>JXTC01000323.1:4602-151362 GCA_002914845.1 Trema orientale | reverse complement strand
CCGCGATTTTCGTGCCGAGCTCACGTGTTTCGGCCGCACCTGATCACGCCCCATAGCCCAGAAACGTGAATAAAGACGGGGAAGAGAGAGAAAGAGAGAAAGGGAAAGTGTGAGTGATTGACACATCACATGACCAATCAGAAGCCATCATTAGAGACGTGAGAACTTGCACAACACTCCAAACTCAGCTATAAATACCCTGAACGTGAGAAAAAAAAAAAAAGACACACCAATTTTGAGAGAGAAAACTCTACTTTTTCTAGAGAGAGTGTGTGAGATGAGTGAGATGTTAGGCTAGTTTTTAGAGAGGCTAGAGAGATGATCTTAGTTGTGTAGTTTATCTGATCTCCAGCTTTGATTCCTGGGAATGCTTCAACGCTTATATATTTGGTTTGTTAAATTCTTCAATATTTTTAATTTCAATATATTATTTTCTAGTTTCTCATATAAATTCAGTCATGCTTTCTTTATGTGGTGATTTAAACTAGATTATAATTATATTTATTTTATTAGTTTATCTTTTACTGCAGTATTGTCTCTGTGATATATTGTCGATCTTAGATAACTAATAAGATAGATTATTTTAGTTTTAATTGGAAGAATTTTTCATATTGAATAATTTAGATTAAAATTTGTTCTTAAATGCTATATTTTCCGGTTATGTGTTTGGGATGTGAAACATATAATTGAGTGATAAAAAGGAATCAAAGTTGGTAACAGTTAAGCGAGCAATTAAGTGAATTTTGAAGCCTTGTTTTCTCATATTGGTATTTTTATTTATTATTTTGTGATTATTTTAATTTATTGCTCAGTTTATTTTTATTTTCAATTTTTCTTTCTATTTTTCGTTACCTTTTATTGTTGATTTACTTCTCTGTGGGATAGACACCTTAATATATACTACGATAGCCGCTAGTATATTTTGAGCGTAGACAGTCACCAATAGAGACCCCATCAATCCTTATTGGACTAGGATTAGGTAACTACATATTATAAAGTCCACACTTAATAGGTAACTTCTTGAGCCCTCAATTAGATCACTTAATTGGCCCCATTTAATTAGACAGCCCTAATATTATATAATTGTTATAAAAACTATGGCCCACATACTAGGTTACACGAGTAACCTAACAGCTCGTACTCGGACTGAGAGAGAGAGAGAGAGAAGCGTTACCCCATGATTGAACCTTGAGAGAGGAAACCTTAAGCGAGAGGTCTCAGACCTAATACGCACATTGGCCCCCTTTTTTCATTGTTTTTTTTTTTTTTTGAGGTAAATGCACTTGTTTTTTTATTTAATATCAGTGGAGGCCACACTTTTTTTCTGAGGGCACAGTCACACTTTTTTAAAAGTGTTCTAATTGAGGAATAATTAGTGTTATAATATGCCATTTTTCTTGTAGTGTATTATAGTCTCTAAGTCTTAATCAAAAGGGAGATTGATTGTGAGGTATGTGTATACTTGTGGCATTTTCCACAAATAACACGGGCCGCAAAGATATATAAAAAATAAGAAAAAAAAGAAGTTTACACACATTTAAAAAAATAAAATAAAATAGAATTTGCAACAAAATTACAAGTTATGTTTGTTATTCTTTTGCATATGCATATACGTGATCGAAGAAGGGATTTTCGGATAGCAGGTGTGGCGTGATATTGGACTTTGACCAAGTTCACTTATGTGAGATTTTATAAGATGATGTGACGTACTAAGTGTACTAATTGAATAAGATCAATTATAATAACGCTATGATGTACCTTAATTTTGACAAATTAATCACATATGTCAAATTTTAACTAGAAAAATCTATGATTAGTACTCGTGATAAATTTGCATATTAATTAATCTAACAAAATTAGACCAAGGTTCCGATAATATTTCTCTATTTATTTGCACTTTATTAACAAGACATAGAATAATATAGATCGAGGAGTAACAATGCGTTGGTGGTTTTAAAAGAAGGGGGCCGTGGTAAACCTGATTTATGATTTCCATTTACAATCTTTAAAAAATTGTATTGGAGTACTCAAGCAGCAAATAGCAAGATATATGTAACAGGTGCTGAAACGCCGTAATTTTTTTAATTTAAAGTTCTCAAAAGATATAGGCCTTAATTCAATGTACAATACTACAGTGTGAAAGTTTCTTATGGTGCAATGTGAAACCAGTACTCCTCATTTAACTCGTGACAAATGACTAGCTATACTAACTGTACTGGGTTTTACCTTACACTGCACCTTTAGGTTTAAGTCAGAGTCAACGTACTCGGATGATTGAACCTTTCCTTTCAACGACTAACAGAGACTTGTTTAAAATCCATTTCTTTTTGTATTCTTCTAAACGACGTTAGCATATCTGAATACGTTTGACGGTGGCGAAGCATGGTACTGGTCATAACCGTCGGTATGAAAGTGCTAGTAGCATTTTTTTTTTTTCCCCCCCTTTATCACTTTCTTTTATAATTTCATTTCTGAATGTTTAACATGTGAACTCGAACAATAACTTATTTTATTATCATAATTTGAGATATTTTAATCCTCAGTCTATATCTGTAAAGTAGTAGTGAACATTAAAGTGTAAAAGAAAGTGGAAAAAAAAAAAGAAAAAAAAAAGAAACTGAAAATATATATATATATATATATTGCTAGCACTCGACGTGAGTTCCAACCTGCAGGTGATCACATATATGGTCTAATCTTCGTGTCATTAGCTTCTTCTTTTTGCTTCGACAAAGACCATGTGTGTTGTCCCAGTATTAGCGGGTGGGTATTTGATTCAGTCACTTGTGAGTAGACCCTGAAAAAAAAAATTAATAAGAAGCTGGAGTGGTAAGTTTAATCGGTCATGTCTCCGACATTTGTCGAACCAGTCCAACCTTATTTAAAAAAAAAACTGAAAAATACATATTTTTTTTAAGAACTTTATGAAATATCTTTTTGATCTATTTGGCATGGTTTTTAAAAATTTTTTTCTCAAAGTTACTTTTTGGAATGTTTGTTGAATTGTCAAACAGTCTTTTTGTAATTAAAAGAACTTTTAAACGAAGCTAGAATGCTAAGTTTAATCGGTCATATTTCTGACATTTGTCGAACCAATTCAGTCTTATTTTTTTGAAAAAAATGAAAAATATAGATTTTTTTTAAGAACTTTATGAAATATTTTTTTTGGTCTATTTAGCATGGTTTCCAAAAATATTTTGGGTCTCAAAGTTACTTTTTGGAGTATTTGAGTAAATTATCAAAAGGTTCTTTTATAATTAGAAGACATTTTAAATAAAACATAGACCCACTAATTTTTCTAAGAAAATCTTCGTGAACTTTTACTTCAAAAAGTAAAAATTACCCAAAATAGACCCTTTATAAAATATTAAATTAGAAACTACTGGTTAGTCTAAATAAGCGTATAGTACAAAGGCTCCCGAAACAGTTGGGGCGATAGGGTCTATTACATGGCCATACCCAACCGACCCATCCAACTGAAAACGGGTATTAAATCCTGTTATGAGCGTACTAAAATCAAGTTAAGGAAACCTAATTTTGTATCTCTAAGCAAAAGTCATCACGGTCCATTTTTTTTTTTTTTTTTTGGATACAACTGTTAGGTTAGTATAGAGATTGGAGAGAAAGGTGGGGATTGAACCCCACACCTCATACGTACTCTTCAAAGAGAGCTAGTAGCTCGTGTAGCTCGTGGTATCACAGTCCAATTTGAATTGTGAATGAAATTATATTTCCTAGAGGCCTAGTAATTGGGATTCATCCTAGTTAGGAAGTTTATAGTCATTATACTAAGCTTCAGCTTTACAATAGCTTTTGAAATTGTTCATGAGGATAGTTAGGTAATTTTATGTGCCCAAAAACTAGTAGTTATTAGACTACAAAAATCAGTTCTGTTTTTAGTTTGACCCTCTTAAGTAATGGGAACCACCTAACTAACCAGTAGGTTGTTTAAAGTGATTGTTTTTTGGCATGATTTTATAGATACCCTACTAGAGACCCGGTTTTGCTTTAATTTTGGTTGCCTTTTTCGTTGTTGTAGACTATTCTTTGTACTCCTTTTTATATATTCATGATAAGAGCTGTTTTAGAATTACTCTCTTTTCTTATCTTATATCTCATTGCTTGATATTTAATTAAAAATCTCACATCTTAATAATATTATAAACCATAATATAAGTCCAAATGTCAAAAAATAAGAGAGTATAAAAGAGAGTTGAAAAGAAAATGGTGATCTTTATCATTTCTCTAAAAAGTCATGCTTTGACTTGCGGAGTAAAAGTCGGGAGGCTAATTGGATTCTTTTTTCTTTCTTTTTAAGCATGAAACCAAAGTGGGACTCACCATATTTCTTAGCCCTTAACTGAACAAATATAGTACTAATGTTGATAAAATCTCGTGGTGGGAAAATGGTGTTCTCAGACAAGAATATGGCCCTATATATGGTTTCAAAATTTTTGACTCAAGCCATATGAGACATAAAATTTGTATAACAATAATGCTTTTAACGAATATAGTGAATCACCAGAAGTCAAGGCTGAATTTTTTTTTGGCTGAACCTTGACGGTACGAGGGAAACTTTAATAAAAAATAAAGGAAAAAAAGACAACACCTAATCGAAAGGAGATAAAAACCTGACCTCGCAAGGACTAAAAACATGAACACAGAATAAAAATCAGCAAAACATATAACTCGGTTTCATAATATAATCATCATAAACGAAAGAAGAAATAAAAGAGGGAGCTGACCACCAATAAGTAGAACAAATAATAGAAGGAGCTTGAGAAGCCAACGCATCAGCAACTCGATTACCCTCACGGAAAATATGAGTCACCACAAAATCCATATTAGCTATGTGACCCAAGGCCCTAGACCAAGCTGATCTCTATTGAAAAGGAACTTTTAAGGAACGAGCCATCAAGATAGAAACTAGATAAGCAGAGTAACTCTTCATCCAGAGACACTTCCAACTATACTTCCAAGCAAAATTAATCGCATGGATAGCTACTGCCAATTCAGCCTCAAAAGCATAACATACTCCCAAAGGAATATAAAAACAACCCCAAACAAACTCCTGATGAGTCTGAAACACCCCAAAACACCCAGAAAGACTATTACTTGGGAAAATAACATAAGGACTTTATTAACACGTATGAACTATATATCCAAGTACTAAATATATAATTTCAAGCGAAAAAAGAGTACTAATGAATATATTATAGCTATATCATTCAGTCAAAAGTTAACGTATATTTATCTTCTCCATCGACATATATGTTATAAACAAATGGGTTGGTCACCCTCTCAATGACAATAAATACTATACGTTATTAATATATGTGCTCATTGTCATATGTTGTCCGTATATATGACTAAGTGATAAGAATGGAAATAATATGATGAAGAAAACTTATAAGTAATGCATGAAATTCAAACATACATAATATTTAAATGCTTTATCCGATTGTCAATTTGGAGACGTCTCCAGACTTTGATCTTGGCAACATATTGACTTAGCATCAAAGCAAAATTTGATGAATTCTACTCAAAGCGATAACGAAGATTTTTTTTAATCGAAGTGTCTTGGCCAATTGACCCAGCTCGGCAAGTTAGCGATCTCCAATTTTTTTTTAGCTTAATTCAAGTGAGCTTTGTCTTAGTTTTGAAAATCTAGCTACAAGTATGTGAATAATTGAGTTTGTGATTTTTATTTTTATTTTACTTTTTTCCTGGAGTAATTGAGTATGTAAATCGTCAAATAACCACGTAATTTTCAAGATCCGTAGAGACAAAAGATCCAAGAATCTAGCTAAGTGATATTTGTTCTTCATATATGTGTATGTGTGTGTATATATATATATATATATAGAGGACTTCTCAATGGTTACAATTTTTTTGTGACCATGAATGGATACTAAAAAAAGTAGTGATAGCATTAAATTTTTTTGATGGTAATAAATAGCATTAAATTTTTTTGGTCAACCACCAAACTAATCACCACCGTAGGATATTAGATCTAAGGGATTAAACCATTGTAACCATCCATGGGTAAATATTGTTGTAACCATTTAAACCAAACCCATATATATATATGGGTATATGTAACATAAACTCTTTTTCCTTAATTAAGATCAAAATAATTTCAAGTACCGGATTTTTGCCAACGTTGATATCTCAACGTTTTAAATATGTTTGATGTTGTTCAGGTCTGCTTATGCAATTTTGATAATTTGGGTTAAGAGTGCAATCAAATTTACATCAATTAAAAAAAAAAGAAGAAGTTTTAACGGATCATAATAAACTTCCTAATCATGGTAGAATAACCTACGTATAATAAAAAGACTCGTGTTTTACCAACAGTCAAAAATGAACAATTGCAATAGTAGTCACTACCATCTATAACACCGCTGTATACAATTGATCAGACCTATAATACTGGAGCGAATTTAGTTGCGGCCAAATCGACTTTATATGTTATATTATGTATATGCAACAGGAATAGATTTAATGAGGATGCATCTGTGTTGGTTAAAAAATTCAGTATGTACTAATGTAAGTGAACAGAGCGTAATTTGAACCTTCTAAAACGAAGATTTTTCGTCGATGAAATTAAATATAATTCAAGTTGGGCTGCTAAACATGCATGTGATACAAATGATTCTGATTAACGTTACGTATTTATACATTTGGTCTCTCACAATCTCTTAAGTATGTTAACGATGTATATATGTGGAACATTTACCTTAATGTAACGGCGGGATCGACATTACTTTTAATAGTACCTAACGAATTAAGAGAATTATAAGCATCAAAGTGAGCCTTAAAAATCCCAATTTGAGAAGCATCAAGGTGAGCCTTTAAATTCCCAATTTGATTGGCACTCAGGAGACCACCCTTCCACACCCAACAACTCTAGCAAGAAATTTTATTTTTAAGGGAAAAAAAACCCTTTAAAAGGAAACAAACAACCGAAAAATGGAAAAATTATGCGCAAAAGCCCGTGAAAAAAAAAATAAAAAATAAAAACATCAGCCAAAGCCATAATAAAGTAGAGCAAACACATCTCTTTACACAAAATAGAAATAGTTTTTTTATAACTTATGATAATTACTTTTACGACTTCTTATTTTTCTGTGATTAAATATTTTTATATTATTTTACTTGATATATACCGGCCACCTCTTAAAACAAAGTTTATATACCGAAAGTAAGCCAATAAGTAATTTTCCATTTACTCTTAGATCTGATCTGCCTCGTGAGAAAATCAATTGTTAACCCAAGATTGACAACCCTAAATAGGAGGGTGAATTAGATTTTAAAACTTTTTAAGAAACTTTTCAATTATATGAAATCATAGATCACTCTTTTGAAACTTTTAAGCTAGATCAACAATGATACCAAACATATAACAACAATATCAAATAAATTAAGCACATCAAATATCAAACACACAATCAAACAGTTTACAATAAAGTAAAGAATGTAGGGATAGAAAAAATGCAAACTAGATTTTTATGAGGTTCGACAAACACGATGATTTGCCTACGTCCCCGGCTCTTGGCAACTTGCTTTGAGCTTCCACTATTCAGATCAAGATTGTAGGCTTGACCGTACTTTTTACAAATGGAGTGAATTCTTCTTAGGTTCACTCACGCCTTTACAATAGTCTTGACTCCGGCTCTATCACGACTATTCTCGGATTGTTTAGACTCTGGTGCGAACATTACCTACACAGATTGTTTAGACAATGGTGCCAATTTCACCAACTCATGGGTTGTTTAGACTCTAATGACAACCTTACTTACACTTGGGTTTTTAGATTTCAGTAGCAACCTTACTTAAATCGGGTTGTTCAGACTTTGGTGACAATCTCACCTATACACAGATTATTTATGACTCTTTTGCCAACCTTACCTTATACTCAAATAATTTTATAATAAACAAGAGTGAACTCTTCTCAAAAACTCTCCTTACAAAGTAATGAATAAAATTTTGGCTTAGGAGATTTGAGAACAATGCACAATGTATGCTCTAAGATTGGCTCAATATGATTTGAAAGTTAATTCAATAAAGAAATATGCTTTTGTACTCAGAAAGTAGTTGAATAATAATTTAGGTTCGTGCAATCTCTTTTACAAGTCCTAAAATAGCTTCTAATTATAAGCTTATATTAAAACTAGCCGTTTATGACTGTTAGACGCAGTTTCTGCCATTTTCAATAAACCGAAAGTAGGTTTTCTGTCATTTTCTAAAATAAAATAACTATTTTAAGTTTAAGATAGTTTGAAAACTCTTTTGAAAGTATGAACCAATGCAAGGAGAATTTATGTGCAATGAACTAAATCAAATATAAAACTAAATATGAATTATACCCTATCTAAGCAAGGTCTTGTATCTTTATTATCCATCTTCAAGCTTGATTATAATAAGTCTAATATGTATCCATCTTCAAGCTTGATTCCTTGATTAACTTAAGCTAGAGCTTTTAAAATTATTTTATTACACACTCAAGTTAAATCATTAATAATAAATCAATTATTTGTTATCTTCAAAATAAGAGTAAGATTGAATCTCTAATATCTCAACAATCTCCTTCTTTTTGATGATTACAAATATTGATTTATAAGATAAAAGAAAATATGCAATAAGGATATAAAAATATGAAATTTGACATGTTTATTTTAATCCTTACCACATTATAAACTTCACTGCAAAATATGCTTGAGAAAGTAAAAAGGACTTGCTCTTTCCTTTTAACTCAATTAAGCATCGTATGCATATTATGAGAAAATGTAAAAATGTGTACTAAACAAAGTTCTCTCTCTTAAAATATGCACACTCATAAATGAATCTTTTTCTTTTTCTCTTCATATTTAAAAATTAACATTTTTCTCCTCCTTTTGATATCATTATAAAGATAGAAACAATTTTCAAACTAGATGTCTTATAAGGAATTAATTTTTCAAGATATTTTCAAAATAAACATAAAGTTGAAAAGATTTCCAAGAAAATCTAATGCATCAAAAAAATTCTGAATAGTTCTTAAAAATACCTTTCATTTTTTTAAAAAATTTCTACTCACATTTATTCATTATATTTCTCTTCTCTTTTGAAATCATGACAAAAGTATATGAAAGATCAATACACAAACAATTTTCTCCTAATGTGAAAAATCAATATGACAAATTATGCAATAAGAAGATAAGGAGGAATCTAGAATTGAACAATCTTCAAAATAAGAATAATAATATCAAACAAAAGATTGAATAACAATATGATGACAAAGTGAAAACAAGAGCATTCTTTTAAATTTTTGACGAAACTTCTTTTGTTAATAATAAGTATGACAACTATAATATATTCAAAATAGAGAAGTTGCATCTAATCAAGATCATGATAGCTCCAAATCTTAATATTTCACTTGTTGAAGATATATTTTTCTAAGTATAATCATCACAAAGTATAAGAGAAATTCAATTAAAAGTACAATAGTAAAATAATTTCCCTTTTTTTCATCAAACTATAAAGAGCATATCAAAAAGGATGCATTCATAAGATATATGACCATTTAGCACAAATAAATCATGAATATGCTCTCTCTCAATATATAAATCATGATCAAAATGTCAATAACCAATATAAGAAAAGATCAATCATATATGAGAGATATCAATGCCAAATAATGGAAACTAAAGACACGGCATAAGCTAAGAGAAACAATCAAGACAAGACTTCATTAGATCATAAAATCTTAGTATGGAGTCTAAACTAGTAAACTATGATAAACTATCATTGAAGCTCAAAGAATGTCAATCCATGTCTTAAAAGCTAATGAAAACCTTATATGTGATATTCATCAAAAAAAAATTTTCATAAAGTTATAGGATGAAAAATTATGTGCAAATATTCAAAATGACAAAGTTAAAAAACATAAACATTGAATTTAAATAATATGTCATTTTAAGTTCAAAATACATCACCAATATAGATAAAATAATTCAATTAGTTATGCATAGTATTTGTCATGTAAAAACTATTAATAATATGTATCGTGCAATCCCTTTGAATCACATATGAGTAATTAATATGTTAATTAAACTTAAACTCATAAATAAAAATTCAAATAAAACCCGAAGAAATAAGAGAGAATAAACTTTTTAAGAAGACTTACCTTGATTGATTGATGAGGTATCTATCCTTCCAAAAGTTCTTTATCTTCTTTGTGTTGAGGTTGGACTTAATTATCATCTTTTAATTTGTCGTTAAGCCTCAATCATTCAAGTTTAATGCCATACCTACAACAATATCATCTATGCTTTTCTCCTTAGAGGAGTCATTAGTTTCATCAAATATCACATACATAGAGTCATCTACTACTTAGTTCTTTTGTTGAAAAACTCTCTTTATGCATTACTGGTAGTAGAATAACTAGGAAAAGTTCCAACATTGGATTTTAAATCAATATTTTCAAGTTATCTTTGGTGTTTAAAAGAAAAGTACTTGCATCCAAAGACTTTAAAATAACCAATATTGGGTTTTTAATCATTTCAAAACCCATGATGGTATTTTATTCAAAATAAGTTTAATCAACACCCAGTTTAAAACATCACAAATAATATTTACGACTTTGGCCTACAAATATTTTAGTAAAACATTTGTATTTGACATAGCCATAGCCATTTTGAAACCAATAAAGAAAATTATGTAAATCTTTTTGGAAAAAAAAAATCAGAAACTACCTCAAAAGCTTAATATTTTTTTTATAAAAAAATTGACTTACTTTCCAAAGTAACATGCTTTACAAATCTTGTCATTTCCAAAAGTTAGACTAGCTAAACCATAACAAGATTCTTTTAGTAAAATTTTGAAAATATAACCATACTAGCATGTCCAAATCTTATATGCCATAATCAATAAACATTTTCTTTTAAAGCAAAAAAAATATCTTGACTTGAAAACCTTTCACAAAAATAAATTTTTTGATCAAAAGATATGATCTCATTTGTTCCAAATTTCAAATTGAACATTTGAAGGAGTAAAGGAAAAACTCAATAACCTAATCACATAATTGACAAATATTATACAAATTATATTTTTAGCAAAATATTTTCAAACATAGGCAAGGAATAGTTACCAATATCACTTATGCCAATGATCTTTTTTTTTATGTTGTCTCCAAAAAAAAAAAATATATCCACCATCATTTCTTTGTGAAAGTTGAGAGCTTAGTGAAGTCATACGTTTTTGTTCTTGGAGTGCCCACTTTCTTACTTGTTCCTACAACAAAGATTTAAATATAGATTTTTGGTACCCATATAACTTTGAGTCCTTAGGAGTTAGTCTGTGAATTCTTTAGTATCCATTCTTGTTTGACACCAAAATATGTATTTTTCTTAATAGAGCAAGAAAAACTTGTATATCCATCTTAATTACATAAATTACAAACATATTTTGAGTCATCACTAGATGTTACTTTGATAAAATAATTTTTGTGATACTTTTGTTTTAAAAAAAATTATATCCTATACCTCCTTTATCAAAAATACATCTTTGTCCACCAAGCATTAAATCGAAATTTTGCTTTCTATTTTTAAACTTATGGACAATGTTGATTTTATCGTTTAAAGAAGTATTTTGATTTTTCAAAGAGTCACATAAATCTTAACTCAGAATTGCTTCTTTTTCTTTTGAAAATTCCTTAAGCTCTTTTAACAAAAGAGAAATTTTCTTTTTAAGAGCTTCATTTTTCAAAATAAATTTTTCATAGTTTTAATGTAGATCATTGGACTCATCATGAGATAATTTGTCATTTTTATTATCAAGATCATTAAAAGAATCATCATTAGGATCAAAAGATGTTATCTCATCATCTATGGCCATAAAGCACATATTAGGCCTGTTTGGGATAACTTTTACTTCCTAAAGTAAAAGCTCCAAAAGATCTTTCTGGAAAAGCTAGTGGGTCCATGCTTCATTAAAAAAGTCTTCTAATTAAAAAAAGATCTTTTGACAATTCATCCAAACACCCCCAAAAGTAACTTTTGGGCTCCAAAAGATCTTTGGAAGCCATGCCAAACAGGCCCATTGATTATTTCCTCTTGAACTTCATCATCCAAATACCATCATTGATATCATCCCAAGTGGCTTTGATTTCTTCTTCTTGCATGGAAGATTTGAGAGTAATCTTTTTCTTATCTTTTTCCTCATCTTCTTCATCGTTTTCTTTGATTTGACTTATTCTGGCATATGAACTTTCAAGCATTTTCCATATTTTATGGGTATTAGTAGCCAATTGTACACTATTATAAATATTTACATCTATGCTATATAATAAATAATTAAAAGCACATCCATTCCTAGAAAACTTGATTTTGTCAAAATCATCATATTCATCTAATTCTTTTTCAACAAGTTTATCATTAATTATTTTTTGAGGAATATATGGACCTTGAACAACAATATTTAATAAATCATCACTCATAAATTTAAGAAATTTAAGCATTTTAATTTTCTAAATATTGTAGTCAATACTATTGAAAAATGGTGGTCTAGTTGAAAACCCCTCATTTAGAAAATTTTAAAAATTGTTTGGGTATGCCATCTCAAGACGATTAAGTCTTTACAATTGAGCACCAATATCAATTGCTAACCCAAGATTGACAACCCAAGAGGGGGAGTAAATTGGATTTTAAAATTTTTTAAGAAACTTTTCACCTATATAAAACCATAAATCACTCTTTTGAAACTTTTAAGCTAAATCAACAATAATACCAAACATATAACAATAATACCAAATAAATTAAGCACATCAAATATCAAACACACAATCAAATAGTTTGCAATAAAATAAAGAGTGTAGGGAGAAAGAAAATACAAACTCAGTTTTTACGATGTTCGACAAATACGACGATTTGTCTACGTTCCTGGTGCTGGAAATTCCGAAAATAAATTTCTGAAAAAATGATTTTACCAAAAATGATTTCCGCAGTTTTGTAAACAAATCAAGAACACAGCGGAATAGGTATTTTAAAACTTTTCTTGAAACTTTACAAAACAAAATAAACAGGATCGTTGATCTAACATAAATCAATTCATGGATCTTGGTTTAGATAAAACCTGGAAGCGCTTCACAACCATTGAGCCTTCCCGTCTATTCTCTAGAGCCCGTTGAATGATCCGGTATGTGGGCACCTTCTTGATTCCCAACGAAAGATGAGCGGACGATCCGGAAGACGCTCTTCCTTCTCCTTGATTGCACGTTTACAGCTATGGGTATCTCTCCCTCGGCGGCCATGAACGAGCTCGGGATTTCTCCCGCAGTAGCTCGTCACTCTCACTCTCTCTTTTTCTCTCTATTTCACGCCAAGCACACTTTCTGTGCATGTAGTAGGCGTGTAGCTCTTGTGTGCAGGCTTAGGAGAACTTTTCTCTTAAGTACTGGAGAGATGTAAACCCTAGTGGGCTTATTGGGCTCAACTGACCATCCTATTAGTATTGGGCTATGTGTGAGCGAGACATGGGACCTTATGGATCCAAATAGTCTAAGCTCCAATGGGCCAACTGCCTACAGGCATAATTAACTCTTAATTATGACTGGGCCTTGTCCATTAATATTGGGGCATTCCACTATAGGCCCAATATTGTACTATTAGACTAAATGTCATATATTTTCTGTGAAGCTAATTAATACTTTAATTAACTTAATCCATTTAGCATATACTATACCTACAGATATACCCCCAATGTGATGCCGTACTAGTGAGGTGAAATTACCGTATTACCCCTCTAGTACATGTTTAACTTTGAGTTGCCATTTTTCATCTAATGGATAATAATTGACTACGGTGTTTGTAACTGCCCATACAAACACAGTCAAATTCACAAAGTGAATACCTGGTGCCTGGTTTTTATTATCCAAGTCCTTGAAAAAACTCAAAGTGACATTATATGCATGGTGTCCAAATCATGAAAGGCGTTCTCGTCAATTCACAAATCTTATCTTCCAAGATACCAGAGTTCAAACCATACAATCGGAACTAGTCCTTTGGTAAGTCAAAAAGTTAAAACTCATGAAAGCAAGTCCGACAATTACTAGGATTAAGGTAATCTTGCAATAGTGCTAGATTAGTGAAAGATAGAATATTGAGTTACGGCACTTAACCTTAAATTCTATTTTCACTTGGTCCAGTTCAATGCACTTATAACTTTCTTATAATGCACTAGTGTTTCTATCCGTAGTCAGACACTTCGATGATTGGAGACTTCATCAATCCCGTTGAAATAGACAACACTACATTCTATGGCAAAATAAAGTATTCCTTCTTTATTTACAGAATATGAACTTTTAATTTAGACATAATGAAATAAAGAATTTAGTCTCCCACATGTGAACACTTCACACGATTAATTCTTTATTACTCATTATTAGTCATAGAAACTTTTAGACATTTGCATAATAGAAAATATAAATATCACATGTATATAATTAGGACATAATATGGAATTTATTAACAATAAATAGATAACACTTAAATCTAATAAACATTGTTTAAAATGCCAAACAAAGAAACTGCTTTCTAGGGCATAATCCTAACACCTGGCTCTTGGTGACTTGCTTTGAGCTTCCATTATTCGGATCACGATTGTGGGCTTGACCGTCTTTTTTACAAATGGAGTAGTGGGTTTGACCGTCCTTTTTATAAATGGAGTGAATTCTTCTTAGGCTCACCCACTCCTTTATAATAGTCTTGACTCCGGTGCTATCATGCCTATCCTCGGCTTGTTTAGACACTAATGCGAACCTCACCTACACAGATTGTTTAGATAGTGGGTGCTAATCTCACTAACTCACAGGTCGTTTGGACTCCGGGGATGACCTTACCTACACTTGGGTTGCTTAGACTCGGTGGCAACCTCACCTAAATCAGGTTGTTTAGACTCCGGTGGCAATCTCACCTATACATGGGTTGTTTATGACTCCGGTGCCAACCTCACCTCATATTCCAATGATTTTACAATAAGCAAGAGTGAACTCTTCTCAAAAACTCTCCTCACAAAGTAATGACTACAATTTTGACTTAGGAGATTTAAGAATAATTGACAATAGATGCTCTAAGATTGGCTTAATATAATTTGAAAATTAATTCAATGTAGAAATAGGCTTTTACACTTTGAAAGTAGTTGGATAATAATTTTGGTTCGTTCAATGTCTTTTACAAGTCTTAAAATAGCTTCTATTTATATGCTTGTACAAAACTAGTCATTTATGACCGTTGGATATAGTTTATGCCATTTTTGGTAAACTGAAAGTGGATTTTTGGTAGACCGAAAATACTTGTTGTTGATAGTACAGTTGCAACGGTCATATTTTTTTTTCAGCTGCCATTTTCGGTAGACCAAAAATCCTAGTCATTTTGGCCATTTCAGCTTTTAGCCATTTGTCATATTTTGACAGCTTTTGGTAGTTTTCAAAAACTAATTTCATTTGTTTTAAACACTTTAAAAATATTAGAAATCAATTTGAAAAGAATATTTTGGCTATTGCAAACTTATTTTAGTTTTACAAAGATATTTAACAATAATTTAGAAAGTGTTTATACCAAAACATATTCTAGTTTGCAAATAGAAAATCTTTTTTTAGCCTATATCAAATAATCATGATTTCAAATATATTTGTAATTTATTTAATCTTTAGAAATCATGTATTAAGAAATATTTTGTCCACTTAAAGAAATTATTATTTTCTATTTTAAAACTTCTAAAATAAAATAATCATTTTAAATTTAAGATAATTTGAAAACTCTTTTGAAAGCATGAGTCAATGCAAAGAGAATTTGTGTATAATGAACTAAATCAAATACAAGACTAAATATGAAATATATCCTATCTAAGCATAGTCTTGAATCTTGATTGTCTATCTTCAAGCTTGATTCTAATAAGTCTAATATGCATCCATATTTAAACTTGATTCCTTGATTATCTTGAGTTAGAGCTTTTAAAACTATTTAACTACACACTTAAGTTAAATCATTAATAATAAATTAATTATTTGTTATCTTCAAAATAAGAATAAAATTAAATCTCTAGTATCTTAACACCGATGACGATTTTCTTTGCCACCATAATTGTTATTAATTGATAGCCCAAACTTGAAACATCCACAATTTTATTATTGATAAGAACAAAATATATACATGTAAAAAATCAAAATCGAGAAGAAGAACGTTAGTTTGGTCAATTTACTTGTCAACATTAGTATTGACAAGAACAAAAAGAAGGTTGTTAAATATGTCTAAAATGAACTTATATTTCATAATTTTTTTTACGAAATCTCCTGTATTTTAAAATATTATGGGAAAATTCCTTTGAATTTGATCTTTTATCATGAAAAACCTTGTAATTTTACTATTTTTAAATTTTACCTCCTTGTATAATTAAAATTAAAGAAATTGATGGAAATAACAAAATCACTCTTAGTAAGTAGTAGATTTAAACTTAAAGTGAATTTAAAAATTATCTATGCTAGTTTCCAAACAATATTTTTATTTTTCAAATGACATCATAAAGGATAAAATAGTTTTCAAATAATTATTTACGTATCCAAATACAATGTAAAAATGTAATACGAACTTAAATCTAACCTCTACTATGGGAAATTTTTCCATTTCATTTTTATTTTCCTAATTTAGTTTATATAAGAAGGTCAGATTTGAAAAATACTCAAATTATAATATTTTTTGTAATAAAATATCAAATTCAGGGGGATTTTTCCATATTTTTTAAAATACAAGAGATTTTGTCATAAAAAGTTGGAATATAAAGTAATTTTATATGATGTTTTCACTATTTTTAATTAAGGCTTATGGATTTATATAATACACCTCAACCATTATAGTCGTTTCAGTCTTCCTACATTCAATTCGATACAAATGTGAACGTACACCGTGTGTTTAATGTGTTTGCGATAAAAAACACGATTCTTGTCAAATTGACATCGTTATGATATGGATTGGAGATAATTAGTATATCGTGACTCGTACGATTTTAACAAGTAACAACCGTGGTATTATTGTTAAGTGTCCAGACAAAAGTGTCGCTAGTCCCTAAACTTTGAAATCAAAAGTATAGTAGAATTGCTCAAAAGTTACTCTTCAGGCATTTTTAACACTTTCCATCGAATTTAAGGTTACATTTAGAACTTGAATTTTAGGAGAGAAAAAATACATTTTAAGAGATTCCATTTTCTTTTATTTGAATTGTAATAAAAAATGATAAAAAAATTTTTAAAAAAATAAGAATTTAATTTGATATTATTTTTTAGCATATAAAATGTTGACACATTAATTAGTAAAACAAAAAATGTCAAAATAAAGTTCTATAAACTTTTAGAAAAAATATTTTTCTTTTTCTTTTTCCATGATTTTTTCCTTATAATTTTTTTTCTATTAAAATCTGAGTCCCAAACGGAACCTAAGACTAAGTTAGTTTTTCCGTTGATCTAATATTTACATAAACTATTTCACCCGAATCCGATCTGGCCATGTCAAAAAATGCTCAACCTTAACCCAGTCCACATAAGCCGTTTGGGAACCCGTAACCCGTACTTGTGACCCTATTTCATGTTTATTTTCCTTTTTTTAGGCCTATTATTGTCTTATTGCAAATCAAATAAATTATTGACACATTGTAAATTATACTAATAACTTAAAATATCGGACATCTAAATTGTACAATTTCGAAAAATTCTTCAATAATAGTCATAACAAAAAAAAAAAACAAAGTTTACTTATGATTAAGAAATTCTAAAAATTTGATGAAAAATTCAAACTATCGTCATCTTTATTGGAACTTTTTTATATTAATTAAAGCATCCTTATTTATTTTTAACACACTCAAAAGTTCATATTATGATGTCTTTGTGCTTTCTTTATTAGTTTTTAAATCAAGAATATTTTATATTTTAACTACTTATATTGTTCATAGGCAGGTAAAATGGGTCTACTTCGAGTTGGAGTAAGGCAACTTAGCCCAATTTTGACCCCTTTTCTATTTATGTCGACCAGTCGATCTAATTTCGACCGTACAACTTTTTGTTCAACTGTTATAACTCAAATCTCTACCCATACTCAAAAGATATATTTTATTTTACCAATTAATTTCAATACAAACACAAATCTAACACAAAATGTAGATTACAAATAATCTGTAACATTAAACAATCAATTGAACTATTAGTTTATATTGATGACTAAAAAAGTGAATAAATTGTGCATGAAATAAAGATGATCTACACAAATTGATATTAAAGCTTCACAAGATAAATCCTTTTAGCTTGTTTAGATAACCCTTTACTACAAGAGTGAGTTCATCTGATTGGAGTGACAAATCTTCTACAATGAACAATCTTTGACAATATAAAATCTTCTACAATGAACATAAGTAAAAAAAATAAAAATAAAAATCTTGAGTTATATTTTATCTCTTTTTAAAAAATCGATTTAAATATTAAGAAAAGAATGCATCATTCTTATATTTGAACTGATTGTGACACTCACATAACATGATAAGTTTAAAGAAGATCCATCGAAACTAAATCATAACCTCCAAGGTATTGCTAAAATTTTTGGGTTTACATGACCTGCGATTCCCAACCTTTTTTTCAATGTATTACTTAGGTCCATATTCTTTATTTTGTAGCTTTTAACTCCTCAAACTTTTATTTTTGTAACTCTTTTAGTCCTTTTGAGTTAATTTTGAGTTAAAATTTAACTCTAATCAAATTGTACTAAATAAATTAATAAAAATTATCATTTGAAAACTTCCACAATTGGTAGTTTTCATTAATTTACAGAAAGTTTGAGTTGGCAGTTTTTAGTTGGTAGTTTTCATTAATTTATTTAATACAATTTGACTAGAGTTTAATTTTAACTAAAAATTAACTCAGAAAGACCTAAGTGTTACAAAAATGAAAGTTTGAGGAGTCAAAAGTTACAAAATAAAGAATAGGGATCTAAGTGATATATTGTATAAAGGTTGAAAACCCAAGTGATATTAAAAATGTTAAATAACAGATGAATTTTACAGATTAGTGAAAAATGGACCAAAGTAATAGGAATGTGTAAGGTAGGGATCTAAAACTAAAAAAAAAAAAAAAAAATTGGGGACCTGATTAATATTCAGGAGAAAGGTTGAGGACTACAAGTGATATAAACCGAAAATTTTTTGACCAAAAAAAATTTATTCTTTATTTAATTTAAAATGAGATACAATTTTTCTACTATGTTTTTTTTTTTTTTTGGCGAAATGCTTAAAATGTCTTTGTTAAAAGTCTCATGTCAGTGACATATGCTCTTTTTTTTTTTAACAATAAAGCGACAACGGGGATAAAAATAAGACAACTTGATATATCGGGTGCTAAAATAAAGACGTTATATATTTTGGAGGCTAAAATGAGATTTTGTAATGAATTCGGAAGCAAAGATAAAGGAAAATGGGGTTAAACGAGACAAATGAAAAATTCAGTTGCTAAAATTGTGACGTTTTGAAGTTTAGGAGCTAAGATCGGATTTTGGAATAGTTAAGGGGCCAAAAAGGGTATTAACTCTAATAATGATTGTCTCAGCAATAATTTAGTCGCAAAACTTGCACTTTTTGGAAGCAACCTGGAAATACAACACTACAAAAAGTGGAACAAGTACAATAATGTCTTACTATAATGTCAAAAATAGCAACAATACCCAGACAGCCGTAGGATCATTCTTTGACTTTGAAAAAGATTTGATCGGACGGTTACTAATCCAAAAGAATTGTTTACAATGAGAATGACTAAATTTAGTAAAAAAGTGGACAGACGCATTGGGAAGAGTGAGAGAGAGAGAAGAAAAGGATGCTTCGTGTGAGTCTCCTTATGCTATGAAGCTCGCCACGAAAGTCTTCCCATCTCTCTCTATAAATACCATTTCACTCTCCTTTCCACTCTCATCAATTCAATTCCTCCGGACCAGTCTTTCTCTCTCTAGAAAATCAAAGCTCAAATCCTTTCCCTTTCTCTCTCTAAAAGAAGAATTTTTTACCTAAAATTTAAATTTGAGCTCAGTTCAATCATCCATGGCGAGCATTGACGAAGTTTCAGCTTCGAAGCTCCGGCTCATCAAGCAGCATCTCCTCGGCGATCTTTCTTCTCCGCTGGGTAACAACTTCTCTGTTGACCTCCCGACCCGTAACGAGTGGAGCTCCGACCCGAGTCGAGCTTGCTCCACCTCCCAGTCGGACTCCATCGAAATCTCCGATTACTTGGACTCCTCCTCCGGCGAGCTTTTCGAGTTCTGCACCGGCCAGATCTCAACCCAGACCGATTTCGATTTGTCCGGATTCGAACCGAAAACCCTAAATTTGACTGATAATTACAATAATTTTATCGATGATATTGATAACTCGTTCGAATTCGAATCGAAGCCCCAAATTTCCGAATCGAGCAGCTCCTCCTTCGAATTCAAGTCAAAACCCCAAACTGCCCCTACCAAATCAACCGATTCGAGCTCCAGCTCTCCGTCGAGCCGAAAGCGGTCCTTGACGATTTCGCTCCCGGCCAAGACCCAAACCCAATGGATCCAATTCGGGGCTCCGAAACCACCGGTCGTTGTGGAGGGTGAGAAAAGGCATTACAGAGGGGTACGACAAAGGCCGTGGGGGAAGTTCGCGGCGGAGATCCGAGACCCGAACCGGAAAGGTTCACGGGTCTGGCTTGGGACCTTTGAGACAGCCATTGAAGCCGCCAAAGCCTATGACCGAGCCGCCTTTAAGCTTCGCGGCTCCAAAGCTATACTCAACTTTCCGTTGGAAGCTGGGAAGTGTGAGAAGGATATTGTAGTTAAGACTGATGAGGTAAAACGACGCCGTCAAGAGGAGGATGAGGAAGGAGCGGAGGTGAAGCCGGTATTGACGGAGAAGAAGGTGAAGTTAACGGAAGCCGAGGATACTAGCAGTAATACTCTCAGTTACTTGAAGGATATTCCGTTAACGCCGTCAAATTGGACGGCCGTTTGGGACTCTGATTATAAGGGGATTTTCAGCGTTCCGCCGTTGTCGCCGTTATCTCCGCACCCGCCGTTCGGTTTTCCTCAGCTCATGGTTGTATAATAATGACTAGCTTAAAATGTTTTTTTAACTGTAAATATGGATGCGATGTTCGTTCAGTTTTAGTAATGGAGAGAGTTTCTTTGATTTATTTAATTTTGGGTTATGTCTTACGCATCATAAATCATGATTCTCTTGGAAATCTTTAGTTTGTTATGTGATTTTTGATCATTCAGATCTTGAAGCAAAAGAGAACATTTTCCAAACTAACAAAAAAAAATGTTTGTTACATCAAGAAATTGGTAGAAATCTTGAGATAAAAGCTTACACAAAAAGTTATTCTATCCAATTATATTCTAAAACGCAAATAAATATATTAGAAGTTAGGTTGAGTTACTGTTTTTTCGTGAATTAAATTTTGAAAAATTTTGTATTTCGTGTAATAATTGGAAAATGCTAGGTGACTCCAGTGGTTAACTAGTTATCTACCAATCGACATTTAATCCTAATTCATAATTAGTGATTATGATATAAACTAAACATGTTTCGATTGTTGTCACCGAAAATTAATGTAACACGAGACGATAAAAACGATAATAAATTAATAAAAGTTCGGGCATTTAGAATAGTAAATGATGGCCAATGTCCATTGTAGTCTATATTATATTCTGGGGCTGTTTGGTACAAGGTAATCTCAGTTTTCAGATTAACGGGAATGCTGAAGATGGTGATATAATTGTCTGATATCCAGAATAACTGTGTTTGGTTGCACACAGTAATCTTGTCTATGACTCTTGGGATGTTAATAACTGTTTATATGCGCATGGGAATGTGCTTAAATTAAAATTAAAATATAATTAAAAAATTAAATTACTTATAAAATAATAAAATTTGTTAGTATAAAATAAAATAATTTGCCATAATTCTTAGGATATCGTGTTTTTTTCTTTGTTTCGTTGTTTAGGGTGGGTTTTAGATGGGGGGTCATTTGAAATCTACATATTTTGGTAACTTTCAGATGACCCCCACTTAAGAAGATTTGATTCCCGATGTGATTATTTTATTGGGTGTTAAAATGATACCAAACATGGGGATGCATTGAAATACCCATTCCCACCTAAAAATTACCCCATACCAAACAGCCCCTCTGTATATTCTACGTATAAGAAGTCGGATCCATTTTCCTACCCATCTCTCATTATTTATAGGATGAGAGGGTCAGAAACTGATACAGTAATCAAACATTCGAATTTGAATTACATTAATGGCACAAAATCATGAAAATATCAAGATTTATGGAGATTCATAGTTAGGGGATGGCTACGGTAGGGGCGTCCCTACGTAGGGTCATGCCTTAATTATCGTTGGATGGGAATCTGTGGGGAATAACGGGAATCTGTGGAGAATCTATTTATATACAGATTTTCATCCAACGGTGAATAGACAGTGCCTTATGTAGGGGCGCCCCTACTGTAGACGCCCCCTCATAGTTAATGCTTGATTCTGGGATGATTTTCTTATAAATTAGTAAGGACATATGTCGCGATCAGCTCGCAGGTCGAGAGCTTTTCCTGAGCTCAGGTGCAACTCATTTCCTCGAGGGGGCTGGATTTGGTCTGGTAAAAGTTTGTGCACAACAATAATAATTACCAAAAATAAATAAATAAATAAAGCAATATATCTTTATGTGTCATCAGTAACTACAACACTTGCATAAGAAATACAATAATTATGGGCAACACTATTTTAGAGACCTTTTCCTACCCTACCGTCCGATTACAAACATTTGATATAGATCATACATTCGAAAAAATGCGACTAATATGCCTAATTACACAAAGAGTTTACTTATTAGAAAAAAAAAACAAAAAAAGAAACCCCTAAAATTTGGCTTTTTGCGGTTTAAAACCTGTGTTTTGATTTTTTTTTTTAAAAAAATATCTTCACACTTTGAAGTTTAAAAAAAAAAATTGTAACCTCCCAACCATATTTTGACCAAATTTATAATAGTAAAAAGACAGTTTTACCCTTAATTACACAGGTAATATAACTTTGGAATATTATAACCCTATTGGTAAACGTTGTAAATAAACCAAAAGAAACTAAAGTAATAATAATAAAGAAAAAAAAAGAACTTCAATAGTCTAAAAGGTGTTTTTTGTCAATGTTTTAACTTCACAGATAGTTAGTTCAAGACTCATGGGGTGTGTGAATATGTGAGAAAAGATGGAGTGAGGTTCGAGTCATGGTAGAGTCAAAAAAAAATTATATTCGATAAAGTTTTTTTCGTTCTGTCGAGATTTACAAAAAAAATAAATAAAATAAAATAAAATAAATAATAAAAAAATTGTTTGGAAACAAAAATAACATAACATGAGTTTTGATTACTTGTAATTTTTTGGGGGAAAAATTTATCAAAATATAGATAAAAAGTACAAATTTTTTGAATTTCTAAATATGAAAGTTTTTTTTTTCACAATTTAGGACATAGGGTTTAAATTGCATAAAGACTGGCCAAAGAGGATTTTTTTTTTTGCAATTAATCCTATATGAACCTCTCATGAAATCACTGAAACGATCTTTATGATAAAAAAAAAATTCTTTATTTGGGATTGGACCTCGTGCTCTGATTAATTAACGGGACTTGTGATTAATTAAAACAAATGAGAGAATAATTGAGATTAAAGTTAGATCACAAGGTGCGCACAGAAAGGGCCATTACAATGCATACCGTGTGCCGAAGTCCCAGTGGCCGGTCAAGATAGAAAACGACACTTTCCATGGCGCCCTTGCCACGTTGGTAATTATAGAAATAACTTGCTTAGTGTACACATGTGTAAGAATTATCACAATACTATCTACATGTCGAAATCCTGATGGGCGGTCGATACAAAAAAGGACACTTTCTACAACGCCTTGCCATATTAGCGGTTGCAGGGATAACGTACTTATGATATAATAATAATAATAATAAAGTAATAATAATAAAGACGTAAGTGTTATCACAACACTATCACTACGTATCAAAGTCCTGATAGGCAGATGTAATAAGCAACAACACTTCTCACGGCACCCTTGTATGTAGGCGGTTGCTAGGATAACAAGCTTACGAGACAACAATAATATAATAATACAATAATAATAAAGAGGTCTAGTTGACGGAGACGAATAAATCAACCATAGTGTCAACTAAAATTCAATAAGAGGTTAGATAAAATAATAGATAAAATATTAGTAAAAGATAGTGATAGAACACGAAATCCCGAACTTGTGCCATAGATCAAGCATAGAGTTCGAAGAGAGTAGCTCGATACCCACAGATCATTGAAGTGCGAATATTAAAGCCTGCATACAAAATAACTTATAAAACAAGTAAGAAAAATGTGTGTAGAAAAAGATGGTATAAAAATAATTAAATGATAAAAAGATGATAAAAAAGTAATTAGATAATGAGAAAATGATATGAAAGAGGATAATGGACCTAGAACATATAGATAGATGTAGATAGGCCTGGAAATGGATACATGCAAAAGAATAAAAATGGGCTTAAAAAATATAGATTTCTAAACCTATTTGGAAAAATGTGTATTTATACAAATACTGGAAGCTTGGTAACTAAGTTTAGATATACATGAAGAAGATGATGTAGAGATACATGTACATATATAGATATATGCATGAAGAAGATGAGATGAAGATGATAAAAAGTTGACCACGGCTTAGTAAAAATAATGAGATGATGGGGTGGCATTGAGAACACAGTCATGGGTTGGTAACAATACGAAATATATATGTATATAAAGAGGACTTAATAGCCACGAAGGGATGTTTGAATGATGGTGTATATTGATAGGAATGATATAAGGGTGTAGATAGGTTTAAGAGAAAATTAAAGAAGCTTTAAAGCTTCTGTTAAATGCAAGAAAGAAAGAGAGAATCAAGAAAAATAAAGCTTGTATTAGGAGAAAGTGAGCTGAAAATGGTAATATTGGTATTGAAGATGTGGTTACAGGTAAATAAAAGAGCAAGGAATTAAAGAGAGGAAAAGAGAGAAATATTATGATAGTAAAATGGCTTCTTCCCCCAAATGAGGTAGTAGCACCTCTATTTATAGGCAAAGTATACATTGCCTTGTATTACAAGAGAATGAGATGTCGGCCTCTTATTGGCCAAACTAGCTTGATCTATAAGTGCTTGACCTACAAGTACTTAATCTATAAGTACTTAGCTTGTAAGTACTTAGTGTATAAGGCCTTGTGTTACAAGTGATTGAACTAACTTAATTTACAAGTGGATAGCCTAGCTTAGTTTGTAAGTACTTGAGGATTTGGAATATTCTGGAAGCTTCTAGAGGTATGTGCAGCTTATCTCCAAGGCGTGTGATCAGCATGTGAGAAGGATAGGATTCAATCCAACCTGAAGTTTATGCTTGGATGAGAGAGGCTCTAAACAACGTGTAGCTTGAGCTGGAATGACATGTAGTACCTTCTCGAGTGATATGTAGTTTAGATGAGCTACTTAAAGCCTTAGTAATCTTATACCTAATTAACACTAATCCATGTTTTAGGATTAATTCTAAAAAATGAGAAAACCCCAAAACAATCTTTAGGGCTAAAATTTTTACATGATTGATGCTGAGATTTCAGATAATTAAGCGGCAACCTAATTTTTGTTCAACAGTATTAATCTAAGGAGTAAGGTATCGCCTACTCTGATTTTATATGTTGTTTTTATAGACTTATTGCGAGTTTTAAAAGGATAGTTTCCTAGTTTGCATACTCCAATAGTCATTATCCTTTTTTAATTCGACTTATGATACTAAGATTCTAAGAGATATGAAGTTTGCCCACTTTAGTAACCAAAATTCTTAGTATATACCTTTAATGCTCATATATTTGGGGAAGAAAATTACATTCCAAAATCAAGTTTGAAAGTTATGCTGTTGTAATTGAATTTTTTAATCCGGTTATAAGCCCTATATACTTCTAATGTTTTGATGTTGTTGGAGATTTTAAACTTCATTCAAAGAACTCAGGATGATTATTATGGATGTTATTTATATTCTTTTTGGTACTTCAAATTATCCAATTAAAGAAAAAGAGAGTTAAAAAAACTGCACGATTGAGAACTTAAGATGAGGATGTTTGGAAAAAAGAAATTGTGAAGAGTATGACAATTGATCTGCCCATCAATGTTTAACCGAAAAATAAAATTCATAAGATCGAATCTTATAAGCAAATCATTATAATATTATTCTACGTTTGATGTTGATGATGCTGTAGACGAAGGGTCAAGTTTCATTATTGTGGGTATGGTGAAGGTTTGTGGTGTTATCTAAGAGAATTTTTTGCTCTTCCATGACCTTTTTTGTTAGTGTTTTTGCCCTAAGAGCAAGATGTAAGCAATGATTTGCTATTAAATAAATATAGTTGATTTTGTTCTATTTGCTTACATATATTATTTATGATAATATATATAAATATCATGAAAATTCATTGATTATAAATGTAACCTTAAACTCAGGATGTATAAAAGTTTTACACATAAGAAGATTAAGTTTAAGGGATATAATCTAAACTAGTCCGTAATTAATTATTAAAGTTAGGATCTTTAATTAAAAAAATTACTAGTATGGTCCATTACCATTGAGAATCAAGCAGTCTTATCTGAGTTGTTTATGTAGTGATATTAAATGGAAATACTTTATATAATGAGATTATATGGGATTGGACAAGATACATTTATATTCGTTACAGAAACGAATATTCAAATTTATCAACCGATGATCATATATAGAACGATTTTAATCCTGAGTAATTAATAAACTCCTGTTTATGTTTTTATGTCTCTTGATATATTCGGTAACATCTATGTTTATACCGGACCAAATCCTTGTATATTGGAGACATGATAATATAGATAGCTGAGAATATTAATTAACAATATGAAATTCATTCCTTCCTAATAGAAGTTAGAAAAATGATTTTCTTGAGTAATGATTTGATATTTGAACGATAAAGCGCTCAATTTATGATTTGATCAAATTTGTTATTCATTAGAAAATCATGAGAACTCAAGGATAAAGAAGTAATTAGACAGGATAACAGATTACGAACCTAACTCTTTTTACGAATCATTTATGGAGAGTTGATCTGTATATAATAATAAAAATCAATGAAAAAACTTTATGATTGCTTTGAGTAATTTATACTGTAACTTTCAAGAGTACAGTTTCAGTATTTTAGTAGAGTAACACTGGAACTAATAAATTCGATATTTTAATTAAAGAGTTTAATTAATTATCAAATTTATTGAAGTTTAAAATTACAAATCCATGAGTCCCCAAACCACCTCTATTAATACTGTATTAAACATGTTATATAGTCACTCTCTTGCATTAATATTTACTTTAGAATTGTTAAATTTTAAATTAATTATGTCATACTAAAATTAATGTTACGCATTTAATGATTTTATGCGTCATATTATAAAAAATAATAATTGTTATTATTTTTATCTATTTAATTTATTGTTCCTTATTGATAATATGATTATTTAATAGGCAACAACCAGTCACTATATTAGGCATAGAATACAAAGCAAATTTCTTTGTGTTACACGCATAAAAATAAGAAAAATAATATGGTTATTTTTGTTATCTTCTATTTGGAAAATCATATTATTTTATAATTTGATTATTTGAATATTTGGAGATAAAATTCACGTTTACAAATGATGAAGAAAAAAAATTGAGGAATTTTTTTCCCATTAACATGTAAGCTTCCACCTTTTTAAAGGTTGTTTTGTTTTTTCCAAATTAAAAAAAAATATATGGAATTAACTATGTAATTAAATAGATAAATTTAAATAGGATGGAGAGGTATTTCACTTTAGGATAATGCTTGAGGTATCAATTTTTGTACCAAATTTTTAATACTAACACATGTGGCATGTGATTTGTCATCACTCAATTGGTGATAATATTTAATCTATTTGTGGTAAGTTTTAACATACCAATTACTTGGTGATAACTTATATACCACATGTGTTGGTACACAAAATTTGGTACAAAAATTGAGATATGTAGTATTATCCTTCACTTTAATAGGAAACTTTTTACACGTTAAAATCTTTTGGCTTATACGTGTAAACTCTATCTTTGAGGAAGGGATTTTATTTTCTTATTTGAGTGAAATATGTTGTTTATTACATAGTTTTAAATTGTTTAAAACTTAATTGGAAATTATTTTACACGTTAAAGGGTTGAGAAAAAATAGAAAACTTAAAAATCTAATCCTAGCCGTGTTCTAACGTGGCTTTAGTTGTGACTGTGTTTTTAGTTTCTTTCTCTCTCTTATCTGTTATATGTTTTGATAATGTCTTTAATAGGATTAAATTTGTTTTTTTTATCTAAGATGATAGGGCATTAATATTATATTAATTTGTCAATTTATTAATTTAAAAAATAACATTAGACGTATAAAGAGTTTGAGAAAATTAGGCAATCTAATTTTTATAGTTTACATGTTAAAAATAAAAGAGAGACGGATTTTTTAAATAGGTCTGGAACAAAAAAGAAAAAAAAGTTGCTGCTCTTTTTTCTTTTAATTTTTAACATGTCTTTCCTCTATCCTCTTACTATCTCATGAGTTGAGACATATAGCAAGAATTCTAAAAGTGTGTAAAAAATAATAACATCGTGATTATTTAGAATCCACTCTCTAGTTCTTTGGTATGGAGGCTTGGTGAGGAAAATCATAGTCTCATAGCTGTGGTAAAGATTAATCACTTTATTAGAAGAAAATTCTCAAAAGAAAGGTTGGAGTATTCTTTCTTTCCCATAAAAATAGTTTTTTTGATTATATGTATCAAAACAACAAAGCTATAATGATCCTAAGATTCTATTTGTGTGTAAAAAATTTTAATTATCAGACATACCACCTTCTACTGCACCATATGATGGTTCTTATATTTTTTTGGTCAAATACTTGGCATTGATGGAAGGTCTTAAGTTTGCTCTTGACCTCAATTTTCTATTTCGCGCGGTTTGTAGAAAGTGACACTAAGAATGCTATTTTCAAAAATTCGTGCTCGTATCTATTTATCTGTGGTATAACCTATTTTTAAGGATATTTCCAGCTTTCTTAATCAATTTTGTAATGATAGTTTTAGTTTTATTTCCCATCAAGGGAATGTTGTAGCTCATAAGCATGCTCGCTTTATATCTGGTTCAATTTTAGACAATGGATAAATTGAAGTTGTTTAAGATTGCTTTATACTTAATGACCTAAGCTAATTACTAGCATCTTAAAAGAATATATTGAAATTTTCATTTGTGTGAGGGAGAAAAACTAAACATCGTGATTTTTTTTTATTAAACTCGTAAGTTGAATAATATAGGCTATTTTTTTGGTATAAATTAATGATAAGAGGGAAAAAAAAATCCTACATTGACAATTTTTAAATTTGCTTTTACAATAGATACTAAGTACTAATCGTTAGGGCTGTTTTCTCAGCTGTTTGCGTGTCCTCGCTATGTCTAAGTTATGCTCTGTCTTAGGCATCAATAAAATCAGGCGATGGTTATCACCTGTAAGATATTTTAATACTTAAGTCAATAAAGGCAAAGCATATAGAGGAGACGATAAGATTTAAAGAAAGGTAAAGTACGGTATTTATAGAGGGAGAGAGCTAGTTTCGTGGTCCCTTAGCATAGACACGTGTCCTCCCCTCGTGTATTTGTCCTAGCACACGAAAAGGGATAACATCCTGTACGATTGGTAATGGTGCTCCCTCCAGCTTTTAATCGTTAAGCCACTACTATTGTGACTATTGTGACCTAATTTCCTTTTGATATTCGTACATGGTACCTCTTGGATTCTTGCCATGTATAATGTCATCATGTGGTAAATTTAGTGTCTTGCTTGGACTTGAGTTAGTGCCTACTCCGAGTCAAGGTAATTGATCTAACCTCTCAGACCTGAACTTTGGTCTCACATTTGAGATATGATCTGGGAATCATGAGTTCGGGAGGGTCTGCTAGATCTCAGATGACTTGTAAAGCCGGTTGCGTCTGACTAAATCCTTAGTAGGTATAGAGAGATGATAGGGTCGTTTTAGGGGTTTGAAAAGACCTATGTGGCTGTCTTGTGTTCTTGCTATAACTCGTCCCCGACGAAGTGACGATATTACTGCTAGACAAATCATTTAGTGCGGTTAATTAATCACTATTGATTAACTGCTTAATCATTATATTAAGCCCTTAATTAACGCTAATCTATTATAGACATATGTATGTTTGCACTGTAGACAATACTTTTAGTTGTCTTTTAAACTCAATTTATACATATCGGAGTAGGTTATCTTTCTATTATTTATTATTTTTTCCTTAATTATTTTATATTTAATCAATTTTCGGTAAATAGTAAGAAAAATTTATGACCGATAAAATGAAAATAATAGTACGCTTTTTTTAACAACAAATTATGATCTTGACTGACGTATTTTTTATATATAAAATTTTCATTTATAATTTCATAACTATTTAACGTGCGCCAAGCTTTTCATAGCCTTCCAGTCGTAGGATTATTGTTTGACTTTGAAAAACAATTTGATCCAACGGATAAGGATCCATAAGAAATGTGTAAATGAAAACGACTAAATTAATTAAAGAGTGGATAAAACAAAAACGCATTGGAGAGCGTGATGGAGTAGAACGATGCTTCGTCCGAGACTCCTATCCTATCCTGAAGCTCGCCACGAAAGTCTTCNTTTTTTTTTTAATCTTAATTCAAATCCGAGCTCAGTTCAGTCAGTCATCCATGGCGAATTACCTTGACGAAGTCTCAAAGCTCCAGCTCATCAAGCAGCATCTCCTTGGCGACCTTTCTTCCCCGCTGAGTAGCAACTTCTCTGTTGAGCTAGCAACCCGAACCGAATGGAGCTCCGACCCGAATCAAGCTTGCTCCAGCTCTCAGTCGGACTCTCTCGAGATCTCCGATTACTTGGACACCTCATCCGCCGAGCTATTCGAGTTCAGCTCAGGCCGAATCTCGAGCCAGACCGATTGCTCCGGTTTCGAACCGAAACCTGAAGTGGTCGACCTCACATCCCCAAAAGCCCTAAATTTGACTAGTAATAATACTTGTGATGATGTTAATAACTCTTTCGAATTCGAATCGAAGCCCCAAATTTCCAAATCGAGCAGCTTTTCCTTCGAATTCGAGTCGAAACCCCAAATTGCCCCTACCAAATCGACCGATTCGAGCTCGAGCTCCAGCTCTCCAACGGGCCGAAAGCGGTCCTTGACGATTTCGCTCCCGGCCAAGACCCAAACCCAATGGATCCAATTCGGGCCGCCGAATCCGGCTCCGAAGCCGACGGTCGCTATGGAGGAGGAGAAAAGGCATTACAGAGGGGTACGACAAAGGCCATGGGGGAAATTCGCAGCGGAGATCCGAGACCCGAGCCGGAAAGGTTCACGGGTCTGGCTTGGGACCTTTGAGACCGCCATTGAAGCCGCCAAAGCCTATGACCGAGCCGCCTTTAAGCTTCGCGGCTCGAAAGCCATACTTAACTTTCCGTTAGAAGCTGGGAAGAGTGAGGAGGAAGTTGTGGTTGTTAAGAATGTTGAGGTGAAACGACGCCGTCAAGAGGAGGAGGAGGAGGAGGAGGAGGAGGAAGAATATGAGGTGAAGCCGGAAGTGACGGAGAAGAAGGCGAAGTTAACGGAAGCTGATGATAGTATTAATACTCTCAGTTACTTGAACGATATTCCGTTAACGCCGTCAAATTGGACGGCCGTTTGGGACTCTGATAATAAGGGGATTTTCAGTGTTCCGCCGTTGTCGCCGTTATCTCCACACCCGTCGCTCGGTTTTCCTCAGCTCATGGTTGTATAAAAAATATAAATAAATAAAATCTTTAATTAGTGAAGTTAGCTGCTGCTGCTGCTTCTGCTGTAAATACGGGTTGCGATATGTATATATATATATTTTTTTAACTTCAGTAATGGAGTGAGACGTTTCTATGATTTATTTAAATGCCTTATGTATATGCTGCTACTGGGAAAAAAAAATATTTTCCCAAGTAAATTGGAAATTTAATTTCTCACGTGATTTTTTTATCATTCAGACGAATCAGATCTTAAAACAAAACATATAACCTCTATAACTATTAAACAAAATTTTGATTTACATAAAGTATAATACTAAAAATGTCTTCGGTGGTAATTAGTAAAGTGGAATGAAAAACTTCAATCAACTAATAATGTTTAGGGTTAATGGCACAAACGGTCCTTGAACTATCACACTCGTGATAAATAATTTGGTCCTCGAAATTTCAAATATGACATAAATGATCATGAAAATTTTAATTTGTAATAATTTAGTTTCTAAGCTGTCTAAATTGTAATTTGCAATTAAATGACCAAAAACACACGTGAGAAGCATATAGTGTCATCTAAAAATGTATTTAAAAGCTAATTTAGAAATTTCAAGAATAAAAATGAACAATCACAGCAAAATTTTCTATAAATTTGCAAAGACCCTAAAAAATGCGAAAAGTGTATATTTTCTTCTTTCTAATTCTTTTTATTCAATTTATTTTTCCTTTAAATATACTTTCAGATGCTACAACGTACTTCTCTCCTATGTTTTTTGTTAGAAATTTAACAACAGGTTGCAAGTTAGATAATTCAGTGATCAAATTACTATAAATCAGAAAGTTTAGGGGCCATTTGTGCCACAATTAAAACTTTAAGAACCAAATTGCGACAAGTGTGATAATTCATGGATCATTGGTGCCATAAACCCTAATTTTTAAGTTTCTTTATGGTAACCAAATATGCTATACTACATCATTCAAATTTAAATCTATGAAAACAATGTTAAATCGCACAGAACTAGTCTAAAATTGTATAGTTACATAATGGAGAAATTAAGTTAATTATCGCCTAATTTGGTTTTGAATATGAAAATTTCAAATTTTGTCTAAAATTTAAAAACTTTTATACATAGTCCTAGAATATTAGGTGACTTCGGTCTACCAACTACTAAGGGGTTGTTTGGTATGAGATGTTCCAAGTTTTCATATTAATAGGAAAACTGAGTAGGGTAATATGATTGTATGGAAACGAGAATAACCGTATTTGGTTGTGTAGTGGAATCTTTTTCATGATTCCTAGGAATACCAGAAAACTGTGCTTAGTTGGACACAGGAATGTACTGATTTTTTGTATTTCAAAATAATTGAAATAATCATTTTTGGCATTTTTTTAATAATAAGTAAACATATCTTTTTAAAGAATAATATTAATTTCTCACAAAATAAATTTAAAATAATTATAAAATTATCAAAACACTCTTAGATCGTTTACAGTTTGATACGTTATTTTCTGGAATCGTGTACTTCTTTAGGTCGTACACGGTTTTATATGTTATTTTCTAAAATCGTGTACTTCTTTAAGTCGTTTGTGGTTTGATGTGTTATTTTCTAGAATCACGTACTTCTTTAGGTTGTTTACGGTTTTATATGTTATTTTCTGGAATTTAGGTCGTATACGGTTTTTATGTGTTTTTTTTCTAGAATTGTGTACTTCTTTAGGTCGTATATAGTTTTATGTGTTATTTTTTGGAATCGGATGAAGGATTTACAGTTTTGAGTTTACGGGGCATATGAAATCCACCACTTCAGATTGCTTTCACATTAACCTCTTCTCCAGCAAAATGAGCCCTAATGCATCCACTTATCTTAATTTCAAAAAAACCCAATACTCTATTTCAAACATAAGAATCTTTAAGATTCTCATTCTCACCCAAATTTTAACCCATATCAAACAACTCTTAAGTGGTTCTGGGTTGCTGGATCCAGTGAACTCTAGGAAGAGCTTTTCAGAGAAAAAAAGCTTGGGAATTTTCACGTCATAGACCTAGGATTGGACATTTTCCTTAAGAAAGAGCTTATCTTTAATAAGCCAAGCATGCCTATAAAAATTATCCAAAAGTGCAAGTTATCCCTAGGTCACTATCTACTACACTTGCGTTAGAAGGATGATAATCGAGTATTAAATTAACATACAAGTTTTTTAAAACCAAGAAAAGTAGACAAGGTTTGGTAATTGACACCTTCTTACTTATTGAAGGCTTAAATGTATATATGCAACTTTACTCTTGAAAATTTGAATTTTTATATTTTATTACCAGCTTAATAATGTTGTCTGCCTTTTCATCAAAAAAAAAAAAAAAAAGTTGTCTGCACGTGCACACAGTATATTCTTATAATATCTTTATTTAGTCCATATTAACTTAATAAGGTAGAATTGCTGATAAGAATAACAACTTAGTAATTAATTAAATAATTAATTAGTGGCGTATAATATTATATAAATGTTACGTATGGCAGTCGCTTTTTTACATTGTCGGGATATTGATGGTCCAACGATCAAGTTGGGGCTTAGAAGTTAATTGCATCACCTGGTTCATTGTATCTGATTATTCTGTCGTTTCTGTTGACCAAAACCCCTTGCAGTTAAGGCTGTCAGCTTTCCATGACCGCTGCTTTGAATTGAAATTGTCTTCTTTATATTCTCGTTATAAGGTGGTGTAAAAAAAATACCTCAAATTTGAGTATTTAGTAATTTAAACTCTGTAATTTAAAATTTATAAAATAATATTTGAGATTAAGAGTGTCTAAAAATAATTTTTTAATCAATTTTAGTAACGAAAAAACGGTAATATTATCTATTAAAACTTCATTAGTCTTTATTATTCCCCTTAATTTTGATAATATTATTGTCTTTTACTAATTAAAGTTATTCAAAAAGTTAATTTAAGATATTAATTTTTAGAAAGGATTAATCACATTAAAATACCCTCATTTTTTTTACAAAAAATATCCTATCTTTTGAACTTTTGCAAATTAGTAACTTTATTTTTGAAATTCTGCAAATTAATACCCTCACATTAATATTTCTGCAAATTAATACCCTCACTTTTGAATTCTGTAAATTAATACTCTTACATTTATAATTTCTCCAAATTAATATTCTTAATTTTTGTTTTCTTTGTATATTTATACTATGAGCAAATTAAAAGATTCAAACATCTCTCATTAATTTATTAAAAATGTTTAAATATTAGTATATTAATAGAAATTATTTTATAACTACTTTTTTTTGGTTAATTGCTTAAAAAAACACAATTTTTTTTACCTCTCATGTTTCTTTTTCTTCTTTTTATAATTAACTATTTTTATCTCTCATTTTAATTTTTTACTTTTCTTTTTTAAATGAAAAGTGAAATAAGCTAACTACAAATATTTTTCAGAAATTTTATTATTGTTTAATAAGTTTTAATTACGTTATGATAGCTATTGCCATCTTTTTATTATTAAAATCAACTAATTGGGAAATTAAGATTATAAATTTATAGGAATTTCAAATGTTAGGGCATTAATTTGTAAGAATTTTAATTGTTAGAGTATTAATTTAAAGAATTCAAAAGTAAGAGTATTATTTTACAAAAATTCTAAAGCTAGGGTATTATTTTACTGAAATTTAAAAGTGAGGGTATTATTTTGCAGATATTCAAAAGTTCCGGTTTTTTTTTTTGGTAAAAAAGTTAAAAGTCGGGGTATTTTAATATTATTATCTCTTTTAAAAATTCTTAATCTTAGGATATTATTTTAGAATCTAAATTTCAGGGTTTAAATTGCGCAACACTCAAAACTCGGGTTATTTTTTTACAGTTTACTCATTTATTTATTTATTTAACTTTTGCTCTAATTATGTCTTTTTACTTTTATATGTATTAATTGTTTAATCAGCTCCTTGCATTGAAGGCTTTTCTATCTAGCTATAGTTTTATGAAGTGAAATTAATGTATGCCCAATACATTATGCATTTATGTTACGTAAATTTTTGTTTTTGGCTTTTTTTTTCCGGATGTGTAAACTGATAAATCATTCGTATGTATTTAAAAAGGCGAGCCACGTTATCTGATCAAAAACTATTTTATCACTAAAAATTGGTTTTTTCTTTTCCTTCTATTTTGAAGAGATCATAATTATTAACTTGAGACAATTTTTTTTTTTAAAAAAGAGTAATGCTAATAAAAAAATCTAATAAAAGTGTGACACAAATATAAAAATTTGTAGTGAATCTCCTACGTTTATTAGTGTGTCGTAAACATTGTTTAGATTAAAAACAAACTTGTCTAACAACATCACCTTTGTCTAACAACATCCTTATCAACCTCATTTTCAAGGCACAAAGCAAACTAAAATAGGAATTATGCCGAAAAATTTGCGGTGTACATTTATAGATATTGCAAGCATATATTTTTGGTAATCGTTCAAAAGATATATGTCCATATAAAATTATGGATTTTTCTTTTTAATTTTATTTTATGAAGTTCTGTCGGAACTTTAGAATAGCTAAGATATATCACATGCATTCATCTCAATCTCAATCTGAAAAAGAATAGGAGAAAGATAATAGTACTGACCATCTATGAATTAATTATCACGTAATTTATTATGACATTGGTAAAAAGTATTACTAATTATAGTTTTGTCTATAACTTGATGATCAACGATGTTGGTTGCGTTTTTTTCTTTTCCCCTCTCTCTGAGGTCACGGAGTGGTTGTCTTACAAGGCTTATCTGATTAATTATAGTGCCAAGTACTAACTATCCAAATAGTACTAAACTAGTTTCTTACTATCAATATTTTTAGAGTACATAATTAAACTAAAAACTATATAAATGCAGAATTCGATCTGTAGACGGTAGCACTAGCTATATATATATATTTATAAATTTTTTTCTGCAATTTGATTTACGAAAATCCGATGGTCCAGAAAAATTATAACATCATATATAATTACATGCGGAATTAAAATTCGTTATTCTTAATCAACTTGTGCAGGTTAATTTTCATATGTCTCCAAGCATTTTGGTCAAATTGACCGTGTTAGCTAGTAATACCACCGCTAAAGTCCAAGTCTTAAACAGAAACGATTGACCCGAGTGACCACGTAAGACTTTGTCATCTCGTGCCACACATATCGCACTCACATAACTCTCTCTGTCCATGTATATATATAATAGTAATGCATGTTGTGGTTTCTGGGTCGTTCTTTCTTTAAAATATTATTAATTTATATAAACAAAAAGGTTCTGATCATTTATTCAACCCAGTTCGGGCCTCGTGGTTTGATTTTGACTGTAATATTTGAATTCTTTGTCATTGCTATTAATATTTTAAACATGTCTTTATCTATCGCTCTACCGGCCGGGATGTAGAATTAATATTTGGACAAAAAATATAAAAAAATAAGGGGGAAAAAACAAAAGGAAAGAAAGCGGCTAGACGTCTGTTTCCAGCCCTTCCTGTGCATTAAGCAATATATGAATATAAATTAAACCTTCTCGTTTTAGCATGTGTAATATAATTATCCATATAATATATATATAAGGTGATGTTTCAATAGAGATTTTTATTTTTGCTTCATGAATGGTTACTCTTTAGGCTATTAGATTTTGATCTAGTAGTTATAATAATATTAATATTTCTACTAAAAATATTTAATCTAATTAATATATATTTAAATATAAAAAGATATTAATGACTAAAAAATAGGCGACCTATTTGTGACCTATGATTTTAATTATTTACTTTCTATTTATTTTATTAATATACTCTCAATTTTCTAATTACTATTACTTTTTTCTTAGAGATAATTCTCATTAATTTTAATTCTCTATAAAGTTTACTCATAGTAAAGATATAAAATTAGCAAATTTTTTTTTTTTTTTACGTTAAGAGAAAAGAAACATACTCAGTATCCTATACTAAAATTAAAAAAAAAATTTAAATTCACGTTAAATTAAATTAAAGTAAAAATATCAATGCATGTTGTAAGAAAATTTGATAAATAAATCACGACAAAAAATTAAAAATTTGAATTATAGGTTTAATAATTTTCTTAAAAAAAATTAAAGGTGAATCATGGTCTAAACTTATATTTATGAAGTATAGTAAATTAAATTCTAAAAGATTATTTCATTCTATATTAAAAAAAAATAAAACTAAAATAAAATAAGAAAGATAAGATTAGAATTGTCTATAAATTTAAATAGAGTAGATTATTCTATTACACAAATATAAAGAAATATTCCTAAAACTCATTATGGATACGAATTTGAAAAATAGAAGTAAATTAGTTTCATTTTTAAATTAGAATTAGAATGTAAATTAGAAAAATTAACCTGTTATTGTAGGTCATTTTCAAATCAAACAAAATACCCATTGATGGAGCAAAAATAAAAATCTCCATTGAAAACTCTCCTATATATAAATCATTATATATATATGGTTGCCAATCTAGTAGATATATTTTTTTTTACCTATGTGTAGGTATTTTTTTTAAGCCATTGGATCATCATTTAATGGTGATCCAACGGCTATTATGAAGTACATGAAAAGACGTGCATCATTAATGTTTTTTTTTTCCTCTTACTTTTTAATATAAAAAAATGTGCATATGATAAATTTTTATTGGTCAAATTGATACCTATGCATAGGTTAAAAAAAAAATACCTACTGAATATATAGCACCAATCNAAAAAAAAAAAAAAACCTACTAGATTGGCAACCATATATATATGTATATATATTTCATTATATGTCAAAATAGACTGACACTATTATTAACTATGCACGATACAATACTAAACCATGCACGACAACCATGGCTAACAATAACTAGTTTTAAAAGAATATGTTGTTGGGTTATACGAGTAACCCTATTGTGGACCACGGAGTTTTATAGCAATTATATAATATTAGAGTTGTCTAATTGAGTAGGGCCATTAAGTGATCTAATTGAGGGCTCAGGAATTTACCTATTTAATGTGGACTCTGTAATGTGTGGTTACCTAATCCTAGTCCAATAAGGATTGATGGGGTCTCTATTAGTTACTAGTATATAAGGACATAACTATAAGGGTTTTGGTCCCTAAGTTAAATAGAACGTGTGCTCTTCTCCTCTACCTCCATCAATAAAGAGAGTTCCCATTGAGCATACATAGAGTATTCTGGCTGTGGAAGATCTTCTACCCTCAGGCTCTAAATAATTCATTGCTTCCGCTTACGTGATCACATCCTTTGCTGTCAAACACAATGGATCCAAGTTAGTCACGGGTTTATTCTCAACAAATCTTTTCCTGACAATTTAGCATGATAGATTCTGGAATTGTATTTAGTTTGATAATCTATTATGTACATCTAACATATGTCAAATTAAATTCATATAAGATTTTTTTTCCATGTAATTCTAATTTCAATTTTATTTTCAGCTTTACTTGTATTTTATTTGAATTGGAAGTATAGTTTATTTTCAAAAGTATTTTAATAATGACTAATAATTGCACAATTACTTCACAAAAATTTGGACTAAAATATTAGACAACTAAATTTTGAAATGAAAAATCGGACACGGAAATCAGTAAATGTCCTTATGGGAAAAGAATGGTACGAGTTTGTAAATAGGAACAATTGGTTACAATGAAACACAAAAATAAACAAACATGATTATGCTACGAGACCTACGTGTTCAAAAACAAAAAAGTACAGACTCAAAAAGTGTATTAATATTAGAAAAAAGCATGATTACGCCCAGAAATTGGCAAGTATATACGAGAACGATACAACAAATGCCACAAGAGCGGCTGACACACAACACGAGCATGAACCGTCCGGGAAGGGTACAACACTAATACTAATTGTGCTTAGACAAGGCAATACAATTAAAAATCATGTTAGGACCGACTCAATCTGAAACACCCACTACAATTAATTGATTTTTTAAATACGAGGATTAAATGTTTTGGGTATTTATATGAATATATGGATTAATTTTGTGTTATAATTTTATGGAGCATTTATTGATTTGAGGTTGAATATATTTTTGATTTATGAAATTTATCAATAGTTTGATTTTAGAGTATGGAATATGTTTGTTTAAGAGTGTTAGTTTTAATTTTTGACTTTGATTTAGAGATTTTTTTTTAATAATAATTTTTTTTTGGTATTGATTTTAATTCTTGTGGGTATAACTTTATTGTTTATCTTTTAAAGATAATTATTTAAGATTAATTTAGATTAATTAAACTAATTGTATTTTTTTTTAAAAAAATCTGTACAACGTTTTTAGCGACTATATTTGTCGTGGCTATAGGTATTAATTTATATATATATATATTTTAAAAAAATGTGCCTAGTCGTTGCTATAGGTCATCTAATAGTGGCAACAAAATATGTCAGCGCTATAGGAGGTCTGTACCGATCGATCTATTGCGATGACTTTATAGGAGGTCTGTACTGACCGATCTATTGCGATGACTTTTGTCGTCGCTATAGACTCTTTTTCCTGTAGTGTTACCATGGGTCACGGCTAATCGCACCTAGGTCCTAGGTCAGCATATTGCAGCTCGATTAACACCATTACTATAGAGAAATAACTAAAAAATATACCTGGCTTAATTTACCTTGATGTCATCGTTTATCTTCTGTTTCAATAATAATTTTATATAGCGTATGCTTGGAACCACCGGAAAGAGTTAAGAGTAACTTATTTGCCTTGGAATCAAAACGACGCATATAAAATAACAAAGGTACTTACATATATCTTAATGATCAAACAGAAAGTTCAAAGGAAGATATGGCCTTGATCTCAGGCAAATAAACTATGCGTTATATATTGGGCATCTAATGTGAAGCATAATACAGTTCAGATAGGTAGGCCATATTCTTTCTTCCTTTTGTCTACATACATTATCTGAAGTCAAGTTTCAAAAGTCAAAGTCAAGAGGTATAATATTCCCTTAACCTCCTACACAAATGGGGTACCCTACACCTGGCATTATACGATCATCAATTATAATGAGTTCCTCTATTTTTATCTGTTCGTATAATTCTTCAAAGTTATTCAGTAATAAGATGGCTGTGGAAAATTTCATATGATCAATGAAATAATAATTGTCGTCTCTACGTACTATATATTATAGGTCCATTTATGGCGGAAATATTAATTCTTTAATTGGTGAGTGCTATAGCTAAAGACTAAAACACTAAACATAATTCTTCTACGTGCATGCTTTAGCTTACCATATCATTTCGGAGACAATAAGATTAAAAATAAAAAGATTAACGGACGGACCTGATCACCTTCTTCTGCATAGACGTATTTGAAAAAAATTTATAAAAGTGAGGTCAAAGTGGACAAATATATATTATATCTATAAATATGATTTATTCATTTAAAAAAATGGTCTTGATAATATGAGTCTTATAAAGATATCACAGTGTAAGAAAAATTCTTTTTTAAGTCACATATCAATATAAATCACAAATCTATTAAATAAACAGATAAATATCTCATGAATTTATGATATAGATTAGCATAATAAAAGATTGCAAAACACATGTAGATATTATGTGCACAAATGCTAGAGTATAATTATCTTCCTTGACCTTCTAGTTTCTTCCAGAAGAATATATTATTGTTGGGCCGCTACAATGTACCTAAATTATGTAGTTTTCACTATATTAATATATATATATATATATATAAAGAAAGAAAAAAAAAGATGAAGGTAACCATAATTAACCTCATGAGGCATACACGTTACACTAATGCATCACATTAAGATAATTTGCCCATAATCCTACGAGATGCACAAAGCCTAATTTTTCAGTTATGATCACAATTAACTGATTGGGTTTCTACACATATATTATCAAGCTAGAATTTAACCCCTTTCTCACAAACATCAATGATTGCTCATAATATAAATTCCCACACTTAAAGACGACCCAAATAATGTGATCATAGCTAGTGTCCGAGACCCGGTAATATATAGTAGATAATGTTAATTTGAAAACTTTATAAGGAGATCCCTCTTATGTTTGAAAATGTTTGTTTACGTAAAGTCGTAAAAGCATTTCTGGAAAACTCTAAGCTAATGAGGCCGAAGTACGAAAAAAAAAAAAAAACGCAAATGAAGAGTCCATCATGGATCTCCTAACGTATATAGAACCTACATTAAGTAGACTCGAATGGACTATGGAGTTTTAGTTTGTTGGTAAAAAAAAAAAAATAATGAGAGAGAGCCAAAAAAAACCCCTTAAATGTAATTACCTCTATAATTATTGTTGTTATTTTTATTATGATTATTATTAGTTGTAATCGTATTAGAGAAAATTTATTACATACGTGTCATTCATTTTCTTTCTATTTTTATTTTTTTTAATAGTCACCTAGAAATAGATATATATAAATATCTGAACTCAAAAATATATATATATATATATGTATGGGCACCAATTCAATAGGTATTTTTTTTTTTAATCTATACATAGATATCATTTTAGCCAATGAAAATTTTTCTTGCATATTTTTTTATATTAAAAAATAAGAGAGAGAAATAACATTAATGATGCACGTCTTTTCATACACTTCATTATAGCCATTGGATCATCATTAGACGATGATCTAATAGCTAAAAATAAATACATACATATAGGTAAAAAAAAAATATATATCTACTGGATTGGTAACCTATATATCACATAGGTAAAAAAAAAAAAAATTCTTTCTTGGTTTGGCACCTTTTTTTTCCCTTGGTTTAAAAAAAAAAAAAATTACTGAATTGACAACCATATATGTATATATCAAATATCTGCACGGTTTATGACATTGATTTCTCAAAATCAAAATGTATATGTAGTTCATCGTACTTAAAAATGCTCATTTAACACTTTATTATTAGTAATCGTTCTAATATTACGGGGCTCTTGAGCTTGATCTCCTTAATTATTTTTTATGTAAAAAGAAAAAGAAATAGATGCTCAAGACTTTTACCTATAATGTACGCATACGTCTTCCAATAATCAGATAACAAGAAAAGTTACCTTACTTTGGAACACTATCGCGATTAATTTAAGCAACAAAGACATAAATTCAATTTATCGACATCTAAATATGCATGTATATGGCGAGTTTGACTGATATTAACCCTTTTTTCCCCTGTGAAAAGATATATTTTTCAATGAATATGACTAATATTAACTCTAGCTGAAGTCGGATTTGATTAAGTAATATTATTAGGCAAGAAGTGAAACCTTTGAAACTAAATAAGTTATTAATAATACATAATATTATGTGGTTCTCCTATATATCTGAGTAATGCTAAGGGGCATCATTTGGTGTACTCAACACCATATGACGTGTCAGTGTGTCACTAGTTCATTATAATAACAAGTTAATTATAATTAAATTTCAGGTGAAATCTTTCTGGGACTAATTTATTGATTATAATTACACCGTTAAAGAATTATACATCATGTGATATTGGGCACCCTTTATGCCTATAACATTGCTATATATATGCACACGTGCGCATATACAACATTGCTCAGGTGCAAGTAATTAAATCTATCATTTGTTATGATTAACATTGGATTACTAATTGATATCAAGAAAAAAAAATATTGGACTGCTAATTAGTCTTTGGTAATAATTGTATATTATGACGCCAGTACATAATAAGTTAACTAATTAATTGTTTTGTTTGCCAACTACCTATATGCTAATAAAGTATCTTTCTTAAGTGTCATGCTTAAACAAGATAACTAATATCTATACCACCAGTGGTTGTGGCATAGCGGCAAAAGCACTTATCCGGAATTCTCACTTCTAATAGGTTAAGGGTTCAAGCCTCCATAAACTTGGGGTTGCGGATTTCGCAATTCTACCCTAGCAATATACCCTCCAATAAGTGAGTCCTGTGAGTGAGCACCCCTGTGTCCTATTAGTTGACGAAAACATGAGGATAGGCGTCTTGTCGATCCACCCGTAGTCCTAGATATATATATACACACACATATAATTGAGTGAGTTTTTGATGGGTGTTTTTGTTTTCCTCCATGAAATGAGTATATTTGATCCAATTAAAAATGACTTATTATAGCAAACTAATCTTATTTAATTCTATTACAATTTCAAATTATTTAGGGAAACCTACCTATTTCTATTATTATTCCAATTTATGTAGTGTTCGGAATCATTTTTTTTTTCAGTTTTCTTTTTAAAAAATGGCGTAATGGAATAAAAATTTTATATTTATTTTTTGTTTGATTCAATTTTTTTGTCACTGTTTTTTCTTTCATTTCTTAGCATCCATTTGGAGATGGAGAAAAAGTACTCATTAATATCTGTATATTTTCATTTTTCTAATAATATTTAGTCGTATAATTAATAGCTTAAGAATGCGTAAGAAATGATTTATATGTACAAATGTTGAGAGTGGTGTATGGAATCAATACTTCTCGATCATATCACGCAATATGTTAATCAGTTTGGGATAAATTTATTCCCACCACTTTTTTAATTTTTCCTTTTGAATTATATTTTCTTAATTATCTTTAATCTAAAATAATTATGTATTACCATGAGAATCTTGATTTTAAAGTTAAATTTTTATTATCATTTACAAGAAATGCTTGCATATTACTATGTAAATTTTAGTTAAAGTTTACTATTTATAATTACATTTGTTTATGAAATTATCATGTATTACTATATCAATTTTTTTTCAATCTAAAATCATTACATATTATCATGTCAATTTTAGTTTTAATGTTTAATTTTTGAACAACTTTAATTTGAAATTATTATATATTATCATGTTGATTTCAGTTTTATCATATAAAATATTACGTATTAATATACTAAAAGAAATATTACGTATTAATGCCTTAATTTTTAATTTTAAAGCGCAATTGTAATGAGAAAATGGAATGAAAAAGACATAATGTGAAATAGGAATTAATTACTAATGGATTGTTCTTAGGAAAAAAAAAAATCCAACTTAGATGTAACGAAAAAGGTTGCCCACTATATAGACTTCTATATTTATATTAGCATTAATTATTATAGATTCTTTTGGTACAATTACTCAACTAATTATAGCCATCCCATTAAAATTTGATGATCTAAAATTGAGTAACTATATTACGCTACTCATGGAAGAAGCACCATATATAATATATATATATATATATATGGAGGACTTCTCAATGGTTATAATTTTTTTATGTGATAGCGTTAAATTTTTTTGATGGTAATAAATAGCATTAAATTTTTTGGCTAACCACCGAACTAATCACCACCGTAGGATATTAGATCTAACGGCTTAAACCATTGTAACCATCCATGGATAAATATTGTTGTAACCATTTAGGCAAACAAATACGTATCCCAATTTTACAGCTTAATTTCTAATCTGAATATTGATTAATCATTTTTTTGTATAATTTGATGAATAATAATTATAAATCCAATCATGGAAAGTTGTACGTTACCATTTGAAAAAAAATTCGAAAGTGTAGATTTTCGAGTACTACTCATGAAATTAACAATTGCTTATCCTGACAGATAAGCAAATGCTTTGAATAGAATAGTTAATAATTAGACGTAACATGATTTTTCAAGCATAGGTCAAAATCAATCTCAGCCACACTCAAGTCAAAGTCATTGGCTTCTTTTATATATGATATTAATATCCTAAACAAATGAGTAATATGATATACATGTATCTATTCTTTCTACTCACAAACTCGAATGTTTCCATTTTCTATATATTTGCTTTCGTTTGACTCAGTTATAGTTAATAATGGCAAAAGATACCATTAGAACGCCCATGTGTTCAACTTCAACATGCAAACTTGATATTTAATACGCTGTCGGGATAAAAGTTGCGTGTGACTCTCAAAATAATTTTCTTTACGTTTGGCAAATAAAGAACTAATGTTTTAAAACTTTGATGAATTCAAATCAAGTTAACATGATGATCATTATGGAAGATCTTCCTTGTGATTCGGATTATTATTGACCAATTAAGGCCGGCCAAATAGGGCTTTCATTAGACTTTAATTAATCTAATTAAACAATATTATAAATTACTAGTGGTCCAACACCATAATGAGGTGTAATTCTATTACTGAGTGATTTAATTAATAAACTAAGTCATACATAGATTCTACCTGAAGTATAATTTTATTCTGTCTGTAACAAACTGACACATCATGTTNTTTTTTTTTTTTCCCCCCGCAATAGCAAATTTGCAATTAATCCTTTAGAAAAGGATTACAATAATAATATTCTTCAACACATCAAGTTATAAGTTAAAACCTTTGTTCAATGATTATAACAATTTTTTTCAACACTCTAATTGTTGGACATTGTATTTTGAATATGCACTTAAAATATGTAAACACCCGAAGCGAGTTAGAAAGTCAAAGAATTTTGAACAAGAATTGTTATTGAAGGGATATACCGATATAGTCTAATCTCCCGTGGTTCCGCCCGGAAAATATATATCAAAATCTACGTTGGTGACGAAACAATTGAGATGTAACCTTTGACAAGTAATACTGTAACATATGGCACCACCTAAATTTGGTCTTATGAAAAATAATAAGGGGCCTGTAGCAAAATGACCGAGCTTTTGGCTTATTTAAAGTTTATGTTCATTTTTCAAATAAGATAGCATATATTAGTGGATATACTAAATATATATCAAATGTAAAATATGTGTATTTAATACAAAATACTCATTACATTAATTAAAGTTGTTATATATGTATATATATACAAAGTATAAAAATACATAGGGATAATTGCAAAAAAATATCCTGAGATTTGGGTGTTTTACAATTTAAACATTGAAGTTTGGACTCTGTAAAATAATACTCTGAGATTAAGAATTTCTGAAAATTAATATTCTGAGTTGACTTTTTGAATAACTTTAACTGATAAAAGACAATAATATCCTCAAAATTAAGGAGAATAATAAGGATTAATCCAGTTTTAATGGAAGATATTATTATTTTTTCGTGGCTAAAATTAGTTAAAAAGTCAGTCTATAGTATTAATTTGTAGAAATTCTTAATCTTGAGATAATCTTTTGTAAAGTCCAAATTTTAGGATTTAAATTACAGAACACTTAAACTTGAAAGTGTTCTTTTACAGTTTACCCATATATATACTCAAATAGTTAGCTATAAAAAAAGAAAAATGGACATTTAATACAACAAAGTGTAAAAAGAAAAAAAAAATATGACATCCACTATAATTTCTCTAATAATAATAATAATAATAATAAGTGAAAGAAAACAAAAAAGGACTAAAATTAATTTGGAATGTGGACTTCTATTTTGATTAATCTTTCATGGTCAGCCAGCTACCAGCTGGGTGCTTAACTGGGCTGCTTAAATGGCGTAAAGGCCCTGATTTGGAGCCCAGGGAGCAGTCAAATGAAACAGTTGGATTGTTTTTTTTAGAAAAAAAATGTTCATAAATAACCGTTTTACTAAGCATATTTTCATGAATAGTCATCTTTTATTTTATTTCTTAAATACCCCTTTTACCCCTTTTGGAAAGTGTAAACTACAAGTATTTTATACATAGAATGTATACCGCTATACATTTCATGCATGAAAATTATATCTATGAATCGGTACCATAGTATAAATTTACACAATATTTGTAAACCACATAACAAAATCTACATTATAAATGTATACCATAAATATTCTATACATGAAATATACACCACAAAAATAGGAGTGTTGAAACAAAATTGGGTAGTAAGTATAAATTTCTCTATTTTTTTTTTTTTTTGGTTATAAACCATATGAGCCCAATCTGTATTGACATTCACAACCCAAAAAAGGTACTTATATTTTGGGCTTCTTACAAAAGACTAGGACAAAGTCCGAAAAATTGAAAAATGAGCATTTATTTAAAAAAATGGCCTTTTGTTAGATCAATTTAAAAAAATGATCGTTTTCTACATCTGTTTAATAAATGGCCTTTTATAATTTTATTTTAATAAATGAACATTTTTCAGTTGATTTATTTTTCAAAAAATAAATCAATTTTTCAAAAAAAATAAAGCAATTTATACATAGTAAATCAATATATTTTGATCCACTAAATATAAAAAAGGCCACTTTTCAACTAATTTTCAAAATTCAGCCATTTTTTAATGATGTCTGAAAAATAGATATTTTTCATACAGTGATCCAAAATTCGGTTCAGCTATTTGCTAAAGGCCCTTGAAGATGCCGAATGGGCTAAATTTTTTTAAAAATCCTAGATTTATTTAGAAATATATCATTTTTTAAAAATTTATTTAGACAAATAACACTTCTAAAAAATACTATAACATACCCCTTGTTCTTCATAATTGTTATGTACTCGAGATAACCAATCAAGTTACTTCAAGTAACCAATTGAGCTACTTGAAGTACCAAAATCACTATCTTGAGTAACCTAATCAGTTATCTCAAGTATCTTATCAATTTGTAAAAAAAAAAAATGATATTTTCATAAATAAATTTGAAATTTGTCGAAAAAATTTTAAGATCCGAGATTTTTTTCATTTTTTTTTTTTTTGAAATTTTACCATATAAAATCGAATTTTCCCCATATTTTGAGGAAATTTTCTCCAAGACTCTCATGCCATAGTCTCCCACTTTCTCTCCAAAACTGACCCCCTAATATATGTTGATCCCGATAAGAGGATAAATGGACAATATGACTACGCTGTACAAAACTAAATAACACAAATTGTTTGTAAATTCTCAAAGTTAATATTGAAAATGAAACCGCCCATAAGCTTCAGAAGTGACCAGGAACATTCTTTGTGAATATTCAAGAGAATGTTGTATAATTTATATTATTTGCCATACTGTATAGTTTATATTATTTGCCACACTCTATACTTTATATTATTTACCTTCGTTATCTGCTTCCTTGGTCATGTGGATGTTCTAGTTAATCCTACTATAAATACAATATGATGTCGCTGGGGTCTTCAGCTCGGCCTTTAATAATTATATACAATATTCCCTGCCTTTTTAACTTGGTATCAAGAGCAGAAAGAAGCTCTCACCGCCATGGCTGACTCACAAAATATCCAAACCAATAATTCTACCCAAGTTTTAGCGACAACACAAATACTCATAGGTCAACTTAAACCAATACCAGTCATGTCCCTCTTCGAGAAAACACTCCAACAAACCCTTTCCCCACCAGTCTTAACCATATCCTACCCATCAAACTTGATGGTAACAACTTCCTTTTTTGGAAGTCACTGGTGCTACCAGTAGTGCACGACCACGACCTTGGCGGCCTGCTACTCGGCACAAAAGAATGCCCCCTAGAGTAGATCATAATGACATAGCAAAATGTCACTTGTATGGTTCTCAATCCTACCTTTCTTCAATGGCGTCACCTCGACCAACTATTACTCAGTTGGTTGCTTTCATCAATGATCGAAGGCATCCTCAGTCAAGTTATTGGCTGTCTGACAGCCAACGAGGCTTAGGCTACTATTGAAAGACTCTTCTTATCTCAATCAAGAGCTAGAGTCTTGCAGCTGCGAACCCAACTGTAGACAACACGAAAGGGCTGCTCAATGGCCATTACTGAATATTTTCGAAAAATGAAGAATATTGCAGAGAACTTGGCTGTTGCTGGCATTAAAGAAGATGACCCGGTTTTCTACCTTTTTGCTTGTACAGGAGGGTCTGAATATGACTCTGTTGTGGTGAATGTAACCTCTCATCATGATGCTCTGGCACTTCAGGAGGTGTATTTTCTTCCCTTGAACCATGAAAATCATTTGGAACAACAAAATGTTGCTGCTAACATCGAACTTCACAATGCCACTGCCAATATTGTGACCACTGGAGGAGAACAACAAGATGGTACACTAGGACCTCAAGAAAACAGAGGTGGTTTCTCTCACGTCAATGGTCATTGAAGTGGTCGAGGGGGCAGAGGTAATGGTCACCGCAACAAACCCACCTGCCAAGTCTACGGAAAAATAGGACACACTGCTACGATTTGCTTCTTCCGCTATGACAAGAACTTTCAACCACCACAAAGGAACCCGATGTCTGCCTTTGTTGCTACTCCTAAAACTGCAGCTGATCCTAACTAGTACATGGATAGTGGAGCAACCAATCATGTCATCAATGATTCCAAGAACCTGAATACCAAGATGGACAATAATGGCCTTAAGAAACTTATCATCGGCAATGGTCAAGGTCTTGACATACACCATATTGGTCATGGTTTGCTCTATTCTTCTCTAAAAAAACTCTACTTGAAAAATATTCTCCATGTCCCTTCCATAACAAAAAATTTGTTGAGTGTTGTTAAACTAACTTCTGATAACAATGTTCTAATTGAATTATTTGTTGTCAAGGACGAGCTCGGGAAGAGTTCTTCTTCGAGGCTTGGCTAGGAATGGTCTCTATTAATTGGAAGCTGCTTAGCACGTCCCTTCTTCTGCCAAGAAACATGTTAACCTTTATCCCAGTTTTAACACCATTTTGTCCCAACTTCCTTTTCGAAGAAAACCTTTGTTGCAGACACCTCACTTTTCGAGCTCTGTAATAGACTTCCTAGGGTCAGTACTTTTATTTCTAGTTTAGATGATGTCAATGTCATTCATAGGAGATTAGACCATCCTAGAAAAGATGTACTGTTTAGAATTCTAGAGGATGGTAATCTATCTTTAAATATCAAGACTTTAGACTTTTGCTTAGACTGTCAACTTGGAAAAGCACATCGCTTCTCTTTCTAAAAATCTTGACAACTTCAAACAAATCCTTCGATCTAATACACACGGATGTCTGGAGTCTATCACCTACCCTCTCCACTCAGGCTACAAATACTATACATACTTTATAAATGATCACTCATGTTTCACTTGGATTTTTCCTATAGAAAAAAGTTAGAAGTCTATCAAGCTATTGTTCGATTCAAAACCTTTGTTGAAAATCAATTTGACACCACAATTAAAGCCCTCTAATCTGACTAGGAAGGAGAGTATCGCTCTCTATTATCTTTCTTACAATAATATGGAGTCCTATTCAGACATCGTTGCTCTCATGAACATGAACAAAATGGTAAAGCCGAAAGAAAATATCGCTACATCTCTAAAACAAGTTTAACTCTCCTTCCTCAATACCTAAGAAATTCTAGTAGGAGGCATTTGAAATCTCAGTCTACCTCATAAATAGGATGCCAACCAAGGTTCTTCACTACAACATACCATTTGAAAAACTATTAAACTGAAAACCTGACTACACCTTTCTCAAAAGCTTCGGTTGTGCCTGCTGCCTACATCTAAAACCATACCATAACATAAAGTTCCAATTTCATTCTTCAAAATATGTCTTCATTGGGTATAGCTCAGCACACAAAGGCTACAAATACCTCGACCATAATGGATAAATATATATTGCTCGAAGTGTCATATTTGATGAAAAAACATTCCTATTCCATTCTGACCCTCTCTTCAATCCAAACCTGAAAAATACTGACACTCAATTAGGAGTCATTTCTACACCTTTACTAACCTTCCCCTATCTTGATCCTCATATATCCAACACAAGTCAAATGTAAAGCACTGTTACTGGTAGGGATCATTCTTGCATAAGCATTAAAAATAAAACTCCTCCCAACTTAAGTTTTGAAGCGACATCAAGAGTTATCTCTCTTTCTCCTTTCTCACCGCATCCTTACACTCTAAATACTACTTTTAGCAGAAATATGTCTCCATCCTCTAACAGTAGACCTTTTTATACATTATCTAATGTTGATCACTCTACACCTTCGCCAGAAATGCCTCTACCTAACTCATTGCTAGGCCACATACATAATTATCCTAATGTCTCTCTTCATCCCATGGTCACTAGATCTAAAGTAGGTACGTACAAACCAAATATTTTCACTGCTACCTCCACAACCCTTCAACCTTATTCTCCAAGTGAATCACAGTTACCCAAAACTGTCTTAGAAGCACTAAACTTGCCCAAATGGAAAACAACTATAGAAGCAGAATTTAAAGCCTTAAATACCAATCAAACATGGTCCCTAGTGCCTTGCCGACCTGAGATGAAAATCATTGGCAATAAATGGGTCTACAGAGTCAAACACAACTTTGATAGATTAGTTGAGCGCCACAAGACCCGACTGATGGCTAAAGGGTTTCTTCAAACACTTGGGATCGACTTCGAGGAAACTTATAGTCCAGTCATCAAACCTTCAAAAATCCGAATTGTTCTAAGCTTGGTAGTTTTTAAATGGTGGGACATCAAGCAACTTGACATTAACAATGTCTTCCTTAATTGGGAACTTCGAGAATCAGTTTGCACAAATCAACTAGAAGGGTTCAAAGACAACTCTACACCTAATCATATTTGTAAACTCAAGAAAGCTCTTTATGGCCTTAAACAAGCACCACGAGCTTAGTTTGAGAAACTCAAGTCTGAAATTATTCGTATGAAATTTAGACCATCCATTTCAGACAGCTCATTGTTCATCTTGACTTTACTAATCTTGCTACTATATGTGAATGATATTCTCCTTACTAGAAATAATCATGCAGCCATAGAAAGCGTGGTGCAACATCTACATATATAAAAGGTTTTGCCCTCAAAGACCTTGACTCTCAAATTCTTCTTAGGCGTCAAAATTGACAGAGATGAAACATGGATCTACATGTGTCAATCTCAATACATCAACAAACTCTTGGAGTGAACTAATATGTTCAGCTGTAAGCCTTGTGTCAATCCAGTTTCAGTTGATAAGAATCTCTCACTGTACGATGGCTCTCCTCTCCTAAAAAAAAAAACCTAAAGCTTTATCGTAGCACAATTAGAGTCCTTCAATATCTAGTGATAACTAGACCAGAAATATCCTACACTATCAACAATCTAGGTCAATTCCTCCAACAACCTACTAATGTCCATTGGAATGCATGCAAAAGGATTCTCTGCTACCTAAGGGGTACATCTGATTATGGTCTTAGCTTCAAAACTTCAGATCAATTCGATCTTATTGGTTTCTCAGATGCCGATTGGGCTAGCGGCCCAGATGACAGAAAATCTATTATCGGTTATTGTGTGTTTCTTGGAAGGAACTTGGAGTCTTAGTCATCAAAGAAACAAAGAGTGGTGGCACGATCCTCAATTGAGTCTGAATACAGAGCATTAGCACAAGTGACAGCCGAATTAACATGACTACAATCACTTCTCAAGGAATTACATCATGTTTCACATCAACCTCCCATCACTTGGATTGCCAATATGGGAGGAGTAGCTCTTGTGGCTAACCCAATCTTCAATGCTCAAATGAAACATATTGAAATTGATGTGCACTTCATAAAAGAAAAGATTGCAGAAGGTTGTTTAGAAATTCGTTATGTCCCTACTACCAATCAAGTTGCTGACATCTTCACCAAATCTCTACCAAGTATACGATTCTAATTTCTGGGAAGCAAACTCACTGTCAATAAGAGACCATTTCGTTTGAAGGGGTATGTTAAAAATGAAACCGCTCATAAGCTTCAGACATGGCCAGGAATATTCTTTGTGCATATTCAAGAGAATGTTGTACATCTTATATCATTTACCACTCTGTATAGTTTATGTTATTTGCCACACTCTATATTTTATATTATTTGCCTTCCTTGTCTGCTCTCTTAGTCACGTGGATGTACTAGTCTATCCATTATAAATACAATATTATGTCGCTTGGGTCTTCAGCTCAGTCTTTATAATTACACACAATATTCCCTGCTTTTTTAACAATTAATGTAATAGTATATAGGTTCACGTAGGTTTCATACTGCAATTGTCCTATGGCATGATGAGAATAAGATCCATTATGCTAAAATTGTTATAATTTCATAATCTTAATAGTGCACATCCATACTTTTTTGATGCTACAAGTGGGGTAAGTGAAGTTACGGTTTTCTACAAGGCTAGTCAATGCTCAAAATATGTGTGAAACATGTTTAAGGATTCAATTAAAAAAAAAAAAAGAGAGAGAGAAAGAGAAACAAGTACATGAGAGATATTTTTTTAATTTCTTGGCGCATAATACTTGGAAAGATATTTTCTCTAAATTTAGAAGCGTCATATCTAACTCACGTAACATTATGATTTTGCAAAATAAGACTATACCAAAAGTGGTTCAAATTCATTTACAAAAATGGTTCAAGTTTATTAAACATTGTAGTATGATTTCAAATTCCTTGATACCTACATATTTAATTGAATGGGTGAAATGCAAGCTTTTATAGTAAGACTAAAATAAGACTAAAATAGCATGCAACCATTGATGTTTGATATCATATTTATCACATCTAGCTATTACTAAAAAACTTTGTGGGAGTTGAGTTGCAATACTCTACTGAATTTACGCTTACAAAAAAAAAAAAAAAAAAAACTTAAAATATCTTCTTCTTTTTTTTTTTTCCTTTTAATTTTGGACAAAACTGTTGATCTACAAGGACTCCTTTATTATTGGTTTTGCACTTGAGGTGGGCCCACCCCAACATGAAAATCTCGATGCTGAGCCAATAGCCACATAAGTGGCCCAAATCATTATCCAAAATCTATTCCAGATATACATTTGGAAAGACATTCACATTTGTCTCGTTTCGCAACAACTAAAACTCCCACTTAACAGGAAATAAAAATATTAATATCTATAGCCAATTAATCTAGTGCTTCTCTACCAATACGTAATCAACATACAACCGGATAACTAGTCCATAAAAAATATCCCATTTAAGCTTGTTTCTTTCCTCAACCACTAAATCAAAAAATTCGTCAATTTGATCCTTCAAATGGTATTTAACTGAATCTTCAAAACCAAATTAATAAATCCCATAAAAAAATTGAAATATGCTACGATTAGTTGCACGTTGTTGTCTGATTGATCAGGGCATATATTGGCTTGACCTTGAGGTCACACTAATGAACAGTCCTAATTAATGATCAACCGATATGTTTTTCAAGTACGATCAAATTTTTTTCTTTAGTTGGTTCCTTCCAAAAAAAAAAAAAAAATTGCTTTAGAGTGACATGTTTATACAAAATTATAATCATAGGTTCGAAGTTATATTAACAACAAAATCAAAGAAGTCCAAAACGTCTAAAACATTATATAAGGCCTGATTTGAAGATGACGCACGGGACAAGCAAGGTTAATTGTTAAAAAAAAAAAAAAAAAAAAAAAAGAAAGGAAGAAACCCAACCAATTGCATAATGGTGTGAATTGGATGTGTCAAACAATGTTTCCTCGTAACAGTCTATACTCTATGGTATAACTCTACAAAGTGTTGGTAGGTTTGCAAAATAACGAAAATTATATTAGAAGGATATATATATATATATATATATATATATATATATATATATGTATGGTTAAATTTAAAGTATGTAATAAAAATTAGAGTAATGTTATGGGCATCAGTGGTGCATAAAGACGTAACGACGTGTCAGTTTATTACTGATGATTTTAATTAATAAATTAGATCTCACATGGGCTTCGCCTGAAGTGTAATTATAATTAGCCAGTAACAAACTGACACATCATCTAGTGTTGGGCATCATATGATACAACATAATATTACTTTAAAAATTAAAGAGACAAATTATAAATCATTTACAAAACTAGAATGGTTGAAAAATAATAGTGGATCAACCTAACTACTATGGTGGTGGCAACTTAAACCAAAAAATTCTTTATCAAGAGAACAAGTAATTTACCACTGCCTGTGCCTGTTAGCACAGTGGTTAAACAAACCTGATTAAATCATATGTAATACATATGATTGATTAATCACGACACAGGGAAAAAAATAGAAAACGATTAAATCACATTTAACAATAATTCCTCTATATAAAACAAATGGGTAAGTCTAACATAGAAGCCTCTTTTTTCTCTCGTTGAATAGGAGAGCAATTCGTGGCCATTGAATGAGGCCTATAATGGTTCAGATTTTTGGAAGTGGGCCCATTTGTACACCTTCTTCTTTTGTAGCTGTCGTTTTGTGTATAATACACTGTAATAGGGTTAACATTTTTTAATTTCTATTAAGTCCCTCTAATACCCTAAATGCAGATCTCAGAACGAATATAATACCCTAAAATGGAGATCTGAGTTAGAATAGTTTCCTTTCGAGTCATCTTGTGCATAAGTAAAATACCCTAAGTGGAGATCTGTGCTCATAAGGGGGCATGTTTAGAGTCATCTCCTGCAGCTAGGTTGCTGCGGCGTCTCTGTTTTTCGAATGTAAAATTCTGATAAGCCCTAGTTATGTGAGGATGATTTATGAATAAATGTGGAGTACTATAGTGTGGAAGCTAGTATAGGTTTCGAGTCATTCTGTGTTTCCTTATCCCTTTATTGTTTGTTTATTATGGAATATCAGATTTTCGCCCTATATGTTGAATGTTAATGTGAGAAGAATCCTGGAGTACTATAGTGTTGAAGACCCTGTTGTTTCCCACATACTGTAGCAATCTTTTATCGAGGAATGGCTGAATCCTCCCGGCCCCCTCTCTGTAAAGTGAGTTTTCTTCGGGGTTGATTTTGAAGTCCTATTTTCTTACATATTTAGGGTTATTACAGCTTGTGATCTAGTCATATTAAGTAGTACATGTGCTGAGCATGTAATCCAATAGTTTCTCTTTAGGGGTTGAGTAATTAAAGAAATTATAAACGAAATCCAGAATGTAGATCATAAAATTATTAAACCTTGAATGTAGATCATATAATTTCCCTAAACCTTTGCTCTAATAACCATAGTCCAAATATTTTGATTCTCTGTGCTCTAATTTATATTGATGTCAGGTCTAATCCTTTCACTTCACTATCATCCAAATTAAGTTACCTGCTTTACTCTTGCTCCATCATTATAGACGTAATGAGAAAAAGAAAGAGATAAAATATGTATATATATATAGAGAGAGAGAGAGCGGATAAACATAAACTTCCCAAAAAACTTCAGAACCCAACAAAAAGCCTTGAAATCAATCAATTAACAAATTGATAAATAAAGAAAGCAAGGGACATAAAGTATTGTTGTTAACTTAGGTACTTCTAAGATAAAAGGGTTTGAAAGAATGATGCAAGTTAACCTTATAAGGTCATGAGAAAATACAGACTAGCAATTACAAAGCCACAATATTATTTTGTTTTATTTGTCTCTCTTTTTCTTGTTTATACTACTATCATATTTTTCTAGTCAAAGATTTTGCCAAGGGTACAGGGAGAACTCGTGGGAAGCAATCATTAACTCTGAAAAATTTTTCTTAATAATCTTGATACAAAAATTTGCACCAATGAATTATTTTAAGGCCAAAGTGCATAGAAGGATGTATATAAAGGACGACCAGCTCTATTTAATTTGAAAGTTTGTATTAGTATTTTTACTCTATTTTTCCACTATAAACGGAATAAAAAACAAAGATACTCAGGTGAAAGTCGAATACAGTTAAGACATGGGTCAATATTTTTGATATTTGGTTGTAGTTAAATTCTTTTTCCTTCATTTTTCATTTTTTCTATTTGTTATTATTGAATGAGGGAGGTGATTGGCGTTTAAATTTCCTTCTCTTTTATCTAAATTTCCATCTCTTTTCTTGATTAGTCCTCTGTTAGAATACGTAAGAAGGAAAAATCAATCCTTCCATTACACCTTGTCATTTGAGGAATAAATCACGTGCTCAACAAATGCGTTTTAACAGCCTAAACAAACAGAAAACATAAAGAGGATGAAAGTGTTACAAGATTGTAAAGTTTGGGGAATAAAATACTACAAAACAAAACATGAAGATCTAAGTAATACATCAGACAAAGTTTGGGGATTCTAGGTAATATTAGTCCTAAATATTAATATGCCATGATTTATTTATGCGCAGTATGGGAAGTGAAATTTATTTTAATTTTATTGTTTGTGATAGGTTCGAAGGTTAATGACATGAATATTTATTAAAACGTTATGAGTGTAGATTATTTTTAATAATGGTACTTGGTATACAGACACAGATTTAATATTGTAATATATTATATTTGACTAGATTAATTGCAAATTAAAAGTAAATGTGAACATTTTGAAGGGAAGTATGGATTATGTTATAGATTCAATGCAACGCATTGAAGCAGCGTATGTGAAATTATTTGAAGATATAAGGAATGTTGAAGGTGAAATTGTTACATTTAGAAAGGAGTTTAGGTATAGTGAGGAGGATCGTCGATCATTCCATAAAGCAGTATTATCAGCAGTTTTATGTAGATCGAAAAGCGGTAGGCATTTTGCGTTCTATGGGGAGGAAGATGTTCAGATGAATGTGGAAGCAAAAGAAGTATCAATGCCACCTAATCTAGAGCTTCGCATTGAAGATGATGATGAAATTGGTGGAAAGCGACCATTAAAGTCATCTAATAAGTTACTCCGGGATGTGATGATGTGCAAATTCTTAGTGTGGGGAAGCAAACATCTGCATCACATAACCCCATTAAGGTAAAATTGTGTGAATTTATAAAGCATGCAATTATTTTTTTCATTTTAATATTGGAGTGGTTATTTCTGTAGTTTTACGAGTTAAATTCAATGTACATTCGTAAAGATGTGATGATGTGCAAATTCTTAGTATGGGGAAGCAAATATCTGCATCACATAACCCCATTAAGGTAAAATTGTGTGAATTTATAAAGCATGCAATTATTTTTTTCATTTTAATATTGGAGTGGTTATTTCTATAGTTTTACGAGTTAGATTCAGTGTACATTCGTAAACCATTCATAGGGAAAGATGCGGTTAGCTCCTCCAGTCAATTTAATATAAGGACCTATACTCCGTCAGACGGGTCCCAGGCAAAGCCAGAAAAAGTAGCTGGTGTGGTATGTAAGAATTTTTCCTTTCTTGAGTAATATTTTTTTATTTGGTAATTCAATTTTTGTATTTTTCTATGAGTGTGTCTCTGCCTTTTAAAGATTCAAGGAGGCAGCACTTGGTGGAAAGAAAAGCGAGGACCTGGTACTACTATGAAGCAAGGTTCTTCCCATAAATTAGTTGGTGTAACCAAGATTGGTCCATTTACGTTTGTTAATGCTCTACAATACCATAAAGAGGTTACAGTGGTTTATTCTGTTTTCAATGAAGATTTGCAGGGAGAATAAGCCTAATAATTTTGTAATGATTTACTGCCATCTCCGTTAGATTTAGTACTTGAATATAAGGTTGATGATGTATGGGTTTGACAAATTTTTACTTTTTTTATTCAAGTATATTTTTATAAAAGAAATGATGTTTCCAGTGAGCAATGTCGTTAGCTGGAGGGTAAATATATGCTGCAAAAAATTATATGAAAAAGTATTAATTATTAATAAAATGATATTTCTTGTGAGTAATGTGGTTAGGAGTAAGAGGGGGATGATAGTTAATAAGTGTTGCGAAAAATTATACGCAATTATATTATACTAAAAAGAGTTTAAATTTTGTAATGAGTATATTATAAAGACAGAGCATACATTTTCACAGAGGAAAAATTTTGCTTGCATGAAGCTCGGATTGTTTTTGATTGACAAGGTGAAAAAATCGATCCTTTATTTTTTATTTCATATTTAAGGTATTTATTTAGACTTCCTTCTTAATTGTTTAGGTGTTAAATGTGTTAGCGGAATTCCTAATAGAGAATGAGCGATTGAGATCGGATAACAAACCACGAAATTGGTACTTGACTGCAAGGATTACAATAAGTAAAACTCCAATTGGTTTAATCTGAATTTTATTTACAATTTTTGTCAGTGAGATTACATTGTATTGAGAATGAAGATAAAAGTAGCAGTTGTTATTTAATAATCAGTCGGGTGCCATTAGTTCAAGGAGCAGTCCTAGTGAATTTATTGGTAAGCATAAGATGTAAATGACTTTTATGGGTAACCTTGCTTCTTGTAAGAAGGTATGCGTAATTAGAATTGTAGAGTTGATTTTTTTTTTTCGTTTTGAATGTTTCAAACAAAAGTTTTTGTAATTTATTTATTGGAATTTGTTTGGTTTACATGTCGATGAATGTAAAGATATTTATTCTGCTACAGCACATGGATCACTAGTTCCTTTTAATTGTTTGCATTGATGATAGAATTGTTGAAATTTGGGATCGTTGCTTGTTAACAGGAAATCAAGGGGGAAGTCAGTAGTCCCTACAGTGGTGAGTTATGTATATTTGTTTATTTCATTTTTGAGTTATTGGTGAGTATCAAGTATTTCGGCTAAACTATTGTAGCATGTATTTTGTATACACATGGATGGATGAATATTGCTGATTTCGAACATAAAATAAATTGGTGGAATGTTGTTTTTTGTTGCATTTATTGTTGATTCATCTTACCTTAAACCCATGTGGCATATTGTTTACTTCCTTTAATGCTGAATATATGTAAGTGTACTTGATACATAACTAAGTACTAATTCTTCTATCTTGTCAAAATTTCAAATGCAAACACTGGATACGGAACTGTTATTTGACATAGCAAAGAGCAAGGGTGTTGGTTTTTCGTTCTAGCAGTTTGCTGTAATAACTAAATTGAATGCCCCTCAACAGTGTAATATAAGTGATTATGGGATATTTATTGTCAACTTCATGCACGATGTTACTTTTAGTTCGATGCAACCAAAGAAGATAATAAATTTGAAATTATAAACATGTGAATCTTAGCATGTTGTATGTGGATGGGAAAGAGAAATTATTGTTATGTATTAATTTAGTTAATATTAATATTTGACAGTTTCACAGCCAAGATCAGCGTCTTGCATTGGCTTTGAGAATAGTGCTTTCTGCACGCAATAGTGAATGTAGTAGAGTTAAGAAGAAAGCGGTTGACTTTATTATCGGGGTAAGAAAGGTGCACAATATAATGCTAAATTGAAGAAGAAGTTTGGATTCAACAAATGTGTGAGCATGACCAATTAACGTTGACTGATTAATAGGTTTTGGCACGGTGGTTTTTGTATCCTCCAACCTATTTTATAGTAGTTCCATTTCTAGAAGGTATTTTTGGTATGGATAGAGTTCAATTAATTTAGAAATTATCAGAAGGTGCAGCACATGTTTAGAAAGTGGTTTTCGTATTTGGTTTTACCTGTAATGTTTGCGTATATAGTACTAGGAAGTAAGAATATCATCAAAGTTGCTGGACGACGATCAGTCGCGTATCCAAACCCAAAAATGGTATTATTTTTGAAACATGTCATGATGTTAGTATACTCGTTTATACTCTTTTAGACAAACAACCTCTGGTTTAGTTATGTAAGTTGTGGCCTTTTTTGTGAAATTGGGTGAAACGGTTATTGTTGATGATTTTTAACGTGTATTTGGGTTTATTGTTTGCATATGTTAGCCCATGTATATTTAGGTAAAGACTTATCTCATGTTTTATGTGTCTTTGTAAAGCTGCCTTGAAAGTGGTTTTCGAGTAGTCTTGGTTATATGGTTAATGTATCAGCTAGTATTTAAAAAGTAATAGGATTAGTCTTTTGTACGATAATTGTACATATACCAGCATCATTAGAAAGATGAGCATGCGGTAATTGTTCACGCAAATAGCACAGAAATTGTGCTTCAATAAAATTAGAGAAAAAGAGTTATGATAAATTCATAGTGTTTGAAATTTTTTATAATTATTTTATTTCTTTAAAAAATGCGGTTTAAAAAAGTGTATAAGGCAAATGGTTAAATTTTGAAGTGGATAAGCTGCTTGCAGAATATGGAAAAGTAGGCCATGTAGGGCCTTCTTGAGGGATAAGTAAGGAAATATTCGGTGGGTTCAGTTTTGAATAGATTCGTCACCACGTTATTTTTACAAAAAGTCCTATTGTTAAATAGACATTTTAGTTAGAAGAAAATTTTAAAATACAAACTGGTAGATGGTAATCCCTTTTTGAGGACCGATACGGGTTTTGAGAAAAAAAATTTTAATATTGACGATAATTCAACAAACTTTTTTTTTTTAAAGGTTTGGGTCCTAGGTTTAGGAGAAAATTAGGTGGATATCTACTTAGTTTTATAAGTAGTTTAAGTAGATGTCCATATTTTAAATGTTATAGGTTAATACGTATTTATTTTAAAATTTTCATTCTGGAATATGTTGTATTTTTATTTTTAGCATTAAGTGAGTAGAATATTTACATTTAAGCTTTTAAGTTTGGTCATATGCTAATTTGTAGGGCAAAAATAGTCAAATAACTAGTTAGTACCTTGAAAAAATTGGTAGTGTGATTAATTATATTGTAGTGGGCCACTTTAGTCTAGGCTTCATTAAAATCCAATAATGTATATATTACTGGGCCTTAGTGTAACCTTCATTGAAATCCATGAGTGTAGGGATGTGTCGTATATAGTATGGACTCTGCCTCCCTTACCTTGGCTTATGATTAATATTGATCTGGCTATAAGATCAGATTTTTGGTAGACTTCACGTCCCTGTAGTTAAGTTTTCTTTGCTGAATGAATATGTATGACTTAATATGAAAAACCCAAAAAAGTAGATTGTCGGTTTTGAGTGCAATAGTAAGTAGTGGTTTGTAACTAAGAAAATGAAGTAGAAAATAATACATGGATGAATATAGTATCTGTGTTGTACAAACTTAGATACACATAGATGCAGTAATTAAGGAAACACATCAGTAATAGAGAAGACTGCATCTACTTCAAATTAAACAAACAACCTTGCAACAAGGTATATGAATAAAATTCAATTAGATGAGTATAAGTTTGAAACTATAGTTAAATTTGAAATACTTGAAAAAAAAATTTAAAAGTTATTTTGATAGACTGAGGTCGATACTTTAAGCACACCTGGAATAGTTCTAAGATCTAGATCATATATATCCATATAGTATTCCCCACCATTGAGTAGAATCTAGTGGTGCTTAAGATGTTTCTGAATTGGATTCCATTATAAGTTGATCCTCCAAATCAGTGCCCAAATTATCATTCGAAGAAAACCATGTGTCTTGCTCAGTAGCGTCCTATAAGTTGATTTCCTCTTCTTCCGAGGTGTCGTTTGATTTGCTAGATTGATGTGCATTATTGTGGGGTTATTTTCTCCTATTGCATGTTGTTTTATTATGCTCTTGCATCTTACATTGACTATATTTTCTTCTGCCATGTCTACCAGACTTCTTTATTTTTAAAGTGCCTTTTTTGTTGGCAATGAGTTTCATAATGGTAAACCGTGATTGTTGATATGAGGTGGCGATGTATTGAATTCCCCACTTTCTTCCCACATTTTCTTCGTTGTTATATAAGTTGTTGTGAATGCATCAGGAATAGTGGTGAACATAGCTAGGCTTTTAGAGGCAAAGTAAGCTAACTCAGTTGCTTGACTACATATATGGCCGAATCTTGTAGTCTCTTCTGAGTACGTGTAATTGCTACTCCTTTGAAAAGAACTTTTCTCATATAAGTTACCTCTTGGTCGTATGGTCCATTGGTCCCAAATAAGGGATTCAGGTAATGAAGTCTTTCCTATAATTTTCATTATCGCAAATATGTGTCTGCACGGTATGCCTCTATTTGGGAATTGTAGAAAATCACATATATAAGAGGTTATAAGTGACTGACCTCTTTATTGTCGATGCATTATACTTTCTATAATGGAAAATAGTTATTGCATCGGTTGCTGTTGTTGTGGCCATTACAAATAATTTGCCTTCCTTTCTAATTTCTTCCCTGACTCAATAAAACATTGCTCTAGTAAAGACTTCGGTTGTATGTGACTCAATCTCAACGAGGCTCGCACCCTTAACTAATGGTGTTATGTTAAGTGTTTCAAAATCATCTTTACTTTCAGTGTGTCTTAAGGAGGCAAAAGTTTGGTCCAAGTTCTAGACAAATTGTCCTAATTTTATCTTCTTGCTTAACCGCTTCTTGATAACAACATTGATTCCTTTGTTATGCTATGTTGTAAACATAGTTGAAAAGAAGCTGCCATGTACGTATGTCTCTACCTAACTGGTCCGCCTTTCATACAACATTGCTATCTAGTCATTATCTTCTAGGCCAAAATCTTCGACCAACTTCTTCCAGTCCGTTTCAAGTTCCTCTATTGAAAAGTAATGGTAAATTAAGGAAGTTAGTCTTAGATGGAAATCTGGGTCTTTTATGTTTTTCAATCTATTTTGATGTATATGCTAGCTGCATAGGCGATGAATTGAATCAGGCATGAGTTCTGAGATTGTTGCTTTAATTGCGATGTCATTATTTGTTACCACTGTCTTCGGCTATCTTCCTTGCATGCACTCTAGGAAAGTTTCCGTGACCCATTTGTATGTCTCAGTTGTCTCATTTATTAGAATGGCAAAACCAAATATGATTGCTCAAAAGTGGTAATTAACACCCACCCAAACAATGAGGGGTTTTCCAAAGCCATTTGTCTTGTAAGTCATATCAAAAGCTTGGGTATGTCTAAATGCCAAGTAATTAGCTCAACACCTCCCATCTGACCAGAAAACATTTTGAAGTCGGAAGTGTCTGTCATATGAGTACTTACAAAAGAATGAACCGTCATGATCTGCCTTGTGTTCTAGGTAACCAATTGCCCTTGATGCATCTGCATCTACCAAGTTGATGTGTTCCGATGAAGCAAGTCAGTTCTGAAGATCTTTTGATGTATGTGTCATGTTTTCATAACCATCAGCTTGGTCAGCCATGTATGACATTATATTACAAGTCCTTATGCCTGCACTTTTCATTGACATTGCCATATGAAGTGTACCCCTTGGTACATTTCTGTTAAACCTCAAGAATTATGTATGACTTTCGTGCACAATTTCGTGTGAATGGTATATTACAAATTCTTTTGTACACCGAATTCCATTTCTTCGTTGGGTGACCTGGAATGTAGCTTTCCAACTAACACGAGTTATTCCCCTAGCTTCTCTTTGTCTGTCAACCTTATTCACATATTTTCTGTCTCTTTATCCTTCCCTTGAGCACAACTACTCTCGTAGCCTAATATCACCATTCTACCACCTTTTCACATGCCTTTTCCTTACACTAAAACCCAATAGTTTAGCATATAAGTGGTAAAAATCTGTTACAACTTTTAATGAACACAAAACTCAGCCAATAATGTCTTCTCTTATCAACTCATCTGGTAGTTTGTCCAGACCAATGTTCAACATTATTTGTTCCCACAGATGTATATCTCGACCACCAGTCATGGTGTTCAGTCCATTGTTTGTGTGAAGCTCCTCAACAATATTAGTAGACTGGCCTTCGCTATTTCTTTCATGTGTTGGAGAATGATCATTTTCATGAGGGTGAAGAACATCACCTCCCATCTAAACTCCAACATTGGAGGGTCTACCATCATCCATATGTATTGGTGGATCTCCCTACTCATCTTCGTCACTGAAATTCTCCTCAACGGTGAAGTCCTCCCAATCAATCTATTCTTCCATTAACTTTGTTCTCTGGTTGAGTTCTATTACAAAAATGCAGCATCATGTAAAGTAGTTAGAAATTATCCTACTGTTCTCATATTAATATAGAGAGAAGGGTTACTTCACTTGATATACAGATACTCAATGGCAATGTTTAAATTGAGGAATAAACCCCTGTTATTGGGGGTCTTCAATTATTTGTCTAATAATTGATGAGATAGATATTATATAATGACATTGAATTTATTATCGTTACTATGACTTAATATTAAAGTGGTGTATTTCATTTAAAACGAAAAAAAGGGTACCTTTAGTCAGACTAAAATGAGATGTTCATAAAACCTGTAGTTGGAGGTGATGTAAATATAGGATGCAGAGCAAACTTTTCTCTCCAAATGCCCTGATGGTCGGTTTGTGGATATTAGGAAAGGACAAACATATTTCATTCGTGGTATAAACTGAGGTGTGTTGTAGGATTTGGAATATATAGTTAGAACAAAGGTACTGCCAATTTTTAGCACCCAAATTTTGCATGAGAATAGTATCAATATTTTTATCATAGCGTTTCTCTATACCATTGAATATTCCAAATTTAGCAGATTCCATGAGTGAATAATCATAACTATTGTGGGTTTGAGACATTACTTAGAATAAGTTTATGTTTTGAAGGTCATTCAACAAAATTCGGGATTTAAAGATCGAATTAGAAAAATTAGGGGGATATAAATGAAAACGAGGTACCTGTTCCAATAGTTCACATGTTCTCCACTACATGTGATCTGAATGATGGTCAATCTTGTAGTTGTTTCTGGTTTCATTGAAGAAGATTGGATGGTATTTGTCAACTATTGTAATTCTTCAACGAAAAAAACTCCTTCCTTTTACCAGTTTAACAATAGAATTCTTGGTTCAAAAAAAAATAACAATGAAATTCTAAATTTTGCTCAATGGAATGACGTATCGAACAAGTCTTTTCGTTTATGTATGGAGTCTGACCAGAATTAATTGTTTTAAATACTCAATTCTGTTGAGCAATTAAGAAATAACATGTCATCAGCTTAACACTTATTAAATTAAATTCAAGTACTATAAGAACCCGTAATTCCAGTCAATGTTGGGCTCGGTTACGTAACATGTCATGGAGTGATTAAGCAAATACATAAAGCCCAATTCGGGACATTGATTACTGTACATTCTACTATCTTAATGCCTAAATTTTTTTTTAATCTCTACCTTAACTTGAATCTCGTAATACATCTATTACAATATTTTTTTCATCGTTAGATTAATTCTTTTATCCAAAATTCTATTATATTATAGTCATAATTAGGATGTTCCTCCTAAATAGAGAAACCCAGTTGAACAAAACATATAACGTGTAATTGCAGCATTGATATTGCAACTAACATGCAAGCTGCAGTGAATGAACTACTACCCTGAAATTGCGGAATAAAAGAGCACCAACCAAAGTCAATCATAATGATTAAAGTTGCCACCTAACTTTATGAAGATTAAGTATTTTCGAAAGCCCAATATATAACCAAAAATCCCAGTTAGTGTAAATAGTCTCATTTGCTCAACTATAAATAAAGGGACAAACGAGATGTAAAAATATATAGCAAAAATACCAAAAGTACTTTGTCTCTGTCTCTAATATAGTGGATATAAGTTAAATTATTGTTGGCTAAACCATTCTAAATTACGGTGTCGTTTATATTAATTTCGGTCATTGCAAAAAATTATTATCGTTTTCTATGAATTTTTCGGGAAACACGTTTCTTGATTGTTAAATTAATTTTTGACATCAACAGTGTTCCTGAATGTGGTAAGAATAGCTAAGGTTTTTAAAACATGTAGTTTAATTTCATCATATATGTATGTACTAGATTTTTAATATGGCTTATTATCATCTATGTCGAGGAAAATATGGTTCAATTTTATAAGGTTTGAAATTATTAACCCGGCTCAGTTGCAGTGTGTGGCAACTTCCAGAAATAAAATATTTAGACGAAACTCAATTCTTTTGGGTTCTTCTTCACTTATTATCAATGGACTTCTTCGGTTATTCTCAATAGCATAGTTATGTAATAATATTTAATGTCTATTTTTTTTCTTCTGCTTCCTTTACACTTTTTTAGGCCTCCAAATTGAGGAAGCTTTGAATGCGAAAAATAAGTAGTAAAATATATCTTTTTCCCTTAAAATTATTCTGCATGGAAGGAACCTCTTCGTATAAAATAGTCAATGCAACTTTATAAGTTGTGTATGTAAACTACTTAAAATTTTTGTGCAATAAAGGAACCTCTTGATGATAGAAAATCACTACTTACTAATATTGAATATTATATAGGAATTAATGGCTCTAGATTATAGGCCATATATGCGATATCTTGTTCTTCATTGTCACTTACTAACATGATATAAAGAACATAAGATCTCATACTACATTTAATTGGGATACATTCCTTTAATTAATATAATATAAGCACATTAACAATAACAAAGGTTTACTTCTTCGAAGACGGTAGGGCATATCATGTTACCTAGTAACTTTCCAGGTGGTTTTAGAAGTGCTTGCAGTACATTTCATTATATTTGTTGCCTCGGAAGATGTGGTAAACTCCTCCGACTCTTTTTCAGTTAATTCTTCTTCTGGATTCACGGTAGCTTCAGTGGTGTTGTTCATGGTAGGATCGGCTATAAACAAAGCGCGACACGATGAACCAATCCCCATAATTGACATTGAAGCACAATTGAGCTGCACTAGATTATCCCTATCTTTCTGGAACATCTCAACTCTGCAAGTGCTTCGGTGAAGTTGCTACATTTTGTTGAAAGATTTTCGGGAAGTCATTCAGCTATTCCATGAACTCCTCAATGTGTGTATACCCGGTGTCCTTCCAATTAGTACAACATAAAATGTGTGATCACCCATATGCTAAATGAAAGCATCATTCGCAGTTTTGTGCAATAATTTTGTTAATTTTTGAATGTTAAATTCACAATTTTGTAAAGATGAATAAACAAAAGTTGTACAAATAGTCATTCAAGGCTTCATGGCCCAAATTAAGTTCAAAGAGTTTATATCCTACATTTTACAGTTTGGCCAGTTGAGTATGGTACCCCGAAGTATTAAATTTTTTGTACCGTACAGTAGGAGAGTAGTTGATAGAAAAAGTCTGTCAGAATTTATTCGAGTTACACAAGAGGGTAAGTTCCATCCCTTTGTTCAACAGTAGTAAACACATCATTTTTTTGTTCCCAAATCAAGTCAAAACTAATCATACTGAATTATATTCGATAAAAACCGAATTTAATAAGACAAGCGAGTAGTTCGACCACATTTATATTACAAAGTTAAATATTTAGAAAACACCATTACATACACAAGTAGTCCGAAATGGGCTACGTCTTATTTACCATTATGATTAGACTATGCATGCATACTATCACACTAAGTGATACCATTTACATTCGTGGGAGAGTTAGGGTAAAAGCATTTTGACACATTAATGTGGGCATACTAAGATCAGAAGGAACAAATATAGGTTCCTAAAGTAAAATTTTATAGTACTATTGGAAAAGGTTAATTCATTCACTTGTTTGGATGTCTTTCACGTGAAGTGAAATATTCACTTGGTGTTATCTCGCGTGTTTGCTTCGATGGAACAAGGGCTGCCAAAGAGTGAGAAGCACGATAACTGAGGTGTTCCTTGTGTTGATTTGTGGCCTCCTCTATTATACCATCTAAAGTTTTTCGCAAACGCGTGTTTTCCTCTTCATATAACTTGATACGAGTTGATGCTTCCCTTTCCGATTCATGCATCTTACTCATCGTGCTCATTTGGGACTCGAATAAATCACTATTCCTAAATTTAAGTTGACTATATTGTTTCTCTAATTCTCAGTAATTGTCCGAAAGATCAATCAGCTTTTCTCCGAACTCCTCCAGATTCGCACCAAGATCATTTATGTACCCCAATGGGTCAAAAAGAAGTTGGGTCAATGGACCGTCCCAGTATTCAAAAGTCGGGTTTTCGGATTGGTTGGGCATACCAAAGTTAGGAAAAAGTTCGATATTGCAAGAATCAATAAACGAATCAAATTCCATTTTTCCAGGATAAAACCCCACGCACGTTATATTTAAGATGAATTGTTAAAATATAGTCTAGCACCATCAAAAGTAAAAATTGACTATTACTCACAAATATACAAATAAAGGGATATGAGTGCCATGCTTGTTCAACTAAAGAAACTGACAAAGACGATGATGAGATTTAGCCTCTGCAAGTAACACGCTTTAGGAAGAACACAACCGAAAATAAGATAATTACTAGATTTTCTTATATGTATAGGATTTCATTCATAATAAAATTCAGGTTTTGAGATTTATATTTAAACTAACATTTTAAAGCAAGAAAATATGATAGAATGAAGACAGAATAGGAGTTAAACTCTGCTTACCTAGGAGGAGAGCATGCACATGTGTCTGAGTTACTCTTTTCTTTTACCTTCTTAGCCAATATCCCACTTAAATAATGACTTTTACGTGGGTTTGCCCTTACTTTTTTATAAAAGGCCTCCTACTTTTTTCTATTTATATAACTACCATTGTAACTAAACACCCAACATGTGAAGAAAGTGAATAATACTATATATAAACATATTCTATTGCAACGTGTACAACCTTAATCTATACCAAACCAAATGAAAGTATTCTATCTGGAAATTAGTCCGAATATCGCACTCAAGTAACAGGCATGGGTTTTGAGAGGATGTCACCCTCATAGTACTAGGACTTTAACATAGGCAGTAATGGCCATTGTATAATCAATCTGCAACCAACTTCTCCTCATGCCTTCAGTTCATGTACAATTCAATAGCGTGTTCTACCAGCCAAACTCCCCTTAATGGTGAACAGAACCATCGCCAATTTGAGCACGTGAAGAACTTCATACCTCATCAAATCAGAAAGTTGAAGTGCACTTTAATTGGTTTGCGTCTCGAGGCAATCTCGGGAATCTAGGCACCTCAGAAACGGATGGGTTTAGTCCTTGTTCAGGGCATGTTATTGAATATCTTCCATGCATAGTCAAGTGCTAGTGACACCTCTTAAAAGTAAGGCTTCTGTAAATCTACTTCCATAGGTTGTAATCAATTGGTTATGTCTTCTATGTATGTGAGGCCACCTTGGGAGGGCCGACGAAAGTTTAAACTGCTCATCAGAAGCAAACGACCTGACCTGATCCATTGTTAGCAGTTATAGGCTTATTTATAATGTGGCCCAAACCCATATCACAATGTATTTGTCACTTAATCCTATTGTTCTATCCTTGTAGACAAGAATCCGAAACACTCACTCCAGCTTTTTCATCATGAGCAATAGAAGCCCAAAACCTCAGTCTGCCCACTCACCAATACCGTCGAACGAAGTTTATGCTGACAGTGAGCCCTCTGAAAACGGATCCCTAGAGTATGTTCGATCTTGTCCATACTCCGGTATCCGTACTACGGACCCTATCCGGAGTCGCTCGCATCGTCGTTGCCTAATACGTCCGTTGCTAACCTAGATACAATTAACTCACCACGTGTCATATTGGTACTACCATATTTTAAGTCAATATACATATATTATCACGAATTTTCTAACATTATACCATGCTGTCAACAGGAAAATAATTGTTCAACAGAGAACACAAGTGGAGCGGGAGATGAGGACATTTTTCCTTTACCTCTGTGGATATTGCTGCTTCCAAGTGAGGTTGGTAGACAAAATATTATCGCTATTCCCACTGACAAAGGTATTGAGAACCTACAAATATCACTGCATCTAAAGCAGATTTGTTTTAAGATCACTTATTAAATACATCGTTCATCACACTTTATACCATTCCTTAATTATTAGTATAACAGGTTAGTATTTTTACTGCTAAAAGACTTCTCAGAATGATTGCGGGGATGCAACACGTACTTGTTGAACATCTTAAGAGTGCCCGTGAAATCCTTAACAACTATACAGAAACCATTGAAAATTTGAGGGCTGAACTAGTAATATTTTGCTACCTATTAAGATATACTCCCAAACTAATCAATAAGTTATCTTCGCCAAATCTATAAAAAATCCTTGCTATTGTGTGCAGATCCTGAGAGGCAACTCAAACCCTCGAGCTCAATTGATAGATCCAGAAAATAACGAGCCAGACAACGTGCCAAATATTGAAGAGGATAACAGAACAAATAAAATAACAAGAAATGGGGATACAGGTGACGTTGACAATGACTGGTGATCATTGATGGAATTGTAGGCAAGCTTCCATGGGGCTAAGGGGAGTCCGGTTCCAAAAAAATTGTCATTGCTATTTAATAAAAATATGAACTATTGCCATTGAAAATCATAAATGAAGTCAGAATTCATGTATTCGAAGATATGTACGTATTTACAGTTTTTTTCATTGTATCAACTAGCTGTATATTTATGTATTTCATCTTGTTTTTCTCGTTCTATATATAACCTAGAATTTAAGTGAACTTTTTACTCTCCTTTTTAGAGATGTGCTATTGCTTTAAAGTATTATGTGCCTTCATATTTTCTGTTTAATTACGAGTGGCTGTGCATTTTTTCCCTACAACTGATATACATTTATAACCTATTTCCTACTTAACGATGATAATTCTCTCTTCATAACAGAATTCAACTGCTACTTACAAAGTTAAGGAATTTCATTAATACAACCCATAAAGACTAATTGTATAAAATAATATTAAATGAAAGAGCTTATATGTCCCGTGCACCCAAGTATCATATATACTAATTAGAAAATAAAATATATATATATTAAAACATCGATGCACAAGTTAAATACACATCTTAACCTAAGTTCTTCTACATCTCCGTGATGACAATATAAAGTTTAAGAGTGGTTCAAAACACAGTCAGAACCACAATTACAACAAAAACCTCAATCACCGAACAACTTATGTAAATTTACCAAAAACAAATACCATAACACAAAAAGATTGATCAGTTCTCAATGTTTGCCTAAGTGTCTTGGCAACACGACATAGATTCGAAATCCATATTTTATATCACATTGCCTAAGCAATATAGTACAACCCATTTACTAGTTCATATCAACCACCTTCTCTGCCTATCCTATCTGCAAAGCTAAAGTCAACCTATCCTCTCCTCCAAAGTCGTAGCTTGGTATCAGAAATTTGTTATGCCTTGACATTGTCATCTGTAAGGTGACACAAGCTCTCTCCTCTGACGGATTATCCTGCCACACCAATCACTAAATAACGGTTGACGCAACGAACTTAATTTGTATAAGAGGTCACATTAACTTACATGATTGCATAGTACGTCTCTATTCACAGTAGCTTGCATGGCCTTTATTACATAAATACCACAATTATTTTCACGACACTTATCAGGAATGCAATAATATTGCAAAATAGGAAAATCCTTAAATAACCAGGTCCCGCCCTTCCAACTATGCCTTTCGTCTATAAGAACACTATCCAATAATTAGCTGTATTGAAAAAACTTTAACATCAAATAATAAACTAAATTAAAAGTCTGGTCAACCCTACCCAAATTACAGCAAAAAGATTTAATATTGCACAGTTATGCATAACCTCAAAATTAAGTACATAGGACATTACAATCTCAGCAATGATAGCGAGACCCAGTTTAGCAGTTGGAATCTCCAAATTGTTACATACAAAGACAATCCTCTCTTGCATATCCACAATGGTAACCAACCAATGCTTTTGAGATATTATCGGTAAATAAACCTACATCATAAATCAAATCAAAATAAACAAACCCATTTAGTCAATAATAACCCTCGTACTAACTAACCTTACACCAATCATCTACTGTATCACCTACTTCCAATTTAAAGTCTCCACCTCTGCGTGCATTACAATAAAATACAATAACTTTACCTTCTTACACTGCCAAAGAGGGCTAATCCATGGATTCCATTCCATTCGGTCGTGAAGAGCATATAAAACACCATGTCTAGGCCTCTGGTTTAAAGAAAAAAAAAAAACAATTATACTGTTACTACAAAGTATCCACAAAAACACAGCACGCATAATCTTAAATTTATATCTTTGAAACAATATTCAATATAAACTAATTAGACTAACCGTTACTGTTGTTGGAATCCATTAAAACTTCAAATCATAAAGGATCAATTTATGTTGATTTCTTGTTAATATATCTATAATGCCATTTACAATCTACACAAAGATTATTATTCATTTAGTATAACTCACTTATTATTAACTGTCTTTTCAACTATTTACCTATCAACTATAAATCAATACTCAATCTAATAAGCAAACAAATAATAGAAAGTAAAAGTTAACAATTACAATTAATTAATATTGCTATTCTCTAGAGCAAAAAAAAATTAATATGACTCTTCTTACACGACGATGTGCAAGGCTTTTTGGTTCAAAGCTCAATTTATGCATCCTCTGAAGTACCACCATCTCCGTTAGCGACAGAATTTCCCTGCCAGTACATAGTTTCTTAACACAAATTTTCCATTATAATTCATACAATTCAGAAGGATATATGTTCAAATTAGTTACGAAATTTACCGATTCTCACCTTTCTTATGAAATAAATACTTGTGCACAGTCTTATCTACTAACACAGAGTTGCCCAATCGACAACTAAGCTTTTTTCCAAGATTTGATGGACATTGGTAATCATTATCTATAGCACAAACAGCCTTGCACGGTGCTTCACAGTATATGTTGTAATACCTTAGCTCGTTCAATTCATAAATTTCTGTGACTCTTACTCCGTCAAGAGAATGCAATATCAATTCCTGTTAACCAATTAAAAGGTAGAAAATATTAGAACTTACAAATCCTGCATTTCAACTGTAATTTTGTCTTACTACACCCATACTCTCATAAATTTGCGAACTGTGCCGATTTCACCCTTGGTCATATCATTCAAAATATTATTCCATTCATCCATGCTTGCTTCCTCTATCTGACATTCCTCCTTTAACACATCCTATAAACCATCTACCATAGAATCAACATCCACATTTCCATTCTCTTCAACATGTACATCAACCATATCCATATTATTTCCTACTAATTCAAACCTCCTTTCACATACTCCTAATTTTGTGGTATACGCAGCAGAATCTTCACTTACCTAAGTACTATTCCCTTTATCATCGATCTCATTTTGGACCAACAAAGCCTCTTCAACCGGACCTTCTTTCACTTCTTAACCCTTTGGTGTTACCCATATTGCATTTATTATAACTTGATGGAAAGCCGCCCATCCTCGTAATGTATTTGTTGCATATCTCTCAACATGTGGATTGACTCTAAAGCAACACGAGCCCGACTTCACAAGCCCATTATCTCGTTTTCATGCCTTGATATCCACTCAATTAAATTATTGAAACGGTTGGGCTCCATGGCCGCTGCACTTGTCTTCACTCCAGATTAAATTGATACTTGGTTAAATACTATAGCTTATAACACACTAAAATATCCCATTACGTCCTTTCTCTTCTTTAACTCCAACGTCCTATGTAATTTGCATGAAAAAAAATAACCATATTAATATCTGCAATAATATTATAGAAACTAATAGCCACTAAGCTAATAACAAATAACACTAGTCTATCTCAGATTCATTACGATTGAAACTTACCATATTATTCTTATTCATACAAACGAACACATCTAAAACACAACCATTTTGTCAACCATAATAATAAAATAAAATTGTTAAAATTCCTTACATTAATTGAGAAACACTATGTAAATGCACTACCAAACATATTAATATAAAATAAATTTCCACCATTTCGTATGAAATGACAAACTCTATATAACCACATCTACAAAGACTTCTTGTTTTTATCCCTTATTTTGAAATCAATGACTACTTGCTCCATTCCAACAATACCAAATTCTTCAGCAAAGACTGGCCCTAAACCCGAAGAACAAATCTTCACTAACTATCTACATAACAAAGTGAACCCTTGGACAAATGAAAAAAACAAAATAAACTCACCTCATCTACCAACATTCAAGACATAATATCCACAAACAGAAAAGTATATTTATATCAAAATCTATTAAATACAGATTACTACTAATCACAATCCCACCAACTTGACTACCCTTATTTGGAGAACAATTATGCAACCAAATTTCATTACTTTCCAACTAAAGTTAAATAAACACAACAAGCATACATCGGAACAGATACTAAAAAAAAAAAAAAAGTAATTCATCAATAAAGTAAGTATCTGTTCAGAAACAAAACCAATAAACCATTCAAAATAAGGATATGCTGGACAATACCTTACCAAAGCAAGCAGAATTAGCAGTCCGCCTCCTCGTACACTAAAGGTCAAATCCACTTCACTTACCAGCCCTAACCTAGTCCTCTTTGTCTACGTCCATAATGTCTAACTGCGGTACGAGTACCAGCTTCACTTCTTTCCCACTATCGCAACCTCGATCTCTTCAAATCCAACAGCAACACAACATCAAGCACCACAAACGAATTCATGCGTAATAGTATCTGCCCATAAGAAAACGATTCTGTAAAACAAACCGGATTCAAGATACTCTAATCTATGAAACGAATTTACACTTCTCACTTTACATACACACCTTCAATCGTAATCGCGCCTATGCACCGATTTTAGCCTCCATTGTTACAACTATTTGGTAAAGTTCTCGGAAAAAATAATTATTTGGCCAAACGACAATATATATGCTACAGAATCATATATCCTCTTTTTCTCTCACGTTAACGCAACTAAAGCCGTGCACTTCACTGAATAGAACCAAGCACACCTGCAACCTTCATTTAGTGGGCCAGTCTAAATTTATTGGCCAACAGAATCGCTTCGTTTGGTCTCTCATGATGAGAGGAAAAACAGCGCTCTTATTTCCAAAACAGATTAATAAAATTTAGTTTATTAGACCGATCAAGCTCTATGACTCCAGATGTTTGGCGCAACAAGAGATGCCGTAGTAGTAATATCATGGTGTAATTCTAGTAGTAGACAAAAAATGCTCTCGACAAGTAGTCACGTGCTGTAATGCCATCCACGTAATTTCCATTATAAATAACTGAACTTTCTTTCTGAATAAAAATATTTAATCCACGCGCATTGCAAAGGGCATGTGGAACACGCTTCAGGCAATTTAATTAGGGAAGGAAATTTCTATTTTATCATTCCAAAATTTAATAATAATAAAAAAGATTTCCCCCCACCCCCGCCTCAACTACTGATTTAAAGATTATTCTTTTAAAAAGATAAAACTCCCATGAATTTAATTGAATACAAAGTTTGGTGCAGTCTTTTCAAAAGCATTTTAGACTACTTTGTTGCTAATCCAGAATATATATATATGTGTATATATATATAAACCTTGAGCATTCATACCAAAAAAAGTTTGGGGTACAAACAAAATAATTAATATAAATTCACGGTATGCCATAAGAAATGATATGATCGATCAGTTATTTGTTTTTGTCCGTCCTGTGTAACAAAAAGCAACCAGTCCTTTATCCATTTTATAGATAATCTAACACTCATATTGAAGCATTGATAAGATCAAAGACTAGATCGAATGCTCAATATATATATATACCTATAAAAAACCCACCAAATATAAATTATATAATATGTACATTATAGTATATGTATAGATATGGATATGCTGAATAGATCAATAATATGTTTGGAGCAACAATTATAGATAAATAATATATTTCTATAAAGACACATATATTCGTATCGTGCTATTGACATGGATATGCTGACAGATCAATAATATATTTGAAGCAAATTAATAAGCAATAATTGATGTTGGTAAAGTATTCATATGCACTCTTTGAATAATGCTATTCCCTAGATTCCTTTGAAACAAAAAGTTATTGGTTAACATCCTATCCAACCAAATTACCTTATATGCTCTTTGATATCTTAGCACTCATTAATTACGCACCTAAACACTTAAAATCCCTCTTGGTCTTGGCTATTTTTTTTACATCTCCAGTTTTCCTTATGACATCCATGTGTTTATCACATAACCAACCTTCTTCTTCTTCGAAGTAACACATTCCCTCAAAAAAAAAAAAGAAGAGATTTTAACACATGATTTATTGAAATTGACCACCTTATCATTAAGTAATCGTTAAATAATAGTCTAAAATTCTAGAAAAATAATTTTTGAGAGTCCAAAAGCCATTGATTTTATACAAAGTTTCCTAAAGGTTGCAAGTAGGGGCTTTATTATAAAGTTTTGCTCTTAAATTACACAACTTAGCTTATACCATAAAATGTCGGTAAACCAGTTATAATTAAAGCTGAGGAAATTAAATAACTCGAAGTTGTATTTCGTTTTCTTTTTGTATAAAAAAAATTGAATAAGTCCGAGTTTTCATTTGTTTATTTATTTATTTTTTTTTTAAGTTTTGAGAATGAATATTTTCAATTGAGGACGTGTACACTATGTAGTTATTTCTAAGTTATGCCTCTCGAGTTTGATCGTTAGGAATAATTAATTTGATGTATAGATCTTGTTTATTCAAACTGTTTTGTTTTTGAATAAAAATCGTATTTTATTCGCATAGAGCAAGATCATTTCGTCCAATCATTTATTCAAGGAAAATAAATTAACTTAACATATCATTTTTTATTCCTTACATGAAAAATTCTTTTTCTTGCTTAATGGGTATATGCCTTCCACTTGGACCGTGCTTGTTTCCACCAAGTAAAACATTAAAATAAATAAAGTAATAATATCACTTTTATATATTATATTTTGATATTTTGTTTAATGTGTGTATTATGTATTTTGGTTATTATTAATATTGATCCTTAAATTTAATATTTGTTATAAATTTATAATCTAACACTAATTTAGAACAGTTAATTTATTAAGATGATATAATAAATTTATTCTCAGATCGATTTTTGTTTATTTTATTTCTAATTTTTTAAACAAAATATTAATAAATTAATTGTTCTAAATTAGTGTCAAGTATAAATTTATAATAAATATTAAATTTAAGAATGAATATTAATAATAACTTAAACACAGAATTAAACACACAAGTTACATATCAACGTCAAAATACAGGTAACATAAATAAATAAATAAAAAGATATCTCATATAAACTCCAATCACTTCAATGGCGCGTGCGGCTAGACCCCATTCTCAAAAATGCTCCCTCTTCATACGGTCTCAAACTCACTTGCTATAGCTCTCTTTACTGGTCTTCTTTTACATTTCAGCTCAAATAATTCCCTCGTTTTAAATCTTTTTAGCTGTGAACGAAACGGAGAATTTTCTAAGCAATTGATTCCTTCTTCCTTTGTCATTTTTCTCAGATAACCATTTGACAATATAACTCAAAGAAGCTTAAACGACAATATAAATCTTTGGCTTTCAGGTAATATATCTCTATGGTTATGGCGTTTTGGGCTTGTCCTCAAATGGGTTTTCACTAGAAACTTCAAAAAATTCTTTAAAAATACCATATTCTTTTGTTCATAGTCTTTAAGTTATTCAAACGCTTTTTCCTGATTTAGCTGTGAATGAGTTGAAGATTTATTTCATGTGGGTTTCTTTTCTTGCTTGTCATTATCATTTGATATAAATTTGAGACCACAAATTAATCAGAATAATGAAATACCCACCAACTAAATCTTGTTTTTGGGATAAGATATTCCCTTTAAACATGGCTTTATTGCTTTGTCTCTACGTGGGTTTGTGCTAAATACAGTCATTAAGTGTTTGTCTTCTTCGTCTCTTTGCAATTCTCGAGTTTGTTCATCTTCTCATGATAACCGTATCGTTCACTCCGAGCTACGATGAATCCCACGGTTTTCCTCTGTCGCTTGTTGATTTGAGCCGTACGTGTTATAATAATCGAGTATTTTTAGTTGATTCGTTATGTAGTCTAGGCTGAGGGACTTGTGTATTTAAGATTTTGATTTCACTCATAGTCATAGCTACAGTCGTGGTCAGTCTGAGGTTGTTGGGATACGGATAGTTTTCTCCAATGGAGATGAAATTGTTTTATCAGAAAGCTATGTCAGTGTCTGAGATAGGACCCCAAATGGAAAGACTCTATTCGAGCTCGTTTTCGAGTTACATGACCCTACCTGGTGTTAAATTTTCTCAGCGGTTCTGTTCTTGCAGAGGTAAATTTTTCGCTTTTTTAAGGTTTGTTTTTGGAATAGGAAACTGCCCTTGTCTTAATTAACGTTTGAACTGGAAATGAGCTTGTGAAAGTTCAGTTGAAGTGATTTTTCTTCTCTTTCATGTTCAGGGATTTCTCCAAAAGGTTCATGTTCTAGTCTTTCAAATAATGGTTATCAGTCAAAACAAGCTAATGGCTCAATTAGGAGGGATAAACTTGCAGCAGAAACTTATTTATCTCGGATTAATGGAACAAACGGGGCAATCCCAAATATGCATTCTAGAGAAATGAGAGTACTTGATGCCATTGATGATCAGTATGGTGGGGTGGTTGTTGATCATGAAAACTTGCCATCCAACCCAAACGCTTTCACTTATATTCTTCGTTTCTCTCTCTCTCATTGGACGATGAAGGTAATTTTCCAACTTTGTTTTGATTATTGACATTACTTTTTGTTTGGGCAACATATTATTTTATATTCTCTGCTTATATTTCTGACTAATTTATGACTAGGAACAAGATCTCTATATCGTCTGTGTGGATGGATTAAAGTGTTTGGCATAATCATGTAGTTAAACATTGATATGTTCTGGTTTGTCGAATCAGAACTATGACAAAAATCTAGAAGTTTGAAGTCTGGTTGTGGTTTACTATTGCTTTGTTTCCAAAACAGACTTGCCATTGGTTTTTTCTCAATGGAACTTGTAGTTTCAGGACAATAGTAATCAAAACTGATTTGACTGTAGGGAAAGAAAGGAGTTTGGCTTAAGTTGCCAGTAGAACGATCTGAGCTTGTTCCAATTGCTGTGAAGGTAAGTTTCCATACTTTTAACTTCCCTAATGTGAAGAATCTCATTTCTTTGATGTCAGTGGAGATTGAAGTCCAAAGTTGAACCTTTTCCATCTAGATTACATAATGTTTCTTAGAATGACTTGACCAAGACAATGTCTTTGCTTCAGATTTTGGATTGCTGGCTTATCCTTTTATTTAATCTGTTACTAGAGTAATAGAATTTCTGAGACGACTCATTTCATTTCAGGAGGGCTTTGAATACCACCATGCTGAACGAGGATACGTGATGTTAACATACTGGATTCCTGAAGGTCCTTCTATGCTTCCTAATAATGCTTCACACCAAGTTGGGGTCGGGGGATTTGTCATCAATGACAAAAATGAGGTATGATTACTTCTTCTAATAACGTGAAAGGAAAAACGAAAAAGCTGAGCTACCTATCCAAACATATTTGTTTTTTAGGATTGCCTTGATGTTACTTTTATGGTTTATCTTAATATCTACTAACAACTAATCAGGTATTCTTCTTTTCTTAATTTATTTCTCTCTTTTTTTTTTTATTTCTTTATTTTTATGTTTTTGCACTTGACTGTATCTCCTAAACCACAGGTTCTTGTAGTACAAGAGAAACATTGTGATCCTGCATTCATTGATCTTTGGAAAATACCAACTGGATTCATTCTTGAGGTACTTTATTGAGTTTGGACCATGTTAACGATTTCCTCAGATATTTCTAACTTCAGCATTAAAGCCTTCGAAACTTTCAATTTTGCATATTTCATTAATTATGCATCTATTATTGTTTTGGCCTCAGTCAGAGGAGATCTTTACAGGAGCTGTGAGAGAAGTTAAGGAGGAAACCGGGGTAAGAATTCATATTCCTTTGTTCTATGCCATCAGGACAATAGGATTCTGTTTACGGAGATGGTAGTTTGTAATTACAACATTCTACCAGGTTATTGCGTTGATTTAAGTTATATTTGCTTTTCTTGCAGATTGATACAGAATTTATAGAAGTCATAGCATTCAGGTAACAATTACATGCTATATTTTTCAACTGCCCTGCTATTAAACATTATAGAAGCATAAGCTGTTAGTAATCATTAGTATCTCAAAAGTAAATACCATTTATGTTTAAGTATGTTGCATATGATTATGAATCCTTTTAGGGCCAGCATTCTTATCTAAAATGCAAAATTGTTTCTGTGCAATGTGTCCATAAGAATTAAGACACTACTTCAATTCATGCGAATTAGTTTTCTACTAAACCACCATTATCTAATATTTTTCTATATCTTTGATTCCAGACATGTTCACAATGTAGCTTTTGAAAAATCAGATTTATTCTTCATTTGCATGCTAAGACCCCTATCAACTCAGATAATAGTCGATGATCTTGAAATTCAAGAAGCCAAGGTAAATATTTGGTCTCAAGTTCAAACAGGGTAACTCTACACTTACCAACTTTTTTTTAGGCAAAAAAATTTCTCTGTCCTTACCGTTTGCACTGGTGTCTTCTGTGTTCATTGCTTACCATTATTTACCACTTTGACTGGTAGTTTGTCTTTCTGCTATGAGAACAAGTCCTTTTATCATCACTTTAAGATTATACTATAGGGAATTGTTTGGACTCATCGCACTAAATGAGCAAGTAGAGAAAAGAGACTACAAATAAACTAGTAAAGAAGTAAATTTATAACAAAGTTTCCAACTTTCCTTTCTGTTGCTGAACTGCTTTTTTCTTTGAAAGGCTATTTCTGAATAATCTTGGTCTCCAGATGAATATCAAACGTCTCTTTTAGAAACAAGCACTAAGAGAAAAACATAAGAGAACTTAGAAATTAAATGGGGAACATGAAAGGTTGGTAGAACATAGACAGGCTGTAAACTATCGAGAACGCTTTGAAACTGACCTGTTTACTTCCTAGTCCCTGGTAATTTGAATCATCTGCTGTTATGATTCCTTACTAACATGATATCATTTTGTATACAAATATGCAGTGGATGCCCCTAGTTGAGTTTGTGGAGCAACCCCTTATAAAAGAGGACTGCATGTTCAAAAAAGTAATTGACATATGCATTGCCCGGCTAGGGAAGCGTTACTGTGGCTTATCTTCTCATCAATTGGTCTCAAAATTTGATGGCAAACCATCAACCTTGTACTATAATGTTATGGAGACTCACAATTCCTACTGTATAGGTGACTAAAGCTCTTCAAAGCCACCATGCAAGTTCTATCCTGTTGCCATGGTAGATTCATGACTTGATCTCCTCAAGTTCTTCGGTTGAGAGATCAGAGTGCTGATATAGCGGTATCCACATAAGAAGTATTCATATTATCTTGAACATATATCTAACATGTAACTACAGTGACTTCTCTGATGTATATATTGTCTTTCTTCGTCGTAGAATGCTTGTAGAGATCTCCTTGCCATAACGAAAATGCATCTTTGTTCATCTGTTTGTATATTAGTATATGTATCTTCTGGTATGGAGTGAGGGTTTCTTATTTTTGTGGCCAGCGTATGTGATACTGAACATTGTTCTTGTTGAACTTCATAAACACAAGCTTATGCCATTCGACCTAAAATAACTGAAAAATGATCAACTAATGTGCTTAATCATTTACCACAAGAGGAATAAAACAAAAAATAAAAGTAAGCAAACACATACAAATTTATAGTGGTTCACTCTTAATGTGAGAACTATATTTATTTTTCATCGTTGTAGGTTTTCACTATAATGATGAAGAAAAATTATAAAAAAAACCTCACACTTTATACTTCTCTGGTTCTACGAATTCTTTCTAATATCTTGTTAATATTTTTAATATAAAGTGAGATGTCTGGTTCTACAAATTTTTTCTAATATCCTGCTAATACTTTTAATATAAAGTGAGATGTTTTGTGTCGGACAATCTTTATCAGTATAATTAGACTTCACGTATATAATATTTTTATGTTGTATTTGAGATTCTTCTCAGACTGCATTTACATTTCCAAGATAATCTCTTATTTCATGATTAGTCGCAGTAAATTTCACAAAGTGGTGCAAGAGTTTGGAGTATTACGTGACAACATATAATGACCATGTTCACTAACTGCAACAGGCCATAATGGGAATAGAAATAAGTACACATTTAGTACACAAGTTTTGATAAATTGTTATAAAATTAGTGAAATTTTGAAGTTACAACTCTATTTTTGATTAATTCTCCTTTTTTTTTTTCGAAATCATTTCTAATATTTTATTAGAGATTAGTAAATGTGCCAAATATCTTTTTTAAAATAAAAATCAAAAGGATAGCCACGTGTATTGGATGCCACTAACCGAAAAACCTGCCAGCTATTTATTGTGGCGATAGATAAGACACAAACTTGGAAACAACTCAACAGGACATCGCCAAATAGAACGAGCCTTTTTGTCATTTTGTTTTAGGCATCTTTGTTTTAGAATGTTTTAAGTTAGAGGATTGTAGCATTTCGTTGCTATTCCGTTACTGTATAAAGAAAGGATTTACCCATCAACTTATAAATAAAACTCCATCCCAATAAACCAACATATATGACAAAATAATATAAGATATTGGTCCAAAAATTAGGGGGGAGGGGGGGAATTGCATTCAAAACTATTTGGAATATGCTTTTTAACAAATTTTGAAGGAAAGAGTGGTATAGAGAAACTTTTGTTATAGCCTCACTGGACAAACTAATTTGTACCTCTCAATGTGATTAAGAATAGAGATACTGTTAGAATTCATGACCTGAATTCCATTTGACTCGGTGATTTTGTAATTGAGAGAATTTTTTTGGATCTGTGAAAATAGTGGAAGGATAGGCCCGCTTTCGAAGCCCACCATTGATCCCGTTAGAGGTGCGAGGGTGGATTATGGGCCTATTTTATTGGTTTGATTTTTCCGTACATATTTTGTTAGTGCACATATGTGTTTTATGATTTTGAGATTTTATATATTTCAGCTTGGCCATGTAAGGTTCAACCTTTTGTATTCAATTTTTGACATAATGAAATTTTTTCTCTTCTGCTAGAGGTTTTTCCGAAAAGGGTTTTCTACTTAAATCTGTGTGTTCTTGTTTTCTTTTCTATTGCCTTTATTGTTTGTTTATTCTTAATAGATACCATATGATGAAGAATAGGAAAATAATATTTTAGGAATCTTATTATTGTTAACAGAGGAGCATTTACTGCTCCGTGTACAAGCCATGTTTGATACACGGTGAAAGAAAAGTAAAATGGCCAACTAATAGTGGTAAAAAAAAACCCATATAAAAGTCGTGTAATATATTAAAAAACATGAAGAAAAAATGTGTAAAGGTTGGTGAGCTATACATTATGAATAGGGACCATATTCTTCATAGTATCTCATTCCTGAAAAGTGAGAAACACCAAGTATTAAGTAAGAGTAAAATTGAGAGGTTTTATTCTTTGAGAGTGAGAAAAATATAATTTTTTTCTTGGGTATATTCGGAGTCTAAGTGTGATAAAAGAGTATGGTGAGTATTTTTTAAATACTTGTAAAGGTTCCTTTTCTCCATATAGTGAAGATCTGCAGCAGCTCCGTGGATATAGCCAAATTAGTGAACCACGTTAATTTGTGTGTCCTGTGTTTATTTTATTTCAGCATTTATTCCACTTTATTATCGCTTCTATATTATTTTGTGTTTATTGGAGATGTTATTCCCTAACAATGGTTATCAAAGCGAGGTTCGATTTAGTGGGAGCGATGGTTGGAGGTGAAGGATCAAAACCCAGAATTGACAAGTTCGACGGTACAGACTTCTCTTACTGGAGATTGTAGATCAATAATTATCTGCATAGCAAAAAATTGTATCAGCCTCTATCAGGAAAGAAACTGGAGAAAATGGAAGATAACGACTGGAAACTTCTTGATCGACTGGTATTAGGTATAATCCGATTGATGCTAACGAAAAATGTTACTCATAATGTGGTAGAGGAAAAAACCAGAGCAGAGGTAATGAGCATCATGTTAGACATGTATGAGAAACTATCGGCAAATAACAAGGTACATTTGATGGAAAAAAAAATTTATTTAAAGATGGGAGAAGTTGCTTCAGTTGCAACAAATATTAATAAGTTCAACACAATCGTTTCTCAGTTGACATCCATCGAAATTAATTTCGACGATGAAGTTTATGCTCTGATTTTTCTAGCGTCTCTACCAGAAAGCTGGGAACCAATGAGGATTACAGTTAGTAATTCTATAGGCAAAGGAAAGTTGTAATTCAATGATGTAAGAGACCAAATTTTGTCGAAAGAAGTTCACAGAATTGATTCGAGTGAAGGTGCATCATCAAGTTCTGACCCAAATCTCGAGAATAGGAGCAAGAGCAGCGAGAAGAATTCTAATCGAAGTTGTGATAGATCCAAGTCAGGGAATAATAGAGATAAGTCCAGATCCAAAAAAAGACTAGAATGCTAGAACTGTGGCAAGACTGGTCACATAAAGAAGAATTGCAAAGCACCAATGAGAGACAACAATAGAAATAATGATGCCAATGGTACAATTGAAGAGGTATAAGATACTTTACTATTATTTGTTGATAGTTCTATTGATTCCTGGGTCTTAGATTTCGGAGCTTCATTTCATACCACTGCATTCCGTGACATATTGAAGAATTATGTCGCTGGTAATTACAGAAAGGTTTATCTAACCGATGGAGAACCTTTAGATATTATTGGTATGAGAAATATTCGTATGAAGATGTCAAATGGGTCGGTATGGAAAATTTAGAAAGTAAGGCATATACCAAAGTTGATGCGGAATCTTATATCAGTAGGACAACTTGATGACGACAGGCATAATGTGACCTTTTCTAGTAGCTCGTCGAAGGTCAGTAAAGGAGCCATAGTAATTGCTCGAGGAAATAAGATTAGAACTCTCTACATGATTCCCAGTTGCAGAAATACATTGGTGACTATCAATGCTGGTGTTGATTCAAGACTTAGGCATATGAGCGAGAAGGGAATGAAGGTGATGTTGTCAAAAGAAAAGCTACTAGAGCTGAAGTCAGTTGAGCATAGCCTGTGCGACACTTGTATCTTTAGCAAGCAGAAGAGAGTAAGCTTTTCGAAAGGCGGAAGAGAACTGAAAACAGCAAAGTTGGAGCTAGTTTATACAAATATGTAAGGACCATCTCCTGTGACATCCCTTGGAAGCTCAAAATTTTATGTCACTTTCATTGATGATTCAAACAGAAAGGAGTGGGTTTATTTCCTGAAAAATAAATATGATGTTTATGATACCATTAAAAAATGGAAGGCCATCATAAAAAATGAGACTAATCTGAAAGTAAAATACTTGCAGTCTGATAATGGAGGAGAATGTGATGATGATAATTTCAAGAGGTATTGTGCCAATAATAGGATCAAGTTTGAGAAAACTATTCCAGGGAAACCTCAACAGAATGGTATTGCTGAAAGAACTCTGAATAAACGTGCTAAGAGCATAAGGCTGTACACAGGGTTGCCAAAGACATTTTGGGCCGATGCAGTTGACACCGCTGCATATCTTATCAACAGAGAACCATCAGTACCATTGGACTTTAGAATACCAAAAAAAATCTGGAGCGATAAATAGATAAACCTTTCTTTCCTAAAAATATTTAGTTGTTTGTCTTATGTTCATATTGACCCTTCTAGTAGAAGTAAACTTGATCCAAAATCTAAGAAGTATTTCTTTAGTGGTTATGGTGATGCTAAGTTTGGTTATCGTTTCTGGAATGACCAAAATTGGAAGATCATCAGAAGCAAAGATATTAAATTCGATGAGGAGATGATATACAAGGACAGGTTAGACACCGATGCTGATAAAGCATGTCCTGAAATCAAGAAGACAGGGACAATTGAATTGAATGACATCCCGGTAGATGGCTAGGAAGATCAAGAAGCTATAGCACCAGTGGTAGACCCACAAACCCCAGTAGTTGAACTTAGAAGATCTTCCAGAATAATCAGACCTCCTCAGAAATATTCTTCTGCACTGTATTATATTCTGTTGACTGATAAAGGTGAGCCAAAGACTTATGAAGAAGCAGTGCAGAATGATGAATCAACTAAATGGGAGTCAGCCATGAAAGATGAGATGGATTCACTGGCATCCAAACAGATATGGGAGCTGGCTGAACTACCAGAAGGAAAGAAGACATTACACAATAAGTGGATGTACCGAATAAAAAAAGAATATGATGGTAGCAAGCTGTACAAGGCAAGACTTGTTGTCAAAGGCTTTCAACAAAAGGAAGGCATCAATTATATCGAGATTTTCTCTCCAGTGGTTAAATTGACCACTATCAGAATAATACTTAGGTTAGTGGCTAAAGATGACTTACATCTAGAGCAATTAGATGCCAAGATGGTATTTCATCATGATGACCTGGAGGAAGAAATTTACATGAAGTTTTCACAAGATTTTGAAATACAAGGGAAAGAGAAAATAGTGTGCAAACTTCAGAAGAGCCTGTATGGCCTAAAACAGGCTCCAAGACAGTGGTACAAGAAGTTCGATGCATTTATGAGTAACAATGGTTACTTATAGTGCTAGGCAGATCACTGCTATTATGCGAAGAAGTTTGACAATTCCTATATTATTCTACTTTTATATGTAGATAATATGTTGATTGCTGGAGCTAGCATGAAGAAAATTGATAAACTCAAGAGGGAATTATCCAAAGAGTTTTCTATGAAGGACTTAGGAGCTGCAAAATAAATCCTTGGGATGAGGATTTCTAGAGCAAATGGAGTTTTAAAACTATCATAAGAGGAATATATGAAAAAGGTGCTTAGCAGATTCAACATGGATGAAGCAAAGCCTGTGAGTATCTATCTGGCTAGTTACTTTAAACTAACTAAGGAGTAAACACCCTCAACTGAGCAAGAACGAGCTTACATGGCCAAGGTACCTTATTCTTCTGCTATTGGCATCCTTATGTATGCTATGGTATGTACCAGACTGGATATAGCACATGTAGTGGGAGTTGTGAATCGATATATGAGCAATCTAGGAAAACAACACTGGGAAGTGATGAAGTGGATTCTCAAGCACTTGAGAAGTACTAGTAACATGGCCCTATGCTTCAGAAAGTCAGATTTGGGTCTACAGAGCTATGTTGATACTAGCATGGCTAGTGATATAGACAGCAAGAAGAGTACTACTGGATATGTATTCATATTAGGTGGTATGACAGTCAGCTGAGTCTCAAAGCTACAAAAGATTGCCACTCTATCCACTATTGAAGTATAGTATATTACTGTGACAGAAGTAAGTAAGGAGCTGATCAAGTTGTAGAGCTTCTTGGAGGAACTGAGTCAGAATTATGAGAAGAGCACTTTGCATTGTGACAGTTAAAGTGTTATTCATCTGGTGAAAAATCCTGTTTATCATGCTCGAACAAAGCATATATAAGTTCGGTATCACTTCATACGCTCAGCTTTGGAAGATGGAGTTTTATTGCTAGAGAAGATTCCAATAAGTAAAAACCCAACAGATATGCTAAGACAGTGACCATTGACAAACTGAAACTATGTTCAGCTTCAGTTAGCTTGCAAGCATGAAGAAGAGGAGATGAGCTGCTACATTGATTGAGTGTGAAGACATAATTGAAATTAGTCTTCAAGTGAGAGATTATTAACAGAGGAGCGTTTATTGCTCTGTGTATAAGCTATGTTTGATACACTGTGAAAGAAAAGTAAAATGGCTAGCTAATACATAGTAAAAAAAAACTATGTAAAAGTCGTGTAATATATTAGGAAAGATGAAGAAAAAAAACATGTAAGGGTTTGTGAGCTATATATCATAAATATAGACCCTATTCTTCATAATTTCTCATCCCAGAAAAGTGAAAAACACGAAGTATTAAGTGAGAATAAAATTGAGAGGTTTTATTCTCTGAGAGTGAGAGAAAATAAAATTATTTTCTCGGGTGTATTCGGGGCCTGGGTATGAGAAAAGAATGTGGTGAATATTTTTTAAATACTTATAAAAGTTTATTTTCTCTATATAGTGAAGATATGCAGCAGTTCCGTGAACGTAACCAAATTGATGAACTATGTAAATTGTTAACAGCGGGAGATTGTTAACAGAAGAGCATATATTACTCTGTGTACAAGCCGTATTTGATACATAGTAAAAGAAAAGTAAAATGGTCAGTTAATACATGGTAAAAAATAATCATGTAAATGTCATGTAATATATTAGGAAACATGAAGAAAAAAATGTGTAAGGGTTGGTGAGCCATACATTATAAATAGGGATCCTATTCTTCATAGTTTCTCATCCCAGAAAAGTGAGAAGTACCAAGTGTTAAATGAGAGTAAAATTGAGAGGTTTTATTTTTTGAGGGTGAGAAAAAAATAAATTTTTTTTTATTTAGGTTCTGGGTATAAGAAAAGAATGTGGTGAGCGTTTTTTAAACACTTATAAAGGTTCATTTTTTCCATATAGTGAAGATCTACAGCAGTTCCGTTAACATAGTCAAATTGGTAAACCACATAAATTTTTGTGTCCTGTGATTATTTTATTTCAGCATTTATTTCGTTTTATTATCGCTTCCACATTATTTTGTGTTTATTGGGGATGTTATTCCCTAACAAGTATTACTATTATTATTTGAGTTTTATTTAATAATTAGGGTATTTTAAATTTGACTAACTAGTTTTAAGTTTTCTTTTTTTTATCAGTTTTTAGAATTTGCATATTTTTTTAGTTGTGTCCAATTGCCTATCTAGAAATAGGCTATCTATGTAATTGTTTTTTGAGATATGAATAAATAAATATTGAATTGTTAGTATTTTCTCTCTCTAAATTATTGTGATTCTCTCTTAAATTGTTGTCTAATTATACTGATTTTCTATCAATTCATCTATTTCAGCCTAAATTATTTACCCTTACTTTTCTACTAATTCTTTTTTTATTTTTTCATATTATCCTACATCATTGTATATATACATATAGATACGCACTAATACACGAAGGAAGAGTTGTTCAACGATTTCAGAAGAAAAACATTTTTGGTTTGTTAGGACTGGGAGAGTCCACACTACATACCGTTTAATTCACTCATTTGTTGGCTAATTACAATCCTAAGCTTGAATTTCCACAAGTTAATAAGGGCCTGTTTGGTACCGGATTCAAATCCGGTTTTATGTTTTGAAATCTTATAAAATAAAAACAAGCTCAAAAAAACGAGTTTGGTGGCCTATTTTTGGGTTCAGAATTTGAAAATTATGACGAAAAAAAACAGAAAACAGAAAACGATAAAATATTGTTTTCTGATCTATTTTCTCTCCCAAAACCAAGTCTGTCACCTACGCCAAAAAGCTCCAGCCTCTCCCTCTCTGTTTCCTTCATCGGCCGACCATCACAAGCGCTCACTCTTCCTCACACTGGATATCTACATACGGCCTGGTCATCCGGCATAAATCCGGTGGGTGTGGCGGCGTCGACGTGGACGTACTGTTGAAGCTCAAGACCGCCATGACCGGACCCAAAGGTTCGTGCCTCGATAGCTGAGAACCCTCTTCTTCTTCTTCTTCTTCTTCTTCTTCTCCTTCTCCTTCGGCACACTGCTCCTTCTACAGAGTCGTGCGTCACCAATGTTCCCTGGAGAAACCACGCCCGGACAGCAATTTCACTAGTCTATTACCGATCGAGATTATGAAAAAGATTAGACAACTTCATCTTTGAGGGAACTACTTTTCGTTCAGGATAGCTATGGCTATCAAGCAGTTCTCAAAAAAAAAATGTCAGTTCGAGAAGGAGAAGGAAGTATATATATATATATATATATATCTGATTACTGATTTCTTTAAAAAAAAAATATGTAGTCGTATTATATACCATAAAAGATTCAAAAATGTTTAATGATATGTACTTTAATTAATTATATTTTTTTTGCTGAGTAATTAAATATAATTTAATTACGTTAATTAAGAGTTTTCTTAAAGATATATATATATATATATATATGTATATTTATGATTACTATCAAAACTAAAATTATGTATAATAAAAATTCAATTATACTTTTATCATGGACTAGAAAATTTGAAGTATGTATCTTAAAAAAATGTAGTTCACGTATCTAAAATATTGTCAAAAAAAAAAGAAAAAAAATAACATCTAAAAACATTTCAACCAAATATACATGGATTTATTGTTTTATTTTCAAATACAATACCAAACACAGTTTCAGATTTTTAAAGCTCAGAATCAATAAGAAAATACTCAACTAAACACATTTTTAAAAACAAATTTTTCTTACCAGTTTTCAAATTTTCAGCTTAAATACACTTTATTCAAATCACATGTTTTCAAATCACAAACCAAACGGGCCCTAAGATTCCTAGTTCAGTTCCCATAAACCATACCAATCCCAAAGATTCCCAACATTGGCTAATTACAATCAGGACGTTTAGTTAACAGTTTATTATGCTTACAGCCACGGTACCACCTTTTAAATATATCTTCTTTTGCTTGTACTTTAAAATTTCGATAAATTAGTAACGACAAATTAATAACCTTTCATTACATAATTTTTTTTACTAAATTAATAATTCTACAAAAATTATAAAATAATATATATCGGATCCACTTACTACCATATAAATTGATGGGTTAAATGCAAAATATATATATATATATTGAATTATAAAATTACAATTTTAACCATATTTTTTGACTTGTACAAAATTATACATTGACATTTAAAATCCATATAAATGTCATGCAAAATTATATATTGGTATTTAAAATCCATATAAATGTCTACTCTCTGGCCTCTAGTGCAAATTAATCAAAAAATTCATCGCTTCAAATTGAAGATATCTTAATCTATTACAAAACATTTAAAATATACTGAAAATAACTTAGAAAGTCAACACAAATCAATTTCTACATATATGGTGTTAATCCAAAATTAATAATTTTCTAAGACAACAAAATACAATGTGTGAAAGTGAATTTACTAAAATAACTTTATACATTAATTTTAAAATTTTAATAAAAAAGTAAAATAATCATTTTAAAATATATTAGTTTTTTTTTTCCCCTACATACCAAACAACAATAGAGGAAAGACACTTTTCTTTCCTTCATACACATTTTCTTTTCTTCTTAATCTTTCATTCCCTCCTACTTTCTTTGTTCTTTACTAAACATAGCCTAAGACTAGTCTTGAAATCTGAAACGAGTTTCCTTAATTTGTAATCATTGATGGTGATTTATACTATTCTCCATTAATTGAAGTTTGAAAATGACACTAATCATTGATGATAAGGGTCATGGTAATAAGTAATAACAAGTTTAACAACAAGAGAAGGTTCAAAGAAGTTTTCAATTGGCAATGCCTTTTAAACATGGTCAACAATTTATGAATAGCAGAACATTAACAAATTAGTAATCTTGGGATCAAGGACTTATTAATTAAGCATATTTTAATTAATTTACTGGTCAGTTAATAAACTATTAGTTAATCAAGCAAGGGGACAAGAGTATAGAAACATTACATAAATTAACTACCCTTTCATTCATCTAAAATGTCCCCACACATTAATATTTCGTGTTAAACTTAATTTTTCTATTAATAAACACATTAGAAGACTTTGAAATAATAAGTATCAATAACATTTTTGTACTCTATTACAACAAAACAAAATCGCCTCTTCCCCAAACGTAAAGAGTGTTAGAATTCAAATTGTATTTCAACGAGAAGAAACGAAAATGACCGTTTTGATTTATCTGCTGTTTTTATTCATATCAATAAAAATTCGCAAATTTTGGCAGCTTGACCCACCATAATTGAATCAACCAAATAATAAACCAATACAATTTATTTGTAGGGAATATACTTTATTTTTTTTAATTTAAAGAATAATTGTTAAAAAACAATAAAACATAAGACATTAAAGTCAAGAGTGTATAAGACTATTAAGAGGGAAAAGGACCAAAGACAAGGCATTGTCATAATCTCCCAAGTCGCCATTGTTAAGACCTTAAAATCTTCATCGATTACTTCCTAATCCCAAATTAAAAATAAATAAATAAATAAAATATAAAAAAGTGGATTTGCTTTATTTATTTATTTATTTTTTAAAAAGAGCAAATGAAGCCTTGATTACCGTCATGCCCATGTCCCCATCCCCACCCCTAACCCCCAAATCCATAACACTTTCTCTCTTCGATGTTCGATGCTTTTCCCCAACTGAAACTTCCATTAACGAGCTCAATTAAGCTTCGATTTACAGGTCCCAGAGTTGAAGAAGAGGAAGAAGAAGACCATCTTTTTCCATTTCCATTTCCATTTCCATTTCCATTTCCATTTTCGATTGTTTCGTCTGGTTCTTTTCAGGTAACCAAACGGATTGAGCTAGGGTTTTGGCTTTGATGGAAACATTGTTTTTAACTGTTCGTTTTGTTTTTAGGGTTTTGGATTGGGTTGGTTTGAAGAAGAAGATATGAGCTTGTGATTTTGGGAATAGGTTTGGGGAATTGAGGGGTGAGGGGTGGGGAGTTCATACAATGCGGTTGTTTCCTTCGAGCTCAGGTTCCAGCTCGAACAATGGTAAAGCTAATCGAGCCTTGTTGTACCTCAATATCTATGATCTCACGCCTGTAAACAATTACCTTTACTGGTTTGGGCTCGGGATCTACCATTCGGGTATCGAAGGTATGTGAATTTTCATCTCTTGCTGACTATATATATATATATATATATGTGTGTGTGTGATGTAAATTTGTGCAAATATTGGCTTGATTTAGTGAGGAGAAGGATGCTTGGGATGACTAACTAGAGATTGTATCCGAGTTGTTTTAGGAAAAATTGTAGTTAAAACCTCATTTGGCTGTTCAAAAGTTCGACTTTTATGTTGGTATCCTATTGGTTTTCGTTGGGCATTGTTTGAAGCATGTTGATTATCTTGCAGTTATTGATGTGAAGGTCAGAGAAATGATAGTAACTGATTTCGTTTCTGGGTCATTGATGAATAATAAGATGATGATAGTAATAACTGAAAGTAGATTTAGATTGATGTGCTTCTCTTAGGCATGCATGTTTGGGTGTAGAGTGTAAAATAAACACATCCGTTACATAATAAGTTTCTGGTTTAATTATAACTGTGTTTTCTTTGGTTTTAGTAATTGGGACTAAACTTTGCTTTTCCTGCCTCTCTAGCATAGTTTGTTTTGAACTATGGGTCTATTCAGAGTTAATGGGTTTTGGTCCTTAGTGGTTCTAGCCCATATTTAGTTTCAAAATTTGAAATCCAACACATTAATTTTGATGTATCCATATGGTGACTTGAACTTTTTAGAGTCCTTAATTTCATCTGGGGCTAAGAACGCTCCTACGTGGCCTTCTTGCTATGTAAGTCCTTGTATTTATGGTGGTGCTGGACCCAAGAATTGTAGCCTTACAAACTAATGCATGCCTACGGCTTTTCTTTAGTTGGCACTTGTACTTCAATCAGGCTGCTTGAATCAATTATGGAGGCTTGATTACGATGACTCTACTGTGCATTATATGGTAACTATTGTTTGACCTTATGGAGTTTCTCAGCTGTATAGGCGTTTCTGGAGAAAACTATTGAAACAACTGAAAATGAACTTAAGTTTGACCTCCTGACCTTCACGAGGGTTCTCTGGAGGACATGGGTTAGTTTGCAAACTTATAGATAAAATTCTGAGAGGTCAAGGACTTTAGCACTGGCCAAGAGTTGAGATTTTGTTAAATAGACTAAGGTTATCCATTAGTGTCTAACTTAAGTTTCAACCCTAAAGTATGGCTTCTGTTTTTCATGATTTGAAAAACTGTAACATGTATTACAAGCATAAGTACTATTAAACAGTTATCCCTAACGATTTGTGAGGTGTGACTCATCTACTACTGAGGATCACCTATTCTTAATCTGTTCCTTTTTTTTTTTTTTTGATCATACTTATTCTTAATCTGTTCGAAAATAGTTGATTGGATTTTAGGTTTGCAGATAATACACTCCCAATTTATTATGTTGAAATTCTGAGTTCTTGCATTTATTCATTGTATCACATGCCTCCCCTCCCTGACTTACCTTTATCACATTACTTGTCAATAATGATTAAATCTAATACAGTTCTAATCTTTTTGGAAAAACAGCACACGGTATGGAATATGGCTTTGGAGCACATGAATACCCTTCTAGTGGTGTATTTGAGGTTGAACCCAAAAGTTGCCCTGGATTTATCTTTAGACGTTCAGTGTTGTTGGGCAGCATTGATATGTCTCCTTCAGAGTTTCGGTCATTTATGGAACACCTTTCTGGAAAATACCATGGGGACACTTATCATTTAATTGCCAAGAATTGCAACCATTTTACTAATGAAGTTTGCTTGCGGCTTACTGGAAAGCCTATTCCTGGATGGGTCAATCGCCTAGCTCGAGTAGGTGAGAGAGAAGATCCTCTAAACTAATGTTTCCTTTACCTTATAAGCTTTCTTGAGTAAACAGTTACTTCGGAAAACCAGAAATCGTAACTGGCACAAGTTTGTTGCCTACTTAAAAGTTCATTTAGAGTGGTAAATCTGTGATTGAACATGCTCCATAATTGCTTGGCCTATTATTATATTGTAACTTGTGCCGTATTTGCTTGCTTTTGGACGATGAAAAAAGGCTAGATGTGTGCTTAATGCACATATTACCTATGCATATAGGAATATTGGAGGGTGAAGACCACATGATTGCTAGATCTTGACCTGCAAATATGTTTTAGATTTTCCTTTATCTGATAGTTGTCTGACGTTTCAGGTTCTTTCTGTAATTGTCTTCTGCCGGAAAGCATTCAGATAACTGCAGTAAGACATCTTCCTGATCATCCTACTTATTCTGGTGAGTTCATGGACAATCATGTTTGTGGAGGTTATACTTATTATCATCAACTTCTTTGAAAGATGAAGGAAAAAATAAGTGTCTAATAAAGCCTTTGCTCTGCTTCTACAATATATAAAAGATATCTGCAGCAAAACCTTAATATTTCTTAGAAAGGTTTAATTAAGTTGTGACTATTCCCTTAAGGACAACAGGAAAGGGTCAAATAGACTGAACAACTTTTGTAATGCTGCTATTGTTGAAAGTTTTCCTAAACATAAAATACAAAAAGTTTGGTTATCTCACTAGTTATGAGTCTGGATTATCCCCTCCATCATCTTTGTTCAAATCATTTTCAGACCCTGACAATACCTGCCCTGTTTCCAAAATCATTGGCCAACTTAGGTTGGGATGGGTCTGTTTGTTTTAAGCGTATGAATACATCGTTAATATATTTTAGGCAGCTTCTTCTCCCTGCTCCCAGGTTTTTAGTCTAAGTCATCATTTTAATGAAATAATGAATTGAATACTGGATAATTATGCTGAATCAATAATTGTTCCCACTTATCTGTTGGAAATACAGCCTTTTATATGCGTTTCTTTCTTACAAACTTCTTAATCAATAATCAACAATGTCGTGCGAATGCAGATGATGATAAAGACGATACAGCATCTCTTGCATCATCTGGCACAGCCGAAAGTGATGAGCAGCCGGATCATCATCTGCTGACTACGGCAAATGGTGAAGTGGCATTCCTCATGGAAAAACCAGTGAGGTTAGCTAGGGAACTCCTTTGATTTATTCTCAAATTCTTAACCATCCGTATCTTGGTTCCTCGTCGTTGTTGTTGTTTATACTTATTTATATGATCCAAGCGTGTAGAGAAAATGTCTCAACTAAGTTGTTTGAGAGTTTGAATATAGTCCTGGTCTAGTAGCAGGGACGCCTGAGATTTGTCCGTCACCTTGTCTTTGTAGTGAGTGATGAGTCAAATTTGTATCGACTTTGTTTGATTGCTTTTTAATGTTTGGCTCTTACTAGTTCTCATAATGTTACAAATGTTTTGGAAGGCTTTTAGAAATCTTTGTAAGGATGAATAAGTAATTTATTTGATTAACAAATTTTTTATGTTTAGTTTTCTTCCTGCTGCAAATAACTGCATACTCAATAACACTCTAATGTGTTTGTGAATTCAATATATTTATTGCCTTTTACTCATATTATGAGAAACCCCCACCTGATTCATCACAAAACACTCCTTTTTATTATAGTGCTGATAAAATGTGATTGATTACCTAATTAATATGATTTAATATATAGGTGAATTTGTAGTGAGAACATTGAGGCTATGTTTGGTATTAGGAAGAAGATAGGAAGAAATGAGAGCTACAGTACATAGGGAAGAAGATGAGAGCACTCTTCCATTGTTGTGTTTGGTTTGAGAGGAAGGAGAGAGGACCAAAATCTTGTCATTGTTGTGTTTGGTATGAGAGGAAGGAGAGAAGACCAGAATCTTGTCTCTTGTTTGGTAGGAGAGGGAAATGGGAGGAGGAAGAATGGTTTGGTTGTACAATAACTACGCTACTACTTGATTGTGAAATTCTCTTGTAAAATCTCTCCAATTTGGAGGGAATTGAAAATTGGTTAAATTAGATATGTGAAATCCATCACTTAATCTATTTCTTCCTAAAATTCCTTCATACAAAACAATTCCGATCCATTAATTCCCTATCCCTCTCCACCCAAAACAATTCCTAAGATTGTTTTATAGTTTTCTTCCTGCATTACTTCCTCTAGGTAGTTTAACCTTATACATTGGGCATCTTATTGTTTTTCGGGCAATGGGAACTTCAACTTGCTTTTTGTTTAGACCATAGAAGTATATAATTACCATCATTAATAATCGAGTAATCCTGAGAATGCTTTAAGCTTGAAGTATCTCTTTCCATCTACCAAACATGCTAGGCTACTTATTTTACTATTACCGCGAGTGTCCTGAAACAAACAAGATGAAATTGAGAAACTGACAGAATCAGGACCATTTAATTGTTAGAATAATGCTATGGGCACTATATGACTAACTGTTATTGTGACTATTTGTGGGATAATATCAAAAAAAGGTTGTGACTAATTGTCATAATAACAAGGGATAATATCAAAAAAGAAAAAAATCACAATTTTTTGTGTTTTTGTAAAAGGAACTTTTTTTTTGTCAGTAAATGTCAAATAAAGTTTTTATTTGTGTTTTTCTTTCACATAAGAGTAATTTGGGTAATTTGGGGCAAAAATATTTCTTTTCAATGACTATTTTTCATGATGGACTGGTCATAAAAGATGATCTTTTATCACCAGTCAAATATTTATGACCACCAATTGTAATAGGTCACAAAAGGTCATAAGAGTTATAATTAGTTCTAAAAAGTCATTCTTAAAACGGTCGTAACAATGTCCTTGGACCCCAAAAAACTCACAGATCCATTAATTTCCCAAGATCCATCGTGGATACACTAAAAGCCCAACAAGGAATGGTGGTAAGTCTGGGCCAATACTCCATCAATACAAGTAGTCTCTGGATCGAAGTAGTTCACTCCGTCTGCCATTTGATTGTTGTATGTACAAAAACCGAGTTACTTTCTTAGTTGCTTCTCGTTATTTATATTCTAAATCCAATATCATAGCTTATTCATTGATTCTCGTTGCTCTATAATCTAGATTCTAAATCCAAAATGACAACCTTCTATTTTGACCTTTGACACAGAGAGAATAATGTGCTGAATACCTCATGACAGCAAAGAAGACATATCTATATTTTTTTCTTTGACAATTTTCTATCAATAATCAGATATTCTCACAAATAGAATATTCATTTTAAAAAATGATTAAGATGTTAATGAGAAGCACTATGACCTAATGAAATATATAATTATCGATTGAAGAAAAATGAAGAGTTAAAAAAATTATACTATAATGACACGGTTGGGAGTTAACTAAAGTTATCTAAATATGGTTCATACTCCACAGAAAGAAAACTAGAGGACTCATCTGAATCCAAAACAATGGTACTAAAATCCAAATGTATCGGTGTATGTTCTTTGTACATTTCTAGAAAAAAGAATTTTATTTAGTCGAATTAATGCTAAGTACTATAATTTGTTTCGAAAAACTGAAGATTCAAACACATTAAACACACTATATTTCGTGGCTCCTACTAGTCAATACTTCCAAGAAACCATTTCTTTACATGTCAAGTGGAAAAATTCCCATCTCTCATTGTCTTTTTTTTTTTTTCCAAATATAAAAAAAAAAAAGTAGATTAAAGAGGCCAATCACATTAACTTAAGCGGCAGAAGCTGCTTCTCTTTCTTGGTCTTTACACTCTTTACGTAAATGGTCCTTTTGGGTGTGCTACACTAGACTTTTCTTTTTTTTATTTCTTTGTCCTATTTTACTGTTTCATTTCATCTCTCTCTCTCTCTCTCTCTCCATACATAAAGAGTTATATAACATATAGCAAGAAACATTTTCTGGGCAGTTCACAAAAATGGCTGCTTTCACCTTCTCCATCATCATCTTCTTCTTTTTCTTCTCCTCCTGTTCGATCTTCATAGAAGCTTACAACCCTTCAAACCACTGCTCCAGTGGTCCTCATATTCAGTCTCCTTTCCGCATAAAAGTCGGCCAAACCCCTCAAAACGACTCCCTTTTTGAGGTCGTATGCAGAGACAACCTCACCATAATCCACTTCCCATCCTACGGGGACTTGGTCATCAAATCAATCTCGTACGACACCCAAAGACTCGATCTTCTCGACCCCAAAAGCTGCGTCCACCGAGTCTTTCTCGACCTCGATCTCTCCCAAACGACATTCAGTTACTACTATCTTGTGAAAAACTACACTTATCTCAACTGTACGGACAGACTCTCCTCTGTTCTAGCAGAGGTGATCCCTTGTCTTAGCGGTTCTGGGCACTATGTGTATACCGTGGAGCCTTCCATGGCGGTCCCAAAGTTCTGTACAAAGGTCAAAACCATAGCCATTCCTTTTGGGTATAGTCCTTATTTGGCTGACAACAGTTTTGGCTTGAGTTTGACTTGGAGTTTTCTTGGTGGCCAAGAATTTGATGGAAAAGAAGGCTTCATAGTAGGACATGTTCAAGGTATGTTTGAATTTTTCGTTCTCTTTTGCTTTATATTATTATTATTATTATTATTATTATTATCATTATTATAAATTTGTAATTACTTTATGGTTTAGGTGTTAAGGAAGTTATCTATGTCATAAGATTCTTTTCGTGTTGTAGTAGCTTATATCTTGTTGTGGAAAGATTTTAAAGAAGAAAAAATAACTCACCATAGAAACAGAACAAGTATCCAAATTTATGAAAAGAGTTTAAAACTATTATGTTCCCTTTTAAGTCTAGCTAATCAAACCGAATCTTAAATCTAACTAAAGTATACGAAGAGTGTAGTTTAGTTTAAGTCTCCATTTAGAAAATAAAGTATATGTAAAGATAAAGAAATGGGAAGGAGCTAATGAGGATTTGATTCATTAAAATTGATATTTCCAATAAAGAAATAATTGAACATATTAAGAAGTAAATTATGAGGTACTTTCTCTTGTAAAGACTATAATTGCCAAGAATATACCCCTTCATTTGTTATATTTTGACTTGCCTCCAAAACTTTAGCCATATGGACGAGAGAGACTTTTTGATTTTTTTTTAATTTTTTTTTTCTTTGTCCCCGGTCCTTGGTAAATATTCCCAAAAGAATGATACAAATTGTATGTCCTTTTCCTCCTGATTTGTGACAAAGTCAAGTCAAGAAGCATAAAAACAAATTAGAAAAACGAACGAAGACTTTCCAACTCTAACCTGCTAAAATTCCAAGTCTCGCTTCTTCTTTCTAATACTGTTGAGTTGGTCATGAATTACATATAAAACAACCATTGATTTACTACAAGTCAATGGAAAGACTTTACTCTCCCTAAAGGCTAAAGCTTACTACCCACCTTATGGAACATCATGTGATGAAGGTTATTATTATACAAGAGAATTCTAGCCACAATAAAGTTAAAATAAATAAATAAATAAAACATCAAATATGTAACCCTTTTTTTTTTTATGTGGTGAATGGTTATCTAAAGTATATAAAGTTAATAGATCAATAAACATCACACTTTCATCCATTAGAAGTTTTTTATGATTTTTTTTTCCTGTTAAATACTCACCAGAAAAAGGATTGATATTATTTTTTACCTTCCCATTTTTTGTCTAGGGATCAAGTTATGTTACAACTACATTTCAATGAAATGTTATTTTTGCAGAGAACTGATCCGTTATTTATTATTATTATTATTTTTTTTTTTGCGTGTGTGTGTGCAGTCTTTAGTATAGGCGTCTTTGTTTTCGCAATTGTAGCAGCACTGGTATTCATGACCAGAAAAATATATTACTCAAAGAAACTAGTTCCTCAAGAGGAAAAGGCGAATCACCGAATTGAGGTTGAGAAATTTCTGGGAGACTATAAAGCTTTTTCAACTGGTGAAGCTTACATTGACAAAGTCAGCAATCAATGTTGAATTATCTAGAACCCCATAAAACTATAGAAACTACAAGCAGTTGCAGATGCAAGCTTTTCGAAATCGTCTCTGGAATAAGTTTTTTCAGGAGTGATTTACTTTGGAAAAGCTGATTATGGATGGACTGTGAAGAGTGCTTGAAAGGGGTAAAGATAAGTTTTCTAGGCCATGTTTGTGGAGAATGAAGATAAAGCTAAAATAGGTCACCGTTGGATATACTAACACATAGCTTTAAAGTTCTTCCCTCTGAAAATTTAGGCATTAATTTTTTAATATACATGGCTTTTAAAGTTTTGTGTTTTTGGGTTTTGGCTTCATATAATTTCAGCTGTTCAGTCTGTGTAAGGCTTACTGGTTTAAAGAAGTAATTTAGCTATTCGATTGTAATATTAGAGAGCTTGATTACATATCAAGTAAAGAATCAAAGGTTTTGTTTTTCTTTTCCAACTTCAGGGGTCAACAACAATTGTTCCAATTGTTTGAGCACATGAAATAAATTGGATCATTTCATTATTTTTTATTACGATCATTTTTCAAACTCATTAAAAAATATGTCCGACTCTTTCTTTTTTTTCTTCATTTTTTTTTTCATTTTTTATATTTTAAAAAATGTTTGGGTATACCAGTTATTATAGTGGGTAAATGGTGCCTCCATTGCCAACCATTTTATCTCCTCCCAACCCTCATGTAATATTTAATTAATGACAAAGATAATCTTATATGAAATGACACAAAATATTAATAAATAACTATAATCTTCTTTCTCAACTATCCTCTTCTTTCTTAGCACTCCTCTTCAAAACAAATACAATCGATAAAACCAGCCGTCCCCTAGAACAAAATCTAAAAGAATCAAAATCTTTTTAGTTCGATATAAATTCTCTCTCTAAAAAATAACTTAAAGAACTCAACTTTTCAAGAGAAAAATAGGAACAAAAATTTTAAATAAAATCGATTCATATTTAGAATCCTAAAAGTTGGTGTATCTATTTTAACTGATATATGCAGATATAGACTAAAAGATGAAAGTAAAATGTCTACTCCCATTCTAATTTCCGTAGTTTAATCAACTAAATGAGTAAAGACCTAACTAGTAGTGTTTTGTAGTAAAATTAACTTTTTATAAGTATTCCGTAAAATGACTTTTTTGGTAGTACTCTTAAAAATCATTTTGAAATATAATCCTAGAAAGGTTTTTTTTGCCCAAATTACCCCTAGTCAGGTCCGTTGCCCTTGTTTTTCAGAACCTAAGCCCAAGCTTTGTCCAATCTTTTATTGGGCCAATACGTTATTTCAAGCCCATTTGTGAAATTTAGGCTAAATGCCCGTTTCTGGCTTCTATTTCACAAATACCCTCTTTTTATTTTAATAGTTTCATACCTGTTTTACAATATATATATATATATATATATATATATATATTTATATATACACACAGTATGCTCTAACAAATGCAAATCCGTTTTTACGTATACATTTTACACAAGAAATGTATTAATGGGTATAAAAACGGGTAAGAATCTATTAAAACTAAAAAATAGGCATGCATACATACACAGACATATATATACATGAGAAATTTAAGTGAATGACCAAAATTTTAAATTTGATTAAGTAGATGTCCACTTTTAAAATTTTATAGCTAAATGTCCAGGTATATATATTTTTACACTTGGTAGATACACATATCTACCAATTTTAGATACTGTACTGAAATGCACTGGGTATATAATTTTTTATACTTGGATATAAAATTACACTTGGTATATAAGCATATATACCGAATATTTTGCTATAATATTTGACAAAGGGACATTTACTGAAATTGGGCCCAAAATTTGGTCATATTTCTATAAGCCCCTATATACATATACTTAAAAATGGGTATTTGTCTACTTTTCTCTTCCAATTTTAGTTGGAAAATGGACCAAACTAGGAGCATTTTGGGCCGAAATGACTTTTCTATGATTATTTTTTAACATGACATTTTCAAGAGTGTCATAATATTAATGACGAATAATCACAATATTTGTCATAAATTATACTTTGTGATCGTAATTTATAACTTTCCTAGGACCGAACATTGTCATAAAGATAATAATTACCGGACACTAATATGATACTTCTAGAAAAGCCGTTCTACAAAATGCTGCTAGAAAAGGTATTTTGGCCCAAAACATTTATAGTTTAGGTCCATTTCCCAATTTAGCAAATGTTATAATCAGATGTCTCTTTTTTTTTTCAATAGTTTTTATTCCTTTGGCTGAATCTGTTAATATATCTAAGTATATTATATACACTAATTTCTTTGTGTTTAAGCTAGATTCACCGTTTCAATCCATGTACCAACTGCGTAAAATTTAAGGGGAATTTACAGTAGACCTCTTTTGATGAAAAAAGGGATTTACCATAAATGTCTTTAAAACTAATTCTCATTGTCTTGCCACACTATATAGAAACAGCTTTTGAGACATTGCAGCTGAGAATATTAAGTATAATAGTCGTATGATTGTATTTTTGAATTATACGACAAATTACATATATATTTTTTTCAACTGTACAAATACTTAGTACTTTTTACTATGAATATACATATGTAATATGTACATATTTTCAGCTGCATGAAATACTTTTCACCAATTTTATTTTCTCTATCTAAATATTTTATGTTTCTTTTATCTAAATAACCTTTTTTTGGGATAATAACATTCAATATTTTGCATTTTTTACTGTTCCTTTAGATGTTTATACTCCAATTTGAGTTTGCCAAAAGGCCTTTTCAAATTTTTATTTGACAGAACACTAGATTGGAGGAACCAAGAATTCTTTTCAATAGGAGTATAAGATAATTTTTTTTGAATGCAATAAGATAAATTTTAATATACAGTAATAGCAAAAGAAATATAGAGATTTGCTTAATGGAGAAGACGAAGAGACCAAAAATGAAAATTTCACTTGTCACAAATAATTTTTTTCACGATCTATGGGCGGATTAAAGTCTAAATTTGGTTTTTATACTTTAAATTTTGTCATTTTACTCCTTAAACTATTATAAAATTCTACTTTAATTATTTTTATTTTTATATATATGTTTTATTCTTAACAGAATAAGCACATGAGATACATCCTCTTCTGTTTTACTTATTTAATATTCATAAAAGGAGATCAACACGGTAATATCTGATGATATAATATGCAAAGAGTTTAAAAATTAGAACAAAAATATATATGCTAGTTGAGCAAAAATCAGTTTCACATTATATAAGAATGTACTTTAGAATTTTCTGAAATGTGATATTTTGTTAAACTCAATATAAAAAAAAAAAAACAAATGCATCGTATGTGCTTATTCTTCACTTTCCTCATATAGAGGCTTGAAGACTTGATGGTTATTCTTTTCCGATTTCTTTTTTTTTTTTTAAAAAAAAAATTGGACTTGAAAAAATCAGAGTGAGTTGTGCTAGAGTAAAAAATGCTAAAATTTGTGCTAGAGTAAAAAATGATAAAAAATCAGAATGAGTTGTGCTAGAGTAAAAAATTGGACAGGAGTTCGTAATCAACACCCGGGAGTCTCCGTACCTAAACGATGCCGACAAGACTGTGCACGAGCTCGAGGTTTACTTGCATGGCGTGGCCGAAACTAACTCAAGGCGGCAATGTCGCCGGAGGGTTAAGCTGGAATAATGCACTGGTGAATAAGGGCAATACCGGCTTAACCATTAGATAGGATAAGCGATGACTCAAGACCTATCTTATGAATGACCCCGAAAATATTCTTAAATTTAATTTTTACTTTTAAATATCATTTTTTATTATTAATTTTCCAATTAAGAAAGGCCACATCACCTTATTTCAAATAAAAAAAAGGAAGGCCCCAACATCCATTTCTTTGTTTTTTTTTTTTTTTAAATAGAAAATACAATACATTTATGATCTATAAGTTATGGGCTCCTGTCTTATAAAAAAAACTAGTTATGGGCTCCTGGCTCCAACATTAGCCGATCTAAAAGACTAGGAATTACTGAAATTTCCCACTTGTCTATCTCATGTAGAAAGTGTTTGATAGGCTACATAAAGGTTATACACACACACACGTTTTCTTCTCGGTAGCCATCATTTTACACCCTCTTTCTTCTTATGTTACTGTTAGCATTGGCAATTAGTATAGACAACAAGTGTAGGGAAAAGAAAAAAAACATTAAAGATTGAAAGACTTTGATTTGAAAGGAGCTGTAAATATCCAGGTTATATTTTTTTACTCTTTTTGTTTTTTTAATCTATTTCTTCTTTCTTCTTTTTTTGAGCAGTTTCAAGTATATGAAAATATATTTGTGTTTTTATTCAATTTTAAGAAACTAAAATCATTAGATGAGGATGTTTTGAAAACGAATTCTTTGAATCTTGAAGATATTTTAAAATATGATGGATTTTCTAACATTGATTGTTTAGAATTATTTTAGAAGTAAAAGCGTTAAGAGAGCTTTTATAGAAGGAAAATAACAACCTAATTGAAATTCTTGATTATGTTAAAAGGGTGGGATAATATCGTATAATAAATAAAGAACAATATAATAGGGCCAATGGTGCTCAATACCATAATGACGTGTTAGTTTATTAAAAACGATTTTAATTAATATGCTGGGTCTCAAATGGGCTTCACCTGTAATTATAATTAGTCAGTAACAGACTGACACATGTTAGTACCATATAGTGCCCTATAGTATTACTCATAAAGTAAAACGTGCTACTAAATGTTAGGCCTGCGGAGTGTGTAATTCAAGTTTAATTTTTTTTTTCTTGTATTGTATTGTATTATTTTTCCTTAAAAAAATAATAAACAAAATTATAGATTGATATAAGGGGACCTTCGTGCATATTGTGTGTTATATTCTTGACAAAAATATTAATTTTGCTATATATTATATGTTGAAATTTATATCGACGTATATGCATGCATTATAATGTAAGAGTTATCGGATATGCATACCAGTGTCTCATGCCCTGTGTCTTTCCAATTCAATAAAAAATTGTTGTCCCCGACCATTTTTTTTTTTATAGCGGGTTGGTCTTTCGTATAAAATCATAAGAGAAATACGACGGAGATTGTCTCTTTTATTTATTTTTTTTCCGTCTTAAATCTCGATTGTCCAAAAATCATATGGCGTGATCTTAGATGTATGCACGTGTATGTGTTCTGTATTGATGTGGTCATATGTAATAATTCAACATGAAGTTAGCATTGGGTGCGATACTTATTGTTATGTACCCAGTGTGTGCACATTAAATTTAATTATGCTTGGTAAGGGTAGGTAAATTTCCGCTTAATTACCCAAACTGTAATAAAAATAACTATAGAAGAGATCAGGTAGATTTCCGCTTAATTACCAAACTGTAATAAAAATAACTATAAAGGAGATCATGATGGAGAGTTAATTACGTTTAAGGGTGGTCTTATTATTATTTTTTTTCAACAAATTAAAACTCCATGGTCCATTCGAGTCCAATTAACGTATAGGTTCTATACATATACGTTAGGAGATCCATGATGGACTCGTCCGTTGCGTATTTTTTTTCGTACTTTGGCGTCATTAATTAGCTTTAGAGCTTTCCAAAAACGCTTTTACGACTTTACGTAAACAAACATTTTCAAACATTTATAAGAGGGATCTCCTTATAAAATTTTCAAATTAACATTATCTACTATTACCGAGTCTCGGACACTAGCTATGATCACATTATTTGGGTCTTTAAATGTGATAATTTATATTATGTGCAATCATTGATGTTTGTGAAATAGGGGTTAAATTCTAGCTTAATAATATGTCTAGAAACCAAATCAGTTAATTGTGATCATAATTGAAAAATTAGGCTTTGTGCATCTCATAGGATTATATATGGCCCAATATCTTAATGCGATTCACTAGTGTAAGGGTTTGTTACAAAAGTTTTCTAACACTTAAACCTACAAAAACCGAAAAAAATTACAAAGATACGGAAATCACACTTTTTTCCAATTTTCGTACGATTTTTATTAGGAAAATATCATTTTTTAAAAAATATTTAGAAAAATATCATTTTAAAATAGTTACTGGTTACCAGTTTCTGGAAATTGGTTACTGGTTACTAGTTATAAATATCTTTGGTTATTAGTTACCAGTTACCAGAAATTGATTATCAAAAACTAGTTTTTTAAAAAAAATACTATTTTTCTAAATATTTTTTTTAAAAAAATGATATTTTTCTAATAAAAACTATACCGCACCTTAAAAAATACGAAACTACCGTATTTTTCAAAAAAATTTTTTTTCTGAAACACCGTATATTATGTAATTTTCCCGTTATAAAATTCTAGACCTAAAGTACTAAAAATTGAAAAATTTCAGATGGGTTGATTTCTTTGAAAAATCTCGAGAAATTTAGTCTTAGTACCTGTTTTTAAAACTAATTTTTATAAATACCCGTTTTTAATTTTTCTTTCAAAAATACTCGTTTTTATGGTCCACATTTCATATGCAAAACATGAGTGGTCCACATTTACAATGTAAATGTTATCCATGAGGTACACATTTCATGTATAAAATATGAATGTATACATTTACAACGTAAATATTTACCATGGTTTACATTTTTCATTATAAATTTGACCTATGGTATACATTTTAAAATGTGTGTCAATTTTTAGTATAATTTTTATTTATAAAATATAGGATACAATATATATTTAATGTATGAAGTGTATTACCCTGTGTAAAATAGTGGTAGTCTATATTTCTCAAAAAATAGGTGTTTATGAAATAAAAATAAAAAACTGGTATTTGTAGAAATATGATTTTGAAAATAGGTATTTATGAACTTCTCCCGAAAGTGGTTTCTTTCAATGATACTTGAGGTAACTAGTTAGGTTACTTAGGGTAACCAACCTAGTTACCTGAAGTTTCTGATCATAACTTGACTAGCTACCTTGAGTATCTCATCAATTAATAAAAAGTGACATTTTTCTAAATAGTTTTAAAAGTGATATTTTTATAATTAAATCTAAGATTTTTTAGAACAATTTCAAATCCCAAGATTTTTTAATTTTTTTTTAAATTACTATAAAAAATCAAATTTTCTCTTAGTGTAATATACATGTCTCATGAGGTTATGGGCACCTTCATCTCTCGATCTATATATAATTTAGGTATGTTGTAGTGGCCTAACATTAATAGTCGTCTGAAAAAGACTAGAACTGTTTGGTCAGAGGAAAGGAAAATAAGAAGGAAAGAAAGTGAGATGAGAGAGGAATGAGACCATTTTTTCTTTGTTGTGTTTGGGATGAGAGTCATGAGAGAAAACCAAGATTCTTTCTCTTATTTGATAGGAGTTGAGGTATTACTAATCTATTTTTTTAAGGGGTGAGAGATTACTAGTATATTACTTGATTGTGAAATATAAAAAATCTCCGAGGAGATTGAAAATTCATTTAATTAAGAATTTAAAATCCATTGTCCAATTAATTCCCTCATAAAATTCTTCTTACCAAACAACCACTATATTCCAAATTCATCTACTAAAGTACGTCATATTCCTTCCATTTCTCTCTCTTACCAAATACACTCTAAACAACTATTATTGGACTAAATAAGTCATTGATTTTGTTTCAATCCTGATCTCTTAATTAATTATATTCCTATATTTAAAATACCTATAATTTAATTTGAATTACAACAGAGTGAAGTATAAATTAATTTGACTAATAGGGATGTGTATCTAAAGATGAAAGTTATAAGAAAGTAGACTCATTTGAGAGTCTTATGAAGTCTTAACATCCAAATTTAGGTTTTCGAGGAAGCAAACAACCAATACTTAAGCAAAAATACTCTGCACCAACCATCTCAGCAAAATATGATATGTGAATTAAATGGTAATAATATGCACGAATATAATTCGAATTTTTATGGAATAGTTTTTAAAATTCAGCATTAAAAATACATGTATGTTAAAATTTGTAAATTTATATATATATATAATATAATTTATTTTACAAAATACATGTACAAAAAATATGCTAATAAAAGCTGCAAATTTTCTATAAAAATTACTTTGTAATCTAATTTAATTTGATTCATCATGTATTAGATAATTCAAATTAAGATTAAAATTACAAGATAAATAATAGCAAAGTAATTTATTGGGATAACAATAAGGGATAATAAAAGATGTGTACGTATATAATGCGTTTTCAACTTTCCATGAAAAGTTGAATTATTTTTTAAGTAGGTTTTGTTGGTGTGGATTTTGGTCCGTGAACCAACGCACGCCACGCGTCCTAGAGCGGTTCTTCCTCAAGAGAAGCCAAAACCCAGATTTGATGTAGATGTGGTCTGTACAACCTTGAAAAAGGTTATATCTGGACTTTTCACTAACTAGTAATGGGTGGTACTGGTGTGGTACCTGCCAAATCTCCTCAACAGAAAGGTGGTTAATAGCATATTCGATGGCATATCCAATAGAATAGTGATCCAATAGTAAATGGACGATGATGAGAGGAGAAAAGGCAAAAAGGGACAAATAGGGTTTTTGGAATTTGTGGCGACTTACCTCTTTCAGGCGATTACGAGGCTATTTATAGTGGCTTTGTGATCCCCCAAAAGTTAGGGTTGACTCCCACGTGTCCCTGAAAAGATAAAAAAGAATCTTACCTACCCGTTTGTACAGACACGAGTATGTGATTGGGCCAGGTGTCGGCTTCTCTTGAGTTCGCGTCTTGTATTCATCCTCTTGGTCGGGGTTATACCGCTATATTGATGGTCGGCTATTTCTCGGTTCTCTGGCCTTTCGCTTAGAGTTCATGGTCGGCACGGAGCATAAAATCGGACCAAGGCGGCTTTCTTTCCTGGTGACCCAGATCAGGTTGTGGCTGGTTGGTTTCTTTTTTTAGACTTGCTTGGTTATTCTCAGGCATAGCCTCAATCTTTGATAAGCTCGGTCGTCTTGCACGATATGATATAATTTATGGTCCATACTACGGCATGTCGTTTTCAACATGACATATGTGTCGTTTTCTGATTTATTTAGGGAAATTACTATCAACAGGTTTGACCCCAAAAAATAAGTTTATTTAATTTGAAAGTACATATGTACAGATACAATACAAATGTGGGATAATACTTGTTAAAAAAAAAAACTCCACCATGTTTAGTGTTTTAGCGGGCACACACAAAAAATAATAATAATAATAATATTTCTTCATTTATATCACGTGTGTTTTCCTATTAAATAGCAAATATGGTCAAAAATAGAAACTTGAGATTGTCAAAAAGACACTTTTACTTTTTAAATTCATAAATAGAAATTAAAAGAATTATTAAAAGTAAAAATAGTTTAAATGACTGAAAGCATGCACCAAAAATTATTGAAAGCATGTCTTTTATTTTTAACTTTTGTTAGTTTTTTTTTTATTTTGATTATTTCAAATAATTTAAACTCATTTTAGTTTCAATAATTCTTAATTTTACTTAAAATGAGAGGGAAAGGAAAAAAAAAGGAAAAAGAAAACACGAAATTGTTTTTTTTTTTTCATTCTATATATTTGTTTTTCATTTCAATTATTTTGAATACTTTAAACTCTTTTTAATTTCAACAATTATTAATTTCTATATATGTTTTATAAGTTTAAATAGTAAAAATGTCTTCTTAAACAATCTCAAAGTTTCAATTTTGACCATATTCATTGGCCTTGAGCTTTTTGATAGAAAATACAAATTAAAGATTTAATATGCTATGAATGAAAAAAGTACGGAATTATTATTATTTTTTATTTTATTTTACTAAAACACTAAATGTGATAGTTTTTCTTTTTTTCTTTTTATTTATCAACCCATTCGAATATTATAAATAAATGGGCCATTATCATTTAGGATTTGTTGGTAGAGATGATAACAGAAATACTTTAGGATTTGTTGAAGAAGAATGTATTATAGGGTTTGTTAGAGAATAGATGATACAAGTAATTTTAGTTGTATAACTAGAGCTATCAAACGTATCGTACCATTCCAACATAACCCGTTAAAGTTGAACACAAATGTGATTTCGTACCGTACTCACTTCTTAGTTGTGTCATGTCCAAAATTCAAAGTCACTGACCTGGTACGGTCCATTGGCCCATGCTTAAACCTGTCGTGCAACGTCATGCTTGTATTATATCGTGTCACTTCATGTCCTTAGATAGATTAGTCCATTTGGGCCAAAATTGACACATTTTAATTAGTAAAATTTACTTAATTGTAGTACTGTTTTATAAACGTTTTTTTTCCTTCCAAATCATTCATATGTATACAAAAAACAAAATTAACATAATAAATTAAAGAAATAAATTCTTTTAGCACCAAATAATAACAAACAAAAAAAATATTTCTGAAATACTGTAAACCATAATTGATTATAGATTGTCTCTCAATTAGGTTGACACTTGTATATTAGAAAGATAATTTAAAATAATACATGTATAACGTGCTAATATGTCATACTGATGTATATCATGATGTGTCGTTTTGTGCCAATGGTCCGTATTATACATTACGGTGCTATGTTCAGCCCATCATGCTTAAATTATGAGCATGACATAGCCCACATAACCAGATCATACTTAGCACGACCCACATTTTAGTATGCCATGTTGTGCTATACTATGCTATTCTGCTAATGGGCTGCCTCGGCTCTCTTGACGACTCTATGTGTAACATTTTAATAGTGGTTAATTTTACAAATATTTATAAATGAGTCTTTTGTTTAATCATGAGAGCTGTATAGACCCCCTAAGTATAAATCTCCTAAATAAAATTATTAACTATGCTCTGTGCACCATTTATTTATTTTTTTTAAATTAAGAGTTAGATTTATATCCAAATGAATTGAGAACTAAATCTGAGAAGGGTTAATTATAATGATGATCTTTGAATTATATTCATTGTACCACTTTGTCCCCTAAACCTTAAACTTACATAGTAATAGCTCTTGAATTATGTAATTGTCATATCAATTGTCACAAATTGTTAGTTCTAAAACAAAAAATAGTCATAGTCAAAATGTATAATTGGCCATTATTTATTTTATGAGTCAGAATCTCATTTGAGCCATAATTATCATGCCGTTTGAGTTGCAGATGACTCATTTATATTAAAAATTTAACAATTTGTGAAAAAATGGTCATTGTTGCAATAATTGTATATTCTTGGTAGTCTACTATGTAAGTTGGAAATTCGAAGTGTCATTTTTGATTACACAGTTACTAAATTGTGTGCTTTGTAACGACTTAAATTTATTAAATATTTAATAATTTGTGACAAAAGGATCATTTCTGCAATAATTACATAATTCAAAGACTGTTACTATGTAAATTAAAAATTTAAGAGCCGAAATAGTATGACACTTATAATTTAGGGGGCAAATAATGTCATAAATTAACACAGCCGAGATTGCATCTACATTGTTGCATGTGACTAGGTCCACTATTAATCTATTTCTAATTTTCTAGCATATCTCCGTGGAATGTATCAACTTCCTTTCCATTTTTTTTTGGGAATCAAATCAACTTACTTCTTTTAACTTTGTTTTTTTTTTTTTTAATTACCAAGAAATGCTGAAATTTGCTCTGTTGGCACCATTTGTTGTTTCTTTTTTCTTTTTTTTTTTAACTTGTTGCATAAAACACATAAAGGAAAAACAAAAAAGAAAGAAAACTCTGTTTTACTACAGTGGCTAGCGATACATGAAGAGGAGAGTGTGAGACATAATATCTGTCTGTGCAATTCTAGGCGTGGTATTACATTGTTTCATGCATATGATTCTATGGACCAAATTTTTGCTACAAAAGTATTTCATGTTTCGCAGTGCAAATCATATGTTCGGGAAAATGCCTCAGAGGACAAATATTGTGAAATTAACTCAGGACTTTGTGTGCTTCTTCTATATACATATGATTGTAAGCGTATATATATAGCAGCTCTATAGTTATTTAGAAATTGGGCAATGTTGATATTGTTTTGTTTAATATGTATATGTGTATATGCTATACGTGCATGGTGATATATTGATTGTTAATTAGACTTTGATCAATTATTACCTTTCTATTTTCGGCTTTTGTTTGCGGTTTAGTAATTGAATATTATGCTAACGGAAGATGCAAATGTGTACAAGTTGATAGTTACTGCTGCTGTTAAACAAGATTTGGCAGAGGCGAAGGCAATACACTGAATTGTATGGCTTTTGGTTATCTTTCTTTTTATAATTATGTGTGTAATAAAAGTTTTGTCTAATTTGTCCAATCGTAAAAAATTCATGGAACGAAGATATCCAAGTATAATAGGTTCCTTTACTCTAATTTGCTGATAATACCAAGGAAGAGAAACTAAAAATTTCTTAGTTGAAAGCCTTTCTTTCTCAATGAGTTTTTCAACTACTCTTGGTCATAGGGTGGCGTACCATAATAATCTATATAGATCAATCCGCATCGATTAATGGATCCATATTTCTTAGAGTGAATTATCCATAAACTTCCAACTACTGCAATGATGATGACTCGAACCCAAGATTTCTTGATTGACAGAACGCATCTTGCCACTTGGCTGTTAGCATGGTGGTTATCATTCCTTGTCTGTATTCAATATGTATGGTTTTAAACTAAACAAGATTCAGTTTCATCTGGTTATACTCATATTATTTCTTTGGAGTGAAATTTACAGATAAGTTGATGGGAGTTGGCAAGTGAAGGATGCTTGAAAGTATTTCTTAGATACTTCTCTCACAAGAATTTTATAAAGCGGTCCATGTTTATTTCCGAAAAAATCAATGTTAATGGGAGAGATATATAGGTAATTATGTGCTAAGTTACTAATATGACATCTAAGTGGCAAGACGCTCTGCCTTAAGGCCTTCTCTCACTTAGAGAGGGTGAGGTAATGGGTTCGAGCCCTCACATCGCCCTTGAGAGCCCAACCGAATGGGGGTGGTTCTGGGAAGTGACCCATCATCGGGATCTCATCCGCCCTTTTTATTATCAAAAATAAGAAAATGTACTGCGTATATTTAGCTTGACAATAAGCATATCAATGAAGTACAGCTTTTCCATAAACATGTGCCTTCTGCCTTGTGTTTGTGTTTCCGTTTTGGATTTTATGCTTTGAAGGACCTAAGGACTTTGAGTTAGCTTTTGTATAAACCTGTGGTTTGCTCCTGCTTTTATGTTTTTTTTTTTTTTTTTCTGGATTTTCTATTTGAAGAATTGTAAAGAATTTTCATCAAAGGATAGGTAGAACAATTTTCTACTTAACTGTTTATATTCTCTGCCCATTTCTGTCTAAAATAAGGTAAGATTGGCATCTGCAATTACTTAAATTGATCTTACCTTTTTCATCGTTGTCTTTTCTGGTTGTGTTTATCAGTAATAGTTGTACAAACATACTAATAAATGGGTTTTGTTTTCTTATTAGTATAATTAGTGTCCTTATTGTTACCGTTTATTCAGAAAATGTGAACAAAATTGATGAGAGGGGGAGACTTTTTTGAAAAAAAGAACCCAACCTGAAATTTCGTACATCAGATAGCACAACATGTTTAATCATCATTACACACGACCACAAAATTACATTTATTTCAGAAAACCATTAATGCAAACACAAACCATAAATAAACATATGTTACTCAAACATACCTTATTTTAGTTCACTCACATCCCAACCTCACAAATTACCACTTTGACCAAACCAAAGCAGTACTACATATAAAACACTAAAATATTACCTTATTTCACTTTCACTCGTGTTTAAGCTACTCACTCATCACAAGCCTCCCAAAGCTTGTGTTCTTTATTTCTCATCACACACTCAAAAGCAGGCCGAGACCCTCTTATTCAATCACACAGATGGGTTACTTCTTTGGCCCCTCAGGACAATACTCGGGGGTTACAGTGGGAGAACCTGTTTCCCAATCCTCTTTGACATCGGTAATTTGGACCTTTTTATTCATTCCAAGGCTCTCTATGAAGCTATATTTCTCCAGTTTTGGACAACCTTTGACTTTAGCATTTTGTAAACCGGGCAGCTTGACTCCAACAGTTGTCAACTCAGGCAGTTCTAGCAGATGCAACTCGTGCAAGTTCTGCAATTTATGGTCTTCAGAAGACTTACATTTGAACAAGGTCTTTAACTTATCACAGAACTTGACTTGGAGTTTCTCAAGCTTTTCTGGTAGCTGGGGTGAAGAGAAGACATATTCAAGAATTGGGCAGCAATCTAGATACAACTCTGTGAGGTTCTTGAAGCACTGATCTTGGACCTTGTTGTTGTACAAGCTCTTCAAGATGGGAAGGTTTGAAAGCCATAAAAGGTTGAAATTTCCACCCACTTTGATAGCTTTCTCTTCAGAAAATATGGACACAGTGTTGGGACATCTCTCTAGCCACAAGCCTGTCAATGCCTCCATATTGTCAACTCCAATATCTGCCACACTCGTTAAAAAGTCATCTTCAATGAAAGATAAACAATCAACTTTCTTTAAGGCATCCTCAAGGTCATCAGGGCACTTTTTGTATCCGCGGATCTCCAGAAATTTCTTGCTGGTTTCAGGACAACAGATAGTCTTGAAGTAGATGTCTTGGAAGAAACGGTCATCTCTTTGACGATAGATATCTTCATCTTTGCCATTTTTGGTTGAAGGGCACACAAAAATACGAAATTTTTCAAAACACTTGTCCCATATCTTAGAATTTTCCTTTAGAAATTTGAAAATCTTTGTACCATTCACCGAAATCGATGGTCTGGGCATGGAGACAGTATCCAGAGTTCCTGGAATGTTGAAGAAGCCACATTCTTCCCAGTTTAGATCATCCGGTAGGCGCTTGATCTTGTTCCACTCGAGTTGTTGAATGCCTGTCAAGTTGGGCAGACGAAGCTTCTTCAGATTAATCAAGTTCGAGATCAAATAAGGGAATTTCTTGACTTGCATCCCCCACAAATCAAGATTTGTTAACTGCAGAAGCTTTTCAATTGGCAATTCATCTAAGCTCAAGCGGTTTTTTGACTTAAGTTCTCCGAGGTTGCTAGGATTCTGAAGCAATGATTGAGGCACAACTGCAGTATCTGAAAGATTCAAAACCTCAAGCAACGTAAGTTTCTCCAGCTGTGGCTTTGTGTCCAAGAACAAACAGCTGCTCAATGAGAGTTTCTTCAGATTGGTGCAGTCGGTGAAGTCGGATAACAGAACAATTGAGGTTCCAGATAGGTTGAGAGTATGGAGTTTACTCATATGCTTCAAGGATTTAGCTTCAGGCTGTTGTTGTGACTGATTTGCACCACACAGATTAAACTCCTCAAGTTTTGACAGTTCGTTCAAAGGTGGAAGTCTATTCAACTTGGTGCAGTTCTCTAGTAAGAGTTGAGTGAGGTTGCCAAGATTCGAGAGGTCAGGCAGGCTTTCAATCGGAGTTTCAGAGAGGTTGAGTTTCTGAAGAAGAGTCATCCCTGCAAAGACACTTTGGTCTCCGACTTCTTTCAGAACCTTACAACCTGAGAGATTCAGATCTTCAAGCTTGGTAAGCTCATTCAAGCTTGGCAACTTCTCAAGCTTCTTACAATCTGGTAGCAGAAGTTGGCGCAGCTTTAACGATTTCGACAGGTGATCTGGTATTTCTTTCAATTCAAAAGCTCGCGACATATCAAGTATCTCAAGACTTGTTAGTCCTTCCATTTCTGGGAGCTTTTCCAAGACCGGACAATCGATAAGCAAGAGCTGGCGAAGGTTGCTGAGGTTGGAGAGTGATGGAAGAGCCTTGAGTCGAGTATTCGACAAGTTAAGACTTTGGAGGCATCTCAACTGGCTGAAGCTAACATTAGACATATCTTCCAGAGACGACATATGAGAAAGATCAAGCTCCTCAAGGCTAGGTAGCTTGTTAAAGCTTGAGGGTAGACGACTGATTTGGGTTCTAGACAGGTCAAGGATTCGAAGGGCTGTCTTATTTTGTAAGCTTGGCTCATAAAATTCCCTCAACTTTTCAGCACCAGGTAGCTCAAGGACTTGGAGAATAGACAGTTGGTCTAGCTTGGGGACTCTGGTTATTTCAGTACAACCTTTTAGAGTGAGCCTAGTGAGTCCATGAAGATTGTGAAAAAATGGTAAAGGTGCTATTTTGGCTTGGGAAAAATCAAGCACTCTAAGACTCTTAAGGGGTCCGAAGTTTTTGTCTCTAAATACTGTCAAAGAGGAAACACCAGCCATGTCAAGTACCTGAAGCTCTGTAAATGCTTTCAAATTTGGGATTTCAGCCAAGCAAGAACACCCTCTAAGGATGAGCCACCGAAGTTGAGTCAAATTTGAGAATGTCTTTGGTAGATACTTGACCTGGATTCTAGAGAGGTTGAGGTTGCGAAGTTGAGACATGTTCTCAAACAGATCACCTGGGAGATCCTTCAAGGATTTGGCACCAGAAATCTCCAAAACAGTCAAAAGATTGAGTTCTTTGATGGAATCAACGTCGCTCTCCAACACATCACAGCCTCTGAGCACCAGTATTCGAAGCTTGGATAGAGGACAGTCTCGAAAAAGTTTCAAGGATTTCAACCTAGGATTTATCAAAACAAGCGTTTGGAGTTCTTTCATGGGCTTGAAAAAGGTTTCAGGAACCTCTCTACAAAGACGATTTCCATGGATAAACAACGTGGAGACCATTCTCCACTTGTTACGTCCACACATTGTTTTTATCATACCATCCGCAACCGTGATCCTCCCAAGACCACCTTGCCAATCTTTATCACCACCTCCTCCTCCTCCAGACAATGCGTCGGGCAATCCCAACATCGCAGTCTCATCGAACCCCAAGCGCCTGAGATCAGGGACTTTGAACGCCACTTCTTCCATTGTGATGAAATCGCCGTCTTCAACCTTGAGCAGGCTACGGTCCACAAGTTGCTTCATAACGCGGTACCCTTCTTCGTAAGCCTTCTCAACAGAGTTAAAACAGTCCAGATAATCCTCCATGATCCAGTGAGCTATCAACTCGTTGTAGTGGACGGTGGCATTGTTGATGCTAAAAAAGAACTTCTTGCTATGCCAACAGCACTTGATCAAGGCCTCATCCTTGCTCGGCAACAAGTCATAAACAGAACCAACTAAGGATGCCCTCATCTCCTCTGCCTCTTTGCATTCAGCTGCTTTTTTCAAAGCCTTTTTTAATGGCACAATACTGGTGGTAGTGGTACCATCGTTTTCAACAATATTATAGTACTTAAACACTTTTCCTACCAAAACAGCCACTGAAGCCGGCAGCCGAAGTTCATCCCCGGCATCTTTGAAAATGTTTGCTTCATCAAATAGCTTCTTAATGGTTTCTTCATTGTTCTCGGAACCTTTTGTTTTCGCACTCTTCCCCAACAACGTCAGAAACTCGGTTTTCTTCAAAGGCTCAATCAGAAACTCATGATGACCATGATCGTCAGATCTTGCCTGAGCTATATCACTTCCTCTTCTAGTGACTAAAACCTTTAATAAGTGCCTTTTCTCTTTGCTCATCAAATTCTTGAGACATTCAACTTCAGAGAGGATTTTATTAGTGTCCATATTCTCAGGAGCACAATCCAGAGTCAGAAGAACATATCTGCTTGTTTTCTCTCCGGTTATCATTTCCTTTAGCTTCTCTTCTATATTCTCCTTTAGCACCTTCTTCTTCTTCTTCTCCTCCTCCTCCTCCTTGCCGCCGCCGCCGCCGCCTTCGTTTGACTCCGAATCATCGTCTTCAAAACCTCCTTCAGTGGAGGGAAGCACAGATAACTGACGAGCAAGGTCCTCATTAAGGGACCTGATCATGTGATCATGATCATCATATTTTTTGTTGAGAGAGAGCCAAAGAGTGCCGCCAAATGAGTTTTTCTCCGGATCACGGGAACGTACGTGCTCGGTTAATATTTCTTTGGATATCTCTCTCGCCGTCCATGTTTTGCCAACTCCAGCTTCCCCAACAAGTACAACTGTAGTGGTATTTCTATCTTTTAAGCGGTCTACAGCTTCTTTCATCAGCCCAAAAAAAAAAAAAAAATCAACAACAGAATCATGTTTAAACGAAAAAAAAAAAGAAGATAGAGATAAACATTAGTTCCGGCAAGCACACGCCTGATTTGCATTTTTTTCTTTTTTTTCTTCACACAATTATTTGAATATATATATATATGTGTGTGTGTGTTTTTTTAATATCATTTCCTCTTTTATCTTTTTTACTTTTTGTTTGTTTTTTGTTGTTGTTTTATTTTCATCGCAGAAACATAAGATGCACAAAAGTCATTAATTTGCATACTTTCTACTATTTAAAGGAACGCATTTGTACCCGTTTAAGAAATTGTTATATACAGTTCGTTTCATATATGCACAAAGAAAATATGCTAAAGCATTGAGAATTATTATTATTAATTATTTATTTATTTTTGGCTGAGAAGTGTTGATCAAAAACATTTTGTACCAAATATGAAAGTAAAGTTTATTATCTAAACCATAAGGAATAATTACCAGACCATTTTTTCCCCCCTCTTAAGCATAATATCTGTGTACGTAAAAGTAATATTTGATGGTACACGGACAAATGAGTATCTCATTAAAAATGATATTGATGCATGAACGGCAAGTAACATCAAAATTTATAAGGTGGTTCTGGTGCCACTTGACACTTTTTCTTTTTTTCCCCCCAAAACAATTTCCTTTTAATAATGAGACCCCTTTTTAGAATTTAAAAGTGTAACATTCTGTTGAAACACACATTTTAATTTTTTTTTTCAAAATTGATCATTAAAAGAAGTCTATTGAATTTTTTTTCCTCATATATATTAGTTTAAATTCTTCACTCATTTGTCTTCTTGGCAAAAACTCGCTTCGTATAATATATTAGCTTTAATGAAAAGAAGATAGATGGAACAAATTTCAAAGTATTAATCTATTTTCTTTCTTCTTCTTTTTTCCCCTAATCCTCTATAAAAAGTTGGAGTTCTTGAGTTAACCCTTTTTTTTAAAGGGTTCTTGAAGAAATTTCAGAAGCCTTATATTAAATATTTGAAGTTTAGAGAGATTGTGATTTTAGGGTTCTTTAGCTAATTTTCATATATAATAAACATTAAACTAAATTTTTAGGCTTAGAGAAATCATAACAGACCCTATTCATTTAAATTGTTAGGAATTTAAAAGTCACTATATGTTCGTTCATGTCATTTCAATATATGTATATACATATATAATATAACTTCGTCCATGATTAAAAAAATTATTGTTGCAATTTTTTTAGGTTTGTTTCTTAAGAGATGTGTTAAGAAAGAAAACTATATATATACCTATGAGGAAAATTTTTATTTAAGAAGAAAGATTTTAATTTTTTAATAGTATTTGTGTCCATTTGTGTTATTTCGTGTAATGCTAATTTTGTCAATATTAACTATTTTTAAATGAGAGGTGAGGAGAAAAAATAGAACAAATTATAAAAACATAAAGGAGAAAATTTTCACTTCTAATTATTGTTATCTACAGAGTAGTTTGAATTTGATCTTTATAAGGTCCAAAGGTAATCCAAGAAAAATTGGAAAATGTCAAACATATAACCTTTTTTTCTAAATTTATATCTGAATATTGATATGACTTTTAAGTGCCAAATAATGAGTGCGGATTAGTAAAGACATAATAAATAAGTATCTGATTTTTTAAACATAATTTGTTAATATATATATATGGGTTGCCAATCCGGTAGGTATTTTTTTTTTTTTACCTATATGTAGGTATTTTTTTCTAGCCATTGGATCATCATCTAACAATGATCTAACGGCTAAAATGAGATGCATGAAAAGATGTGCATCATTAATACTTTTTCTCTCTTCTACTTTTTAATATAAAAAAATGTGCAAAAAAATTTTTGATTGGCCTAATTGATACCTATGCATAGGTAAAAAAAAAAAATACCTACTGGATTGGTGCCCATATGTATATATATAGCATTACTCTATAAATAAAAAAGAGAATGTGAAATCCTTCAAAAAACAAAAAGAAAAGACAATGTGAAAGGGTTTAGTAGAAGATTATTTATTTATGGATAATGTTTGGATACCAATAATTATATAAATTTTTAATACCGACACACGTGTTATATGATTTATTACAATTCCATTTGATGTAATATTATCATCAAGTGAATACTAACAAATTATATGTTACATGTTGTTAATAAAAACTTTGGTACAATAATTGAACCGTAACATTATCCTTTCTTTATTTATTTCTTTCTTTGATCTCCTCATCTCTATTTTCCCGTCCTTTCCTCAATGTTTAAAATAATATCTTTTAGTAATTAAAAAAGAATTCAAGTTGCAGTCGGAGAGAGATAAAGACATCTTAAGTCTCCTGTTTTAGTACAGACTTACCAAATTGTTAATTTCTATGAAAGACTTAAATTGATGCACAAGGAATAAGCTAAATTTAGTTTTTATATCAAGTAATCTAACTAATTAATTTTATATATTTGGCGTATGTAAATGGAAAAAAAAGAAATCCACTAAAAAAAAATTAAAAAAAAAGGTTGAGGAAATAATGGTATTCATGAACTTAATCAAAAGGTTAATTAATCCCAAGAGAAGCTAATTAAGATCAACAAGATGATGTGATTTAAAAATTTAAAAAATCTTGTAAATGTTCACTGACTTGCGCGTGCACTATAATACGAACTACCAGAAACACATGAAAACAAAAAGAGAATAGAGATAAAACATGAAAGCTACTACAATTATACATGAACAAAGGTTATATATATAAGTAGTAGAAACCTGTTGGTGGCGGTGGGTGCTGCTGCTGCGACGGCAAAGCCGATGAAGGTGCTGGCGGCTGCTGCCGCGGTGGCGAAGCCGATGAAGGTGCTGGCGGCTGCTGCTGTGAAGTCGATGATGATGGTGACGGAGGCCGCTGCTGCGAAGTCGACAGAGGTGGCGGCTGCGGCTGCGACTGCTGCAAAGTAGATGATGGTGGCGGCTCCTGCTGCTGCTCCGAAGCCGACGGAGGTGGCGGCTGTGGCCGCGGCTGCTGTTGCTGCAAAGTCGAGGATGGTGGCGGCTCCTGAGCCTGCTGCTGTGAAGTCGATGACGGTGGTGGAGGCTGCGGCTGCTGCAAAGCGGATGATGGTGGTGGTGGCGCCGCCTGCTGCTGTGAAGTCGATGATGGTGGCGGTGGCGGTTGCTGTGAAGTCGGTTCTGATGGCGGCTGCTGCGAAGGTGGCGGCTGCTGCTGCTGCGGTGGAGATGATGCCTCCGGTGGTTGCTCCTGCGGCGGCAGAGGCATTCTGAATGTTGAATGCTGAAATTAGTTCAAAGCAGCTCTCAAAGGATCTCTTCACACCAAAATAACTATATTTATGAATTGACGCATGCTCTTCCTCTCCGTCTTTGCATATGCACATATATATATAGTATTCCGTCCTCCTAATATGAGCACGCAACTAATTAATATTTAGTTTTCAGTTATTGTACTTTATTCGGATACTTTTCTGAAAGCAAAATATATCTAAATTGGATTTGTGATAAGAGTAGTACTACTACTGCTACTAACTCTAATTCATTTTTTTTTCTTTTTAACTAATTAATTAAATTGTAATTATGCAATTGGGACACACCAATGGCAAAGCATCTACTTTTTCCAAATCTACTGTTTGATATTCAATCCTTAGCATTGTAAAAAGCAAAGAGTAATAGCTATTTGTTCGTGGCTAAATCTTTCTATTCTTAGGTAGTTTTGGGAAAAAAAAAAAGGGTAAGAGTCATCCAAACATCATATGTACATATTTGCTTTTTCTGTTTTCTTCTTCTCTTTTTCTCTTTGTTTTCGTACGGAAGATTCACCCGTTTGCCAAAATAACCGGCTTTACAAAAAGGTAGCTACCATTTGTTGGGTACTATACCATCTACCAATAAGCTATCTCAAACTTGTGCATGACAAAAAAGTGTCCATGGAAGTACCCAAAAGAAATTAAATAATTAAATAAATGATTGATGCTCGAAATTCAGTACTTTCAACAAAATGTATGAAGAAAGACTCATATAATTTTTTTTACATAAAAAGAATTAAAGAAGAAACATTGTCCGTTTTTTATAGTTCATCATGATTTATGCATGATGCTTTTTTACTTTTATTAAGTCCCTTAAGCACTGCTAATTAATATATTGTGATAATTTATAAATAAATCAAATTTAGTAATTTATAAATAAATCTATATATTCTCCTATTAGCTATATGCGTGATTAGCTAGCTAGCACTGTTATTTACGAATCCCTTTATTCCTTCGAAGAAAAATTTATATCTATACATAGACACACTAAAATAACATTAGTCAAACTAAAATGGTGTTGCTTGTAAACAAAATTCTTAATTTAAAAACTGACGGAGTGCCAATTCAACATAGGACAAATGCCTAAAACCGTTAAAAATATATATTAACCTTCGTTTGAAATTTTCAAGAAGTGAAAGAAATCAGCTTCATGATGATGTGGTAGACCCACTTTACTGATTAATATTTAATTATCTCCTTTAATCAGGAAAAGTTAATACTAAAGTTACAAAGAATGGAAATACGATAGAACCTTTGCCTCATAAGAAGTAAAGAATCTCTTTCATAGCGATGACAACATCATTGCTAAAAAAAGAATCAACCACTACACTTGAACTACGTCATTTTCAAAAAAAGTGATATTTTTGAACTCTCACATTATATCATTAAAAATTGACGTGATTGCATGTTCTATCACGTCGTTTCTGCAGAAAGCGACGTGGTATATTATTTTATTTAATATCACGTTATTTTTTACAAAAACGACGTGGTAAGGACCTATACTAGCCATTTCATCGATCCGCGCCCACAAAAAATACTCCATCACGACCGTCCATTCAAAACAATCAGACCCACTAAATCGTCCCCCAACCCCAATTAGAACAAAACCAAAATTTTCAATATCTTCTCATTCAAACTCTACACATTTCGAATTTCAGGTATGTACCTCTCTTTTATTTCAGTTTCTTCAATTTTTAGATTTTAAAAAATTTATGTAATAGTCTTTTTTTATCTCTTAGATGCAGATTATTGAGATTTCCGATCATCATCGACAATGCTGAGACGCAAAAAGGGAGACAAGAGAGGAGCGAAACAACACCATAAGGGTTTGTGCAATGGATCACGAAGTCAGTGATTTGGCGTTTGGTTCGTAGAGGTGGTGTGAAGCATGCGTATTATTAGTCTAATCTACGAAGAGACTCGTGGGGTGATTAAGATTTTTTAGAATACTGTAACCTACAACGATCGAGCACGCGGCGGAGCATGCAGGGAAAGGAAGACGACACATACCACGTCGCTTCCTGGAAGAGTGACGTGGTGTCCTCCCAAAAGCGACGTAGTAAGACCATAATAATTGATAATTTGTGGCCTACCACGTCGTTTTCTATACAAGCGATATGGTAAGCTATATACTACATCGCTTTCTATACAAGCGACGTGGTAAGCTAATATACTACGTCACTTTTTATACAAGCGATGTGGTAGGATAAAATATCAAGCGACGTAGTATGACATGGAACTACCAGGTCTCCTGTTTCTACATCGCTTATGGAGCGACGTGGTTTATCTAACACACCGCCTTATAAGTGATGTGGAAAATATTTTTTGTAATAGTGCGTGTGGCACAATGTTCTCTCCTTCCCGGGAAAATATCCATGCATGCATCATTATTCCTAAAGTCTGCAAGCATTACCTTCAATTAACTCTATAATGTTTTCTTTTCTTTTACAGGAAAAAAAAAATGAAAGAAAAGACAATGTTTCTTTTTCCTTTTTGTTTTAACGAGTTGTTTTTGGTTTATTTGGAAGATACAATTCGCACAATGTACATCAGATTGCCTTTACAAAAGTTGTGCTATATACTCGCCATCCGGATTTGCTTACCACATAAATGCCTACCAATTTATAGCTTTTCTAATAAACTTATGCGTGGCAAAATAAAAGTAGAATCAAAGTATCAAAAAAGAAAAGAAAAAGGATAGGTAGCATTAACTATTATTCTAGATAATACAGATGCGAAGAAAGACTCACAAAAATTGAGGGAAAGTACAATTTGGTTCCATTAGTATGCCACGTACGTGATTCATGCATTGCTGCATTTCTTTCCATATCGCTAACAAGTTTTTACACTAATGATTATTTCTTAATTTTATAGATATCACTAGTTGATTCCATTCAAAAATTAATTATCATATGCAAGCTAGAACTTAGGTCCTAACCCTTCATTGTTGAATTAGCATAGAAACAGTGAACTTTAGAGAGTTGAACATGTTAAGACAACTAAATATACACATTAGTACGTACTATAAAATTTATGGTAGGGAACGAAAATTTTAATATTAAATAGTCAAGTACTTTCTTAATAATTAAATAAGTCTTTAATATACTTTGTTACGTATATATTGATGAATCACCTTTACGAGCGAGAAGACAAAAGAAAACAGGGAGAAAGCAACACGCTATGTACATATTCATTTTTAGGTCCTTTTGTTTTTCGTCCTAATCAAAGTAAGAGGCAACCACATATGCTTGTAGTCTCAAATATTTGGCATCCAAATTGAGCAAAGAACATTAATTATTAGAAAAGTTAAAAAGAGACAGAAGCAGAAACTAACTCTAGGCCCAAAAGTTCGTAAGAAGTTCCTATCTTGTTGGAGAAGGAATATTCTTGTGAAATTAAGCATAAAAGCGGTTTCAGTTAAAATATGATCCTAATTATTACATTCCGAAAATTTAATTATAACATGTCGTAATGTTAACCGTCTTGACCCGAATAAGTAAGGCGCATTCATCTCTTAACATGCTAACCTAGACATGGTTAATTCCCATATATATGATCACCCATATTGTGTTTGTTTACGTCCCATTGGTACCATAATTGTCCTTGTCTATTTTTGTTGGGCTTTGTACAGGAATACCCCATTTTTGGGGTTACTCAAATATAGATACCCCTTTCTAGCTTTACGAACAGAAATATCCCTTTTTATTATTTGTATTTCTTCAATAACAAAATTACCTTTTGATCTCCCGCTGCCTCATTCTCAAACCGAGGATGTAGTGTTGTCGGAGCTTGAGCAAGGCCAACGGAATCCGACCATATATTCTGTTTCTGATAAGGACCACGACCTTCAATCTGTGGAGCGCCGAAATCAAAGCTGGTAAATCGCCGGAGAAATCATCACCGTTTGAGAAGATGGATTTGAGATTAACGAGGCTTGGAAAGATCGGGGACTCTGCCATTGATGGAGTTTCCTTTGTTGAGAACAGAGAGATTTCCAAATCGTTCAAGATCTTTCCTTGAAATCCATTTTTAATCAACATAGAAGTTTGTCGTTTTTACTGGAACTAAAATTCCTCAAACATTATTGTCGACCACAAAGTGCTCCAGAAAAGACTAATATGATTGGCATAAATGGAATAACATAATTTTATTTTTTTAAAAACAAGGGCATAAATATTAACCAAACTATAAAAGGGATATTTAGTAACGCGGGGTGCCAAGAAGGGGCACCCAGCGTAGTTTCCCCATTTTTGTTCTTAGGCACGAATCATGATGAATTATAAAAAACTGATAATGTTTCTTCCTCAATTTTTTTTTTTTTTTAATGTAAAAAAAAAATTAGATGAGCCTTTCTTCATACATTTTGTTGAAAGTACTGAATTTCGAGTATCAATCATTTATTTATTTAATTTCTTTTGGGTACTTCCATAGATACGATTTTGTCATGCATAAGTTTGAGATAGCTTATTGGTAGATGGTAGTAAACCCAACATATGGCAGCCACCTTTTTGTAAAGCCAGTTATTTTGGCGTACATATGATGTTTGGAAAAAGCAATTTCTATTTCTAATTAAAGTTATACTAGAAAAAGATATGTAAATCTAGTTTTTGCAAACTAATCAGAGTCAATTAATTGTGCTGTGATGCCTAATATCTCGATCGTGCCTGTCTAATATTACGATCATGCCCGTGCTCTCGCTCATGCTAATCCAAGTGGTTATTAATAGTGATGTGTACTAGGTACACACGTATAATTATATTCTGTTGTGCCGTCTCATTTTGACACATAGCAAGTGATATTGTAGGTAAGTTTTATTAAATATCTAAATCAAAATATTTAATTTTATATATATATTGATTTTATATATTAAAAAATGACAATTCATCTGCCTATCAACGTGATATTAAAAGATAGTACAGTAATTGAAATCCTTATGGTAAAGTAATAAGGCTAACAATTACACATGTAAAACCAGGACTTTGCGTTTTAATTAATAAATTTTTATAGAACTACTTTCACTTGAATGAGGGATAGAACCCCTTAATTTCACTAAAGTTTTGTTAAATCTCTATGTACGCCGTGCAAACTCATTCATTAATTAAATTACATTAATTAATACAGACTTCACATTAACTGATTTGTTAATTGTTCCTTTTTTTAATCAAAATTGTATAATTTGAGGAATGGGATCCTCTCTCTCAAATCCTGTCCCAATACTCTCTGTCCCTTTGCTCCTAATCCTATTAAATCTTGTTTGTGAAATGAAAAGAAAATATAGGAGCTGCTAGAAAGAAACTTTTGATGCACCTTCTTCCTTAGTGAGTCATTTAAAAAATATGTCCAAATTTTAGGCCCAATTTAAGTAAATATCATTTTGTCAAATATTACAGTAAAATGTCTGGTATATATGTTTATATACCAAGTGTAAAATTTTATATATTAAGTATAAAAAATTATATACCCAGTATATTTCAGTACAATAACAGAAATACCAAATGTAAAAAATATATATACACGGACATTTAGCTATAAAATTTAAAATATGGACATCTACTTAATCAAATTTAAAATATTAGTTATCTACCTAAATTTCTCAAATTCCTTTGAAGTTTCGGCAATATGATAGAAAATTGGGCTTTCGAGCCAAATGGCCGAATTTTAGAGCACTATTTAATAAGTGGCCATTTTCAAATGTTATTAAAATAATGGCCAAATTTTAAAACATTTGAAAAATAACTATTTTTTATATTTAATAAATCCAAAAGATTGATTTATTTTTAAAAAATTGATTTATTTTGTATAAAATTGATTTATTTTTTTAAAAATAATTAAACTAAAAACACCTATTTATGAAAATTAAATTATGAAACAGTTATTTATTAAATACGTGTAAAAACCAGACATTTTTCAATTTTATTTTAAAAAAAATGACATTTTTGACAAACACTCTAGAAAATTTCTAGATAAACATACATGTTTTTGCCTTTCGGCCGAATATAGTTTTAGTGGGTGGCTAGTTATCCCATCACTAACTTGCCGCTTGAAATTTGGGCTTTTTAGCCAAATGGCCGTTTTTTAAACACTTTAACAAATGGTCGAATTTTAAAAATTATTTGAATTTTTCATATTTGATATATCAAAATATATTGGTTTATTTTGTATAAAATTGATTTATTTTTAAAAAATAGATCAACTGAAAAAAGGGCCATTTATTAATTAAAAAAAAACTATAAAACAACCGTTTGTTAAGTAGGTGCAAGAAAGGACTATTTTTTAAATTGATCTTTAAAAAAAAAAAGACACTTCTTGTAAATACGATCTTGAAAACTTTCGGATATCCTTTAATCTGATTGTTTATACTCACTAAGATCTAATTGCCTTTTTCTTTTAGTATTTTTTGCAGTTAAAAAGTTTCTACCTATCCATGCTAGATAGGATTAAATATTGTAGTACGTAGTTTGAGAATTTGAGAGAACCTTAAAGACAAGTCTCACGTACCATTCCTCATGTTTTTGATTTTACATTCATTTGTTCTAAACAAGGGCCTTAAGTGATTTTAACTTGGTGGACAGATGTCCTTTCAGCAGCAAAGGGACAGGAACTTGGGACAGATCTAAATAGTGGATTAAGTGCCAATTGGATCAATGAATGAGATTTCTTAAAGATTGGCTATACGCCGATTGCATTTGCCCACATGACTATTCTGGGTTTTATTTCAGAATTTCAAGTTTCATTGTTTTATCAAGATCTGTGTCGGTACTTGATTTCCATAGTACTATTTTCAACTCCTAATCATCCATTGGAGGTTGTATATTATGGATTTGCTAGCCTGGCAATATATATATATATATATAGATATGTGTGTGTGCATTTTTTTCTTTTTTATTCTTTTAAGTGAAATGGATGATCAGAAACAATATTTTTATTTTTAAGGACATTTTTTTTACCATTCATTTTACTTTAGAAATAAAATAAAAAACACAAATGTCACCAAAAAAAACCCAATATAATCGGAAAGAGTTGATCTCAAAAGTTAGGGCTACTAGCCTTGTTGCAAGTCCAACCTGTCTTCTTATTATAAATACTATAGAATTCTCCCTAACTTCAGGCCTACTCTAAAAATATAGAGGGAGAAGAGAAATAAGAACGAACTTGCTACAAAGGAGAAAGCTCATCGATCGAGTTAGCCTTGTATTCCTTCGCAGCTACTGGGAATCACACAGATTATAATAGAGAAGTATAAAATTAAAAAGGAAATTATTGATCGATCACTACAAAGTCATATGTCATTATTATGTTTCTCTTAATTAATTACAGCTACTTTTCCACGATGAGTTTTGCTCTGGCGTGACCCTCATTGATCTGAAACTGATCTCCCAACCCAAAATGAGCCATCAACAACCAGACGAAAGTAATAAGCTCCCCACCTTTACTCACTTGCTGGGCATGACTTTCCGGACGACAGTGACTCGCCGCATACGACAACATCTCAACCCAAACTTGGCTCAGTATCTTCCACTTCTCCTCCTCAAACTCCTTAAGCTCTTTGGCCAATATACAAGCATCAAACAACACTGACTTACTCCTATCACCCTTCACCGTCACCGGCTTAACATCCGTGTTCACACCAAGAATGTTCTTGCACGCCGGCGTCTCGTCCCTTGGCCCGTTCCCTCTGCGGACAAAGAACTTCTTTGCTTCCTCGCTCGTGTCCCGGAACCTAATTTGCCCTATCCCGGCCACCGCGGACATCATCGTCGGCTGTAACGCCAAGAGATAGAGCATGTAATCAGAAAGTACCTTACAGAATTCGTAGTATCGACGGCATTCAGCATTTTTGTCAACCTTATTGGCTTCGTCCTGATAACAGAGCTCGGTAGCAATGTGCCATAACAAGAGACTCTCATCGTAAGTGACCTCTTCAATGTAAGGAGTTAGCTTCCTTAGATCGCCTTTATCACTTTTAATTACTTCCTGAAGAACATAAGATCCTTTGGCTTCGCAGATTCTTTTCGCGATTTCAGCGTCCTCAGCATCGATGGCCTTCGTCCTAAGCTCATCAAAGATGAATTTCCATAGATCTTTCCTCATTCGAGTTCTTCTGGCGTACCTCAATTCATCTATAAGGCTCCTCGCACCCAAATAGTTAACAATTTTGTCAAATCCCTTGTTCAAATACTTGAGGACTTTAACATAGACCAAAATTATTTTCTTCCAAAAACTGTGGGTAATATTTCCCTCATTGGGAAATTCCTCCAACCGTTCTCTGAGACAATATGTTATGAAATTGTACCCTAATATGGACTCTGACCACCGCCGAAATAGTGCAGCTCTTACTTTCTTTTTAAACCAATTTTCTTTGGATTCAGACCAATTTGGTCTCTGCTGATAGAGGAAGCGTTCAAACAATTTCGACACAAACGAACGCCTTATTATCGGATACTTTTGCATTCCAACTACAGTCCAATCCGAGAAGACGACCATAAAAAGAGCAATCCCATCGAGAACAATGGCCCCAAAAAGCAAAGTGTAAGTAACTCTTACATCAAACTTCTGGTAATCCTCCTTGCCAGCGGCGAAGAAGAGCCCGAGAGCGGACACTGTCGAAGCAAACGACACGAAACGGAAGACATAGCCTTTTGTTGTATGAACAACGATGACCTTGGTGTAGAGAGCTTCGTAGATGAAGTTGAGCTCAACCTCCAAGACCCTGAAGGCGTCTCGGGGCGATCTTCTCATGAAAAACTCGCGGCTCTCGTTGCGCTCTCGGAAGCTGAAGATGGAGTCTACAATTAGGCCTCTGAAGATGTTGAAGAAATGGTAAGCGTAGGTGACAATCTCAATCTCCTTCAGTTTGCCTTCTTTCACGTCTTTGCTGAAGGCTTTCGACTCGGTATCTGGTTCCGGCGTCATCTGAATCCTCGTCGGAAGTCTGGCCTCTCTCTTGGACGAGTACTCCTCCATGAGCTTTGCGTAGTTCGGACCCGGGTCTGGTTTTGGGAGAAGGGATTCCCGGAAGCTGTTTAAGCTGGCTAAGTAGAGAGCGCGAGTTCGTTCGGTGTACTTGATGATTCCGCCGAGGAACATCAGGGCCGTCGGAATCCAGAGACTGTTCCCGGGGACGGTCTGGATGAAGACGTAGGCAGTAGCCAAAACCTGTAATTTGGAGTGAGCTTGCAGTGAATTTATCAATTTTTGGAGGTGGAAAAAAGGGGAAAAAAAAAGGTGTTGTATCAACTTAGGACTCAGCTTCGTAGTTAGTACTAATCTTAACTAATTAAATTTGGCACCTACCACGTAAACATGTTGTGTATTTGACACATTATTATATGGGCTCAATATATTGTATAATGAGAGTAAAAATACTATTAAATTTCATAATAAAATTGAAGTTAATACCTTAACAAATGAGCAATACTATGTAGCATCAGTGATACTTAATATTACAGTAATATATCAATATGTTACTGGTGATTTTAATTAATAAACTGAGATTCACATAGATCCCATTTAAATTATAATTATAATTAGCCAATAACAAATTAATATATCACGTGGTATTATGCATTATATGATGTCCTGTATCATTATTCTAGTAAATACTTCCAAAAGAGTAACAAACTTACCAAAAAGTAGTGTTGTAAACCGAAATTCATTCGAGTGTGAGCACCACCAAGTAAAAACTAAGGCCAAGCCTTTTTAACTCTTTTTGCCCTATTTTGTTTTTGTCTAATTTCGTCCCATTTTCAATTAGATTAATCTATAATTGGGTTTAATTGAAATTCTACAATTAACTTGGGCTGAAAAAATGTATAGAGCCTATATAGTTTTTATGCTAAACATAAAGATATTGTAAATATTATTTGGCTTATTAGCATCATTGGTCCCTAAGCTTTTGCTGTCTTGGCACATTGGTCTTCTATCTTTTTATTTTGGTATTTAAGTCCCAGACTTTTAGTTTATGTCCAGCACTAGTCTTTGAGCCGAAATCTGTTAACTTTTCTGTTAAATGTCATATGATAGGCACCTAACTAAATTTTAAAAAATTAAAATTTTTCAATTTTTCAATTTAAAACAAATAAAAGAAAAAATTTGAAAACATGGAAATATGAAAAAAAGAAAATACACTTTCTTTTCTAGAATGGTTGTTAACTCTCCCCCTCCTTCTCTGGCTGCAACCTACCCTAAACTAATCTACCCTCTCCTTTTATAGTGTCGTCATGAACGAGAAAGCTATTTTCCTTTCTTGCTTCAAATAACACCGAAAAAAAAGGAGGAAAAAAAAGGCATCGTTGCCAATTACAAGGTTGTTGCCACCTTGTGCATCTCCCCCGAATCCACTAGGCCAAACCTCTCACACATCGCCGTTTCCAATTATGTTAGATTCCATCAACTTTCATCTGTTGGGTTACTCGTGTAACCTATATTATGGGACATGGGATTATATAATAATTATATAATATTAGGGTTGTCTAATTAAGTGGGGCCATTAAGTGATCTAATTGAGGCTGAGGAAGTTACCTATTTAGTGTGGACTCTGTAATATGTGGTTACCTAATCCTAGTCCAATAAGGATTGATAGCGTCTCTATTGGTGACTAGTATATAAAGATATAACTATAGGATTTTGGTCCCCAAGCCAAATAGAACGTGTACTCTTCTCCTCTGTCTCCATCAACAGAGAGAGACCCATTGAGCATATACAGAGTATTCTTGCTGTGAAAGACCTTCTACCCTCAGGCTCTAATCAATCGCTTCTGCTTACGTGATCTTCCTTTGCTATCAAACTCAATGGATTCAGATTAGTCACGGGTTTCTCTCAGCAAATCTTTTCCTGACAATTTGGCATGATAGATCCTAGGATTGTATTTGGTTGAACAATCTAATATGTAAATCTAACATCATCCAATATATATATATATATATATATATATTGATTACCTTAACCGGAACCACCAAAATCAAAATGAATGCACCATCTCCAGTTATCAAGAACTTGGAAAATAGCTTTGATATCAATTTTGGAATTCGTGTACTTTTGTTTGTTTTCATTGTTATGGGTTTTGAACTATTTTAATATATATTGGATATGCATGCTTATTTTCAATGATATGGGGTTATATTCATTTTTTATTGATCTGATTATGGGTATCTTTTCATGGGTTTTGGATTTGTTCAATAAAATATTGTAAAAATGAATCAAGAAAAGAGGGTTAGTCAAGAAAGAGAAAGGAAAGATAAATTAAGAGCATATTTGGTATAAGATTTAAATATTATTCTTCAAATCTAGAAACATTTTCCAATTTTCTATATAAAAGCTGTTTCTGAATTTAAAAAATATGATTCGAATTCTGTACCAAACGGACCTTAAGATTTTTTGGTGTGTGTATTTATTTTTTTTTTCCTTTCTAAGTTGGAAATTTGAATTAAATATTTTAATGTTTTAAACTTAGTCATGTGTCTGTCACATGATATTTTAACAGAATTATTAACAGAGTTTGGCTCGAGAACTAGCGATGCACATAAACTAGAGGTTCGGAAATTTAAACGCCAAAATGAAAATAAAAAAAAAAAAGAAAAAGTTGGAGACCATTGTGCCAAGACGTCTAAAGTTTAAGGACTACTGACACCAATAAGCCATATCATTTCTAGTTGATTAAAATTCTTAAATATAAAAACAAAAGAACATGCTTAAATTAAGCGTTAATTATCAAATATTTGCATCTTGAATTGTACGAAATATCACGTATAAATTATAAACATTAGGAGATTGAGTGGGGGCTTAGTTCACAATACAACATTATTATTATCAATAAGATAAGAAATGAACAGTTTAATAATTAGAAGTGTTTTTTTTGCTGAAATATAATTAACATTGAGTGAGAAATCCTCTTATAATTACCTGAGTGACGAGACCCAATAAGTGTCGAAGCCAGAGTTCGTTATCCTCAAGAGCAAAGGCGGTAATTGTGTCGGGCCCGCCGAGGTGGAGAAGAAGAAATGGAGCCCAGAAGGCTTGGATGATGTCGTTTGCTTGGTCCTCATCGCTGTTAGAGCCGCCGGTGTCATCATTTTGCTTGCTTGAAATGTGGCCTACAGCGAAGCTGGCGGCCCAATCGGCGAGCAAATAAGCCGTCCAAATTAGGAAGATGAGGGGTTTTCTTGAGGTTCGTTTCCTCAGGGGAGCGGCGAGAATCAAAACTGTCTGTAATGAAAGGCTGAAGAGAATGATTGCCCTAACGTTCCATTCCTTCCAGAGCCTCCTGATACTGTTTGGAATTGGAGAAACCATATTGAGATATATATATATATATATATAATCTAGCCTTTGATCACTCTTGGATTATTTTCTTTCCTTCTCAAACTAAACTTTTAAATTAAAATAACATTGCTAATGATGGCAACATTCGCTCCACTTGGAAGATATATGTCTCTCTCTATATAATATATATTCTCTTTCTAGCCAACTATAACATGTAAGTACTATATGTCGCAACCACTGACCGGCTGGTCTACTATATATGTATATTATATATTCCCACTTTCTAACTATAAGAGTATAAGTATCATGTCGCAACCACTCTATAAGAACGTGATCAAGGATTCGACTGCCAGATAATCCTTGAGACCCATCATTCCCTTTTTATTACCAAAAAAAGAAAAGTAACATGTTTGGAATTAACTTTTGTACATGAGTGTCCATACTCAAGGAGCTATATCTAATTTGAAGTCGTCACGTAGTTTGTGCTTAGTACTACTAAATCATCAACTATTCGGTTTGGTTTATGCTCCCCATTTTAAAAAGAAAAGCCAAAAACAAAAGAGAACTAAAGGGAGAAAAAAAAAATTAATATATATATGCTAGTACGCTCTTGTTGATTGGTTCTTTAAACTTCTTTTCCATTGTCCTAATTCCATCAAGTACAAGGTAGATTCGTGTACAACTCATCAGATATTGCCATCGAGCTGAATATAAAGTCAAAAAAAAAAAAAAAGAAAAGAAAGAAGAAGAAAAGCACGGACCGAAATTATACGGTAATCAAACTTTGTCGGAAATTCCTATCTTGTTCGAAGTACAAAGCAATTTTTTTCCCTCTTTGATATCAAACAAAATGGGAATCAATTCAGTGATACTACCATACTAATTAAATTCTAAAACATGCCAGAAAGAAAAGTACGTAATTAATTAATGTGTCTGTAATTAATAAATTACCGTTACCCATGTGTTTACATGTTGTAAAGCTATTGTTAACTTTAGAAATAATCTCAATGTGTTCAGTAACAAGTTTTGTCAAAGTAGATACACGTTGCATGCAAATAACTCAATTGTTTTTGTCCATTTCTAATAAAGAGAAAATGAAATGGAAAATTTATAATGATAATTAAGGAAATATGAAAAATGCTCTAGCTGAAGATGGAATTTGTTAATATTACAACGTAGATATGCAAGTCGTTTTTTTTTTAATTACCAACTAAAATTAAACTTTGCGTGCCTAGCAAGACATCTATATCGCCAAAATCAAATCTTATTATTAGAGACAAGTATTTTGCTCTTTCACTTTTCTTTTTCCTTTTTCTCTTTTATCTCCTTTGGAGCAAATGCACATGGCTATAAGCAAATGATTTCTGCACAAAAGTTTCACTGAGCTTTTATCCAACTTAAGCATGACGAAAGATATAATATCACAGTGTTTTTTTCCTTAAAAAAAAAAATTTATTTCATTCCCCTCAAAGTGAGAAAAAGTGCAAACGAATCACTAAAAGTAACAATCTGGAAGTAATACTAATACTACGTTGTAATATTAATATATATCTTGATTACTAATACTAGCTACTGCTCAAGTACATCATTTTTTCCAAAAAAAAAAAGTGTAATACTTTGATTATAAGCTATGTCCTCTGGAAGACCTCTCTTCTGGCTAATAAATTCTTTAATAAAGAAACTTGACAAAGCAAAATACACCTACTTGTGATCTACTCTATTTCCTAACCGAGAACAAAAAAAGAGGCACCCACTTCCAGCACTATATAAATATACATAAAATATTACATTCTGAGACTGAATTTTTAGCATCTAAATAATTTTAGTTGCAGATTGCTTTCAACGACTAAGGTTGTCCCCAAAAAATTCAGCGGAAAATTAAAATTTTGTGGCACTAAAACTTTTGGCAACTAATCACTAAAAGTAATAATCTGGAATTAATTTGAGACTTGGTCGCAGAAAGATATGGGGGAAAGTTGGAATTGGCAAGACATAATTTAGCTACTTAGTGGACAAATTGAAGTTGATTATTAACTTTCATTTTTAACTTTTTTGCAACTAACCTATAGTTGTTGAATATAAATTTTAATTTGGTTAGTCAAATATGCCATTAGAGATATAAAGTGTGCCAAGTCGGGCCAGATCGGGCTGGCTCAGCCCAGCCCATATTCTTATTAAGGGGTCCAGCACGGCCCACATGTCTAGCTTACATTTTATACAGGCCTAAGTGGGCCGTGCCCATGCGGGCTGGATATGAGCCTAATTTTATTGTTCTTCTATGCCTTAAAATAGTGAAAATTAGGCATTATACGGCATTTCTAGAAAAAAAAAAAAAAAATGAACGGTGGGATGTGTTTTCATAGATCTAGTACGGTTTTTATTAGAAAAATACTATTTTAGAAAAAAATTTAAAAAAATACCATTTTTTAAGATAGTAACTAATAACCGATAACTAGTTTCCAGAAATTGGTAACTAGTAACCAAAGGTATTTAGAACTGGTAACTGCTAAGCAGTAACTAGTTTTTAGAAACTAGTAACTAATAACCGTACTGGCATTAAAAAAAAAAAAAAAAAGCCCAGACCTCTGTATTTTTGTAATTCTTTTGGATTTTATAAGTAAAAGTGTTAGAAACCCTTTAAAATATCAAATATATATTTATGTGGCCTAAAACTTATTCATATTCTTTTAAAATTTGAATAAATTGAAAATAGACAAAAATAAGTAAATAAATAACATTAAAGGATATAAATAAAAATATTTAATTAAGATTTTTTTAAATTTTAATTTAGAAATATATTTAAAATTATATATAAAATAATTAAATATGGGGCTAATGTGGTCTGTAAAATATGGGACAGGCTGATGGACTTATTGCTGAGGCCAAACTTGACCCTTACTATATGTAATGGGTCGGACCAGGCTGGTACCATGCTTTTTGTTCGGGTGGATCAAAGTATATCTGTGGCTATGACCAAAGTAAAAAATTATAACTATAGGGTGGACATAAATAATTTTTTTTTTTTTTTAAAAAAAGCTATAAAACTTAATATATAAAAATTTACACAAGATAAGAAATAATTGAAAGTTTACAAACATATTGTCTATTACATCATATACATATGTTAGGGGTGCACAGAAAACCCGGAAATCCCGAACCCGTTTTCATATCTAAATCAACATACCCGACTCTATTCGGGTTGTACCCGACCAAACTGAAATATTTTCGGTTCGGGTACAGTTGAAGAGTTTTGGGTTCGGGTATACTCAAAACTGACCAAGAAGTAATTAAAAAAAAAACCTGACATACACTTATAATGTATAAACTATAAACTCTAAAAACCTAAATTATACCCTAATCTATCTCCTGAGCACTTCCACCCTCATAGCCTCACCTGACAGCCGTTCATTATTATGCCTCCAGCCCTCCACCAAACTCTCTCCCTCTCGGCCCTCAAGTCCCTCGTTATCTCACTCACAGCTCTCCCATCACCTCTTAATCCCATCTCAACTTCCTTACGAGTCACGCCTCACACTCACAGCCCCTCCACCACAAAATTTCTCTCGTTCAAGGCCTCAACAATCAACTCTCTCAAGTCTCAACTTCCTCTATTTCACTGCTCTCAACTCTCTCTCATGAATACAACAGTAGTGTGGTTTGGTAAGGTTCTTATTTTTTATTGAAGATGTGTATAGACATTAGAAACTTCAAAGTTCAAACTAGAAAGCTCATTTGTTTATTCTTTCTCTCTCTCTCTCTCTCTCTCTCTCTCTCAGCTTAGTCGGCGACGACGACCACAGCACTCAGGCCTCGACAATCCGTAGCTTGTAGTGGTTAGTTTTTATTTTTTGGTTGAAGGTGTGTATAAAAACTAGAAAAGTTATTTGTTTGATTATTCATGACTTGTTGTGTTTGTATTAAATTTAATTAGTATACTAAAAATAAAACTTGTTACAGATTAAGATTAAAAGATTAATAGTTGTTAAAGAAAGAAAGCATTTATGTTCCTAGTTTTTATTATTATGAATTCGGTGGTTTAGTCACCGTAAACAAAGTAGACGTGAAATTATGAACTTGGTAATGATGTGTATTCCGTTTACTATTTAGCTCAATTAATGTGCTTTCGGTAATGTTTGAATACTAACTTCTTAATTTTTATTATTTCATGATATGGTGCTTTTGCTATGATTGTTATTTGATTATTTATTTGTCTGGAGTCTAGAGATGCACATTGAGTTGGTGGTAATGAGTATACTTATTTGATTGTATGAATTTAAGGTGATGGAAGAAAACAGTCAATCTGATTTTCCAACTATGGATGATATCGTACCCGAGTCATATGTTACAAATGCACCTCCATCCACTAGTAACCCACCTGAAAATCCAACACAAATGGATAGTGAAAATGTTAGGAGAAAAAAGAGAAAGAAACCTCCTATTGCAAAACAAAGGTCTCCTGTTTGGGAGCATTTTACAAAACTTGAAGAGTGTGAACCCGATAATTTTAGGTGTCTATGCTACTATTGTGGGAATGATTATGCTTTGTGGAATCACTATAAAAATTCTTGTAAAGCGAGTCCATATAAGGTAGATGAGAAAAAATATAAGACACTATTATTTGAACCTAAGAAAGGAAGAAAAGAAGGCGAAGGATCTTTAGTGGCGATGCAGTTCAACAAGGAAGCTTGTAGGCAAGCTGTTGCCTGATACATTGTGTTAGATGAGTTGCTATTTAGGCATGTAGAAGGGGAGGGCTTTAGGCAAATGGTTCGTGTATTACAAACTAAGTTTGATATACCATCCCGAATGACAGTTACTAGAGATATTCTAAAGTTGTATTATAAAAAGAAGAGTACTTTGAAGAATATTCTAAAAAATGAGAGAGTTTCCCTAAATACTGATACTTGGATATCGATCCAAAATATCAACTACATGTGTATCATTGCCCATTGGATAAATAGAGATTTTCAATTGCAAAAGAGAATCATTAACTTTTACTAAATCACTGACCATAAGGGGGAGACTATTGGGAAGAAGGTTGAGATTTGTTAGAATGATTGGGGTATTTCTAAGTTATTCACTATTACGGTTGATAATGCTATTTCTAATGATAAAGCCATCCAATATTTGCAGAAAAAATTTTCTGCAAAGATTGGGAGTCTTATACTTAGAGGCAAGTTCTTACACTTAAGATGCTGTGCTCATATTACTAATCTGATTGTTAAAGAGGGTTGACTGAAAGACGTAATTCCATTGCTAGTATTCGAAATACAGTGAGATTTGTTAGATCATCTCCTTCAAGGTTGAAAAAGTTTAAAGAATGTGTGAAGAAAAAAGGAATTGCATGCAAGGGTCTACTATGTTTAGATGTTCTAACTCGGTAGAATTCTACGTATTTGATGTTAAATTGTACTTTAAAGTTTTAGAAAGCATTTGACATGATGGATTCTGATACGAATTATCTGAAGTATTTTGAAGAAGTAATTAACAAGGATGGAAACACAAGAGAGGGACTGCCAAATAACTATGATTGGGATAATGCAAAGGTTTTTGTAAAGTTTCTAGAGACTTTTTATGAGGTGGCATTGAAATAAAACATCATAAGTTCATAACTAAATATATAAAATTACAAAACTTAAGAAAATAAAATATAAAACATTTAGAGAGTTCTCCAATTTAAATATATAAGTACCACGCCCACCGGAGTCGATATTTGATAAATCTGCCTCTAAGTGCTCGAGTTTTGTCTCGTAAAGCATGCAAAGGCTCAATTTGGTATCAAAAAACCAAATATAATACTGGAAAGCTTGTTTCAACAATCTAGATGCAATGATAAAGTCCATTCCACAATTTGGGCCTCCAATTGAAAGATGCTTTTTCAAGTTAACCTAAGGATTGACCTAGATTCCAACCGAGCAACAAGAAGTATCCAGTAACTTGGTATAGTTATCCCAGTAAGGTATGATTTCAATTATATATTTTAATTACTTAATTTTGATTGAAAACTAATAATATTGTGGTATTATGGAAACTTTGAGAACCATATTGCTTTAAATTGATTTCAATTACTGTTTTGATGAATTTGAGAAGATTTGATATAATCGAATTGCTCTGGGTCCTATTTATTGTTTTTATGCATGTTTAAAATTTTGGGTTTGGTCAAAATATAATTATGATGCTGCTGAACTTTCAAGAATTATATTGTATAGTTTAAGTTAAAAACCATGTCATCATGTTTTAGTAGAACATTCACTGTATAGTTGCGTTAGTTGATGTTTCATATTATATTACTATAAAATCGTACATGAGTATCATATTAGTATCACAGAAGTTTTAGTTGGTGAACATTTCCCTATTGTCAATGCAGACTCTATAAGCTTGCATAGAGTCTTCTAATATCCACCCCCTTACAACATGTCTAGAGAATAAGTTGCCCCTCTAGGTTTTGTCTATATGCGTTTCACTCTTCTAGGTTTCTTAAGTAGGTGTTAAGTTAGATATTTAACACACATAGTATGAGTATCAGAGTCTGTAATGAAAGGATAAGAGCTAATAGATTAGGTAATTTATGTTATGTGCATTTTGGTTTGATGCATTGATATCTGTTTTTATTTTATATATTATGCGTGCAGTTTGGAATGTGTTATATATATATATGATTTACAAAGAATAACTAACTATACAATGTTTTCAAAACTCAAAAAGGTTCATAAAAAGATAATTTGATTCCTACAGGGCATTTTATATTACTGACCTCTATCCTCTTTCTCCCCATCCCCACCCCTTATTTTCCCTCTTCATCAGGTGGTGTTCAATGCAATATTTATGACCAAAAGGTGGTTTAGGAGGCTAATTAGATTAGTAGTATCGTTTCTTGGTAATGATTGGAATTTGAAAAAGACATTTGTGTTCATTTATGTTTTGGATTCAAGAGAATTAATTAAATATTGAGAACTGATTATTGGTATTCAATCTAATGTCTGTAAATTTATGTCATACTAGATAGATATGTGTTGATGATAATGATGCATGGCCATATTTATAGATTTTATTATTATTATTATTATTATTATTATTATTATTATTATTATTATTGTTATTATCCATTTTTTCATTGGTGCTTATAGAATTGTAGGATAATTTTACTGGTTGGAATAAGACTTTCAAAAAAATATAATCGTTTCATGAAAATGAAACTTTTGGGATAGTTTTGCAAATAAACTCTGAATTTCCAAATCATGTGAAATATTTATTTTCCTACTTGCCGGAATTCGGGTCATGACAGTGATCAAGAGAGAGAATGGGCTTTAAAGCTTGTAATGAGGGTGATAAAGAGTTGTACAATTTCCTTGACTTAGTAAGTATAATAATGGACTTATGTAATAGAGGAAATTAGATTTTTTATAGTAAAAATTTAAAAAAAATTTGAAAAATCCCCTATTTTTTGAAATTGTTTAAAAAATCCCGGATTTAATTAGAAAAATACTACTTTAAAAGAATTTAGAAAAATATCACTTTTTATTAATTGGTGAGATATTTGAGGTAACCTGTCACATGAGGTAACTTAATTGGTTACTTAAGTAACTAGAATGATTGTCTGAAAAATTCCAATTCTGCAAAAAATTGATATTTTTCTAAATATCTGTTAAAAGTGGTATTTTTATAAAACCGTTTCAAAAATGATATTTTTCTAAATTAATCTGGAATTTTTCCAAAAAATCAGCCCATCCGGGGATTTCAATTTCTGACCCCATGGCCCTGGATTTATGTAAGAAGCCCTATGTAATATTAACCAAATCACGTTTAAGTTGGGTACTTTTCACATTCTTTGTTGGGATATTGTGGTGGATGACCACATTTTTAAATTGTTTTCAGTAGGTGTCCAATTTTTAAATCTTATAGCTAAATGTCCATATCATTAAAGTTAGATTTTTATTTCTTTTTTTGCCCTTTCTCTTTAAGTTCGAGTTTTTTTTTTTAGCTCGTTTTTGTACAGTATTCTCTCATTCTCTCGCCTCCTCATTCTTGTTCTCTCTCTCCCTCATTCTCTGTCACTCGCTCGCTCCTCTCTCTCTCTCTCGCTCACTCACACACTCTCTCTCTCTCTCTCGCTCTCGCTCACTCACTCTCTCTCTCTCTCTCTCTCTCTCCCATTTTGATCAATTTTCCGATGAAATTTTCATGTTTTCCGTCGTTTTGAGGTTCTCTCTCTCTCTCTCTCTCTCCCCCCCCCCCCCCCCATTTTGATCAATTTTTCGATGAAATTTTCATGTTTTCCGGCGTTTTGAGGTTTTTATCCGGCGATATTTTTGGCAAATTCGTTCTTTTATGTTTGGCGGTACGTATTATGTTATTTGTATGAGTTTTGATTTTGATTTGGATCTTGTTTTATTGTATTATATTTTATTTTGGGGCTTTTGATTTTTATTGCTAATTTGTTTTACAACTACTGTTAATTTCTTGTATAATCATTTTTTTGTTATTAATTAATATTTATTTGCGTTATTCTATGTGTTTTTGAACTATTTATCTTAATTGGCACTGGTTCATGAATTTTTGTCGTGGTACATATGTTTTTTATGGTGGTATATGGCATTACTGTTTGTTAGTTTTTGTTACTGAAGATATTCGCTATTTTAGTTCGGTTCATGAATTCTTTGTTGCGGTATATGTGATTTTATACTGGTATATAGTGTTTTTTTTCTCTACTTTTTGTATATGAATATGTTAGGTATTTTCTTGTTTGGTTCATATATATAAGATTTTTGAAGTAGTATATGATATTTTTGGTCTTGATATATGATTTTTAAATTATTTTTCATAATTAGTAATGGTTCATAAATTTTTTTTCGTGGTATATATTTTTTTTATGGTGGTATATGGCATTACTGTTTGTTAGTTTTTGTTGCTAAAGATGTTCACTATTTTAGTTCGGTTCATGAATTCTTTGTTGCGGTATATGTGTTTTTTTTTTTTTTTTTTTGTGCTGGTATATAGTATTTCTATTCTCTAGTTTTTGTTTACGAACATGTTAAGTATTTTCTTTTTTGGTTCATAAATTTTTGGACATGGTATATAGAATTTTTGAGGTGGTATATAGTATTAGTGTTTTGTAGTTATTACATATTCATTATTTATTTTTTGGTTTTTTATACTTTTAGTTGTGATTTTTGTGGTGATATATTTTTTGTGATGGTATAGTGTTGTTGAGTATGTTTAGTACTTTGTGTTTGGTTTCTATACTTTTTATTATGGTTCATATACTTATGAATCTTGTATACATAATGATGTACCTATTTTATTTTTTTGAGATAATGTAGTGGATAATCATTTTTGTTGTGATTCATATGCTTATGTACTTTGTTTTTATATTTATGTACCTATTATTGAGAAAGCTAATATTGGCAGGCCGAAAAAGAAACGAATCCTCTCTGTTGATGAGTTCCAGAAGAAACAAGTGTAATACGGTTGATGCAAGCGATACGACCATAATAAAAAAAACTTGCAAGAATCTGATCCACACAAAATTGCATGTTTTAAAGAAGACGAAAACTCATGATCGAGTTCTTATTGTTAAAGTTGCAGTGGTTTCTTTTTTTAAAAAAAAAAAAGTATTTTATACCAATTTCTTATTGTAATAGTTTCCAGTTTCCTCTCACTTGTTCATTGTTTTTTTAGCTATGATTCATTTGTTTTGATAAGTATATCAAAATATACATGTATATATATATATATATCCTAAAATATGTATTAAGAAGTATACAATCAGGAGTTGTTCAAATAGAATAGTTTATGAGTTTATGTACCTTGTTCAAAAGTTCATATACTTCACTAATTTTTTCATGTGCACATAATATATAAACCATATATGTAAGTTTATGAACTACTTAAATGGCCTTATGAACCTAATTTATGTATAAGTCTGTGTATATATGAATTGAACACATAATCTATGAATTACGCACGTAAATTTATGAACTACTCAAATGACATTATGAACTATAGATATATCCCGTCATTCCAGTATATTAACTCATATGTTATTTCATCAGTGAGAAGAAGAAGATTTTGAGGGATCATAATATACCATAATCATGAACCAATGATAAAATATTCATCATCTTTACAATTAAAAATATTAAAAGACCTCATTTTTGTTAAATGAACACGCTTAATTCAATTCTAAACTTCTCTCAATCAAATTAAATCAAATAAAACTGCATCTTCTTTATCAATTTCATTTTTCTATTTCTGTATAGCTTTCGTAGCCATTTCTTTCTTCTCTTTTGTCAAGTGATGAAGTTCTATAGCCATCTTTTGTCGATAGAATATCATTTTGTCTTGTGTTACTTCTTCTAAGCTCTCATCTATCCTCAGTATCTCTGCTCTTTTGATGATGAACATTCCACAATCAGTATAATGTACTCTATTATACTTATCTTATTGTGGATGAGTTGTAGTATATGTAGCTTTGAACACATTTGGATTTTCTTAGGTTCTAGCCACTTAGTTTTTAGTATAACGTACTCCATTATAGCTGAAATCTGTAAATATATGAACTAAATACACAAGGTTATGAACGAAATATATAAACTTATTAACCAAATACAAATTAAACTGGTAATGAAAAATTTATGAATCACTATTAAACATTAATGAACTAGTATGAAAAATTTATGAATTAATATGAAAAATTCATGAACCAAACAGAATTAGATATTACATGAACTTGCCTTTTAAATTAATAACTATGAACTATACACAATTATGCAGTTAAAATAAATATTGTACAAAAATCAGTTCACAGTACTAAGCATTGAAAAAATAATGAACTTAAAATCAATAGAATATAATTTATGAACTCAAACTATGAACCACACATAATTATGCAGTTAAAATAAATATTGTACAAAAATCAGTTCACCGTACCTAGCATTGAAAAAATAATGAACATAAATTTAACAGAATATCATTTATGAACTCAGCTTATTATTTATAAATAACAATGCAAAATTAATGAACCATTATGAAAAAATCATGAACCACTATGAAAAATTCATGAAGCAAACTGAATTGGATATTACATGAACTTGCCTTTTAAATTGATAACTATGAACCACACACAATTATGCAGTTAAAAAAAATATTGTACAGAAATCAATTCATTGTACCAAGCATTGAAAAAATAACGAACCT